>CM041631.1:29264164-29343174 GCA_023333625.1 Bothriochloa decipiens | reverse complement strand
ATTATTATTATTATTATTATTATTATTATTATTATTATTATTATTATTATTATTATTATTATTATTATTATTATTATTATGACTTTGTTCAGTTCTTTTCTGAATTCATTCACCCAATTTCAGTGTGTACACATGACAATCATCACTCTGGTTGATTTGATCCATGCTGGCCTGTATCAAGTTGATATGATGACCTATCGTGTCGCATCTACTAATGTCACATCCAGATGATGACCACAAACTTTCGCACAAAAAAAGAAGAAGAAGGTGATGGTGACAAACTGTTTTGTACTTATTCCGTAGACACTCCAACAATAATAATGTAGTCTCACCTCACTGACTTACTATAGTGGTACGTTCTTCCAAAATCCTTTTATTTTGCAACTTTGGATATGACATAATTTGATTAGCCATGTAGATGTCAAGATCTTTTTTTGTGATGCTTGTAGTAAGTGTCATTTCCAAATCCACATATATACGTGTCCCCTCAAAAAAAAATCCACCTACGTGACCGTGATCATTTTCCTTAATGCATGTATAAGTTAAAAAAATGGCTTCTCCGTTCCACGATTTAGCATAGTTATTATTCCCACAAGGTTATGCGTAGCATTAGTATCTAATAGGAGATACCTCACACGGTAAGGAGTTGCGAATAATTTGGAATAAAATTAAGTGGACATGATGATCCGGATATATTGTAATTAAGAGGTTGGAAGTTACTAAGACATGATACATAGCTATTAGGATAGTATCAGTGAGATGCTTAATGGCGTTGCTTCCAAGATTGCGCTTAAAAAGAAGATCGTCTCAAGCAAGTCGACTCAAGAAAGCTTTGTAACCAATTTTTTAGAGAAAAAAATATACTAGCATCTACGAGCTTCTACAAATGAACAATAAAAATAAGTTTCATTGAGAATTTTATAGAAACCATTTTATTGATGTTGATGATAGTGAATTTTCCTATAAATTTGATCAAATTGAAAAGGCTTGACTTGGAATCAAAATGAACTGTAACTTGGAACGAACGTAGTATTATAGACTACAAAATGTTCACAACACCAGTTATTACCTATCGTTAGGAGTAACCACCGCAGCTACAATTGAACTGGTTTCCGTACAAGCTTATTAGCAAATTTCTAGGTTGGATAATATTAAGGAAGTCCTTGTTTTTTTTTTGTTGGGCCTATCCCGTGATCATGTGTTGATCCTATCCGATATATGACTGATCGTGGAGTTCCACTTGCAGCAACGGAAGATTATGCTTGTATAGGAGCAAATAAAAGCTTCTAAATTATTGGAGTCACTGATTTGGTACCCACTCCACTCAGTTCCCCACTCCCCAGTTAGAGGGTATCGCTGTCTAAATATTATACGGCAGTATGGCACCGTAGCGAGCAGCATCTCTCGCTCGGTAGCCTATATCAAGGATAAGAGCACAAGGCCAAACCTGCTGCTTATTATATCAATCATCGTGCCCTATATTGGTAGTATTTTAATTCTTTTCTGTGGCTGCTATTTTGTCGCGTGTCCAAGAGGCCATGCACTTGGCATATTAGATCGCAGCTGCCCATTAACGGGGAATCATGGAAAGTGACCCTTCGAAATTTAACAGATCGGGCAGTGACAGCGGTGAGGCAGCTAGTGGTAGAGGACAAACAATAACTCAACTGTCAAATGACGGTGCAACCAAAATAAACATTCAGTTAACGTCTGACATACTACGAAAATGATGGAATTCGTCATCCTGATGTAGCACGTACAGGCTCATACTGTCAAAAAATTGCCTAGAAAGTTGGTGATTTTAATTTGCTTCACAGGCGAGTCTGGAGAAAATACGCCGACTGCCCTGTGATGTGAGACGAGAGAGAAAGAAGAGGGAGAGAGAAAAACAATTGATGAGCCACTAATATTGTAAGGTCCGGCCTATATATTTGTTAGTGTGGATGGATCTTTTCATGATTAATTAATCTGCTGTGTCCCCTTCTGATCTCATTTGACATTTTAGAGAAAGTGGATGTTGAATCTAGTGAAGATGCTCTTATTTTTATACAGATTAGTTCCTTTGAATGGAAGCACTACATATATCTACACCTAGTTGTGCTTTATATCAGTATGAAAAATTTCACCAATTCTAATAGAATATGGAATTTTCAGATTATTTACGTACGTGACGATGAATATAGATGGGACCTTCCACTTGTTCACGGAGATATTTTGAGGAGGCGTCAGGGACCTACTCCATCCGTCGTGATCATGTTTTAATAGATTAGAAAGTTAAGCGAATGACACATGTTTTAATAGATTAGAAAGTTCAGCGAAGGATGCATCGCGTACGTGATCAAAGGATGTAATCTAAGTTCACACATGATGATTAAATTTCTTTTTTTAACATATATGATTAACTTTATAATCATACATGTTTGTTTAAGTAAATATTGTCTTCTTATTTTCCACATACACCGTATTCGGAAACACCTCTTAAAGGCCAGAATGCACTCTATTCTAGAACGACAGAGCGAGTAGTGCCTAATAATCAATCTATCATGAGGAAGTACTTGAGAGATTTCATATACACGAGCCAAGGGCAGAGATTTCATATACTTGAGTGTATGTTGCTGGGTTACGTCGCAGCATCAAAGATGGTTCGGTAAAAAGAAATGACCTTCGTAGTTTAGCTGTGGCCTGATTCTACCTGTTGGTAGATGAAGCCGGATATTAAATACTATCCTTTATCTAAAAAACCGCTTTATATCGGTACGGAATTCTAATAGAACATGGAATTCTAATAGAACATGGAATTTTCAGATTATTTACGTACGTGATGATGAAAATAGATGGTACCTTACACTTGTTCACGGAGATATTTTGAGGAGGCGTCAGGGACCTACTCCGTCTGTCCTGAAATAAATATTACGCGGTCAGACAAAAAAAAAGAAGATAATAATAGATGATTAACATCCTAATCTATTTATCGCGTGATCAAAGGATGTAATCTAAGTTTCCGCATGATTAACTTTCTTTTTTAACATATATGATTAACTTTCTAATTATATATATTTATTTAAGTAAATATTATCTTCTTATTCTCCATATACACTGTATTCGGGAACACATCTTAAAGGCCAGAATGCATTCTATTCTATGACAGAGAGCGAGTAGTGCCTAATATTAATAATCAATCTATCGCGAGGAAGTACTTAGAGATTTCATATACATGAGCCAAGGGCAGAGATTCACTGTATGCGTATGTTGCTGGGTCACGTCTTTGCGCAGCATCAAAGATGATTCGGAAAAAAGAAATGACCTACGTGGTTTAGCTCTGGCAAATGTATGCACCCCCCAACTCCCCAAGGCGCTGAGGTATCCTAATCTTGATGGCGTGGCTCCGGTTGCAACTAACTATGGGCAGAGGTACAGCTCGGACTTAGACTGTGCCATTTGAGGGCGGGTCATGATATGATCATTTGGCACGACCCGAAGCATGGTACGACACGAAATATTTTGGGCCGTGCCAGCACGACCCAATACGAGGGTCGTGCCGTGCCTAGGACTTGGCACGGCGGGCTATATGGCACGGCCCGCACTTTGGGCCGTGCTTGGGCCGATACGGCACGAAAGCGGCACGTATGCACTTCTATAACTCTACAATACGATTTTCTAGCATTTACTCTGCTATCTGTCATCTAATTTTTAATAGATTGTAAAAATTACTAAAACTTTTATTAAATGATGCACACAATCTATATGTTTTCGTAATTATTGGAGATAATAAAACTAATAGTTAAGGGTCGTGCTTGGGCCGGCACGATCCGAAGGCGTGTCGACGTACCACGGGCCAAAAAAAAAGTTTTACCGTACCATATTGATACGGTCCGACGTGCCTCCCGTGTCTAGATAACACGACCCAAAACGACACGAAACACGAGAGTGCCGTGCCGTGCCAGCCCGGCCCGGCCAAGTCCCAGCTCTAGGCAGAGGCAGTTAGGGCACACATTCCCAGTCCCCGCGCACTGCGCTACAATACAACCATGTCATATGTCACAGGGTCACAGCGGCACTTGGCACATTCCGGGAGCCGGCGGCGATCAACTCCATCCTGTATTTATCTTTAACTTGCCGTCAACAACCACTTTTCATTGTCCGGCTGCTAAGAACATATTTTATTCCTAAAATTCATGATTATTCATGTACCCGCTAGATGGCGTGCCACTCTCCTCGTATGTTAAGCGTCTTCTTTTTATCATGCAGAGAACACATCTTTCATTAAACAGAGGTAAGCGTCAATGTCATCGTTGTCGTTGGATGACCAGTCTAGCTAGATTTGCCTGTCGGGTTTCCTCTGCGTTGAGGTTTCCTTTCCCGTGTTCCTACACAACATGTTCTCTTTTGATAGGTTCATGGGAGTACTGAAGAAATATGTTCGCAACCGTGCTCACCTAGAAGGAAGCATCGCTAAGGGTTATGGAACAGAGGAGGTCGTTGAGTTCTGTGTTGATTTTATTCTTGATCTGGACCCTATTGGTGTTCCTAAATCACGGTATGAGGGGACTCAGTGAAAAGGATACACTATGGAGGAAACCATATAAAAGCACGGGGGACGATTCTTTCAAAAAGCACACTACACAGTTCTACGGCACTCCACCTTGGTGCACCCTTATATCGGCATGCACAAGAACACCCTACGATCCGAGAACCAAGGAAAGAGTGATGCATGGATTACAAAAGAGCACATGAATACTTTTGGCAATTGGTTGAAAAAATGATGTCAGGGTGACGAGAGTATTGATAAGTACTGTACATGTTGGCTAGGAAACCATCCTGGAATGTCGCTATATTTAAGGGGTACAAGATAAATGGCAATACATTTTACACGATATCACAAGATAAAAGGAGCATCAATCAAAACAGTGGTGTATGCATAGATGCCACAGACCCATATAGGAAAAAGAAAAGATATTATGGCCGCATAGAGGAGACGTGGGAACCTGACTATGGACCCGACCTTAAGGTACCTTTGTTTCGGTGTCAATGGGTGAAGTTGAACGAAACAGCGGTAAAAGTTGACCCAGACTACGGAATGATAACAGTGGACCTCAATAATCTTGGGTACATAGAAGAGCCATTTGTCTTAGCCAAGGATGTGAATCAGGTGTTCTATGTTAAGGACATGGCGAGCAAACTGAAGAATAAAGGAAAAACAAAAAACGACGACATTGAGCCAAAGCGCCACATAGTTCTTCTAGGAAAAAGAAACATCGTGGGAATCGAGGACAGGACTGACATGTCTGAATATCTAAAGCAACATGGATTCCCGCCCTTCACAGTGAAAAGTGACCCAAGTATCCTGCTAAATGATGAGGACACTCCATCGTTACGGCGAGATCACACACATGGGACATACGTTAGGAAGAAGTTTATTGTTGTTCCCGCTTGGAATTGCAGTGTATTAGAACTAAATTATCATATATGTAATATTTATTCTGTTTTATGAGATTTTTATATCATGTTGGATTTCATATTTGTTTGGCGGATTTCATTTGGCCAATGTGTGATGAAAAACACAATGATCTATGTTAATTAGATGTGGAAACTGATTTCTAGTTAGAAATCAACACTTTCAATAATTTTTATTATTAGCTACATTTTTGCATGGTTGAAATGGTCATCATTAATTTAGACTATATTATATATTAGTAAATCTAGACCAAAAAGTTTATGTTACACCATTTTCTTGTGAACAATAATACAAGACTAGATGTAGATTATTTTTCTCAATTTTTTCTAGCTAATAATCCATTTACTCGGCAATTATCAGTTTATGGATATTTCTTATTTAAAAAAGAAAAAGAGATGATCGTTCTGGAGATTGGCGGGAAGCCAGACTCACCCCCCTTTAGTCCCGGGACACCACAGCCCGGGACTAAAAGTGGGCTGCGTTTTGGCGGCCCGCCAAAATTTACCTTTAGTCCCGGGTGGTGTTACAACCCGGGACTAAAGACCCCCCTTTAGTCCCGGTTGGTAATACGGTGGGCTGTTGGGAATGACGGTTTGCGTGGGAGACACGGCTCTCGCACCCGAGGCGACGCGGGCGACGGCAACCGCGGCGCCTCCGGCGACCTCACCGGCGAGATCGATCCTTCTAGGTTCAAACAACAACCCGCTCCTCGATCTCAACCCCATCCCCCATCTTCCTGACCCTGTGCCGCACCTCGAAGCGAGCATTCATGGCAAGGATTTGGTGGCGAAGCACACAACTAAATCGCCATTCTCAGGCATAAGGGAACATCATGGGAAGGATGAGGGTGATTCAATCCAGCGTCGACATGAATGGCACAGAGCTTGTTTCAATCTTGAATTGAAGAGAAATCGAAATAGACAAGTGAATCATTGCCCGTTCCCCACCAATTGGTCGGCGAAGGAGTTCGAATCAAAAAAACTGAAAGAAAACTTCCCATTTGAGGAAATCTTAGCAATTTCAGTCAAATTGAAAGAAGTCCCAATCGAATTCAGATGGAAATCTCAAAATCCAAATGAATCAGGATACATCCCTTTGAAACAGGGGACGAACTCTACTCCCGCCAAGCACCAAAATCTAAATGCAAGAGACCTGCTGGTGGGACGGGTTGGTCGGACTCGGTGGTTCCGGCCACCTCCAAAGGTGCATATTATTCCTGGGATTCTTGGCTATCACCCCTCCGAATCTCCATGCGCCGAATCGCCATTGCTGGGGAACAGGGGTGAACACAAGGCGGTGAAGCAACCTGAATCAGGTCACCTATTCCTGTCGCCAAACAAGCCCAAACGCGGATCCGAGTCCATCACAGACCCTATCCCACCTTTCCTCAACCTCCGCCGTTTTGTAGGGCATCTCTGGTCGATCGCCGCCACCAAATCCTTCGCCACTGTGGTCAAATCCACACCGACACCAATTGTAGCAATGCAGATGCAGCCGCATGGGGCTGGCCGGAGTTCTAGCTGGCGAGATCGGGGCAGTTTCAACCGCGGAAGGCAAGAAAGAGGATGGCACACCGTACAGGGGCGCGGTGACTTCAAAGGAGATCGTGTTGTCCGCGACGATGGTGACGGCAACCGTCCACATGAAGGCAATTGGGATGAAAACAGGCAGCTGAGGGGCAGATTTGAAGGAAGACACCAAGATCGTGACCGTGGCAACATGATGAGAGGAAATACGTACCATAGAGTCAAGGCACCTCCGGCCCAAGAAAACCAAGTTCAGACAGCTGAGGTGGAGGAAGAGATTCCTGAGAATCAAGACAAAGAAGACAACTCCAAGTGGGAAGAGAAGGACTCTCAAGCCAAATCGACAGAAGGATGGTGTGCCTCTTCTTCCAAATCTGGTGAGCCAAATGCTAATACTAATCCTGGTAGCATGCACAATGATGGTAGTGGTATATCTGCTTAGGAGCCTACTACTGTTATGATATGCGAAATCTGTGGATATAACAATCATACTACCAGTGAGTGTCGTAATTACTATTGTGATTCTGCTCTGTCAACACTCACACTACTTATGACTACACAAAATTGCTTGCCTTGGAATTATGGACCTGATATCTGTGCAACTCAAGTAGAGGGACAAAGTTTCTTTCATATTCCTGAGATAATTGACACCAAAGTGACAAGGAAAAAAGCCAGTACTGTTGTGATCACAGTGACTCAGGGTAATGTGCACGCTAGAGACATTGGGCTTATGTTCACTAATCTGTTAGGATCAGACTATTGGAGGTGGGTCCCTCGGTCTATGAATGACACCACCTTTGTAATGAGATTTCCCACTGCAAACATGGCCCAAGAGTGGTGTAACATCAAGACTATGGCTATGAAAGGTGGAAAAGCAATGATCCAGTTTGATCCATGGATTCCTGCCAGTGGAGGGAAAGGTGTTCTGCAACAAGGATGGTTTAGGGTAACCAACATACCACATGATCAGAGATCCATCTTAACTCTTGCTCAAGTAGGAGGTTTGGTGGGGAAAGTCACCAAAGTTGATGAGAAATGCAGGTTCAGAGTGGACTATGTAAGACTTAAGATAGCTTGTAGAGACCTTAGTAAAGTCCCCAAAACTGCAGAAAGTACCCTTGTCTTGGTGCTGTATGACTTTGGATTTGAAAGGGAAGTGGAGCAAGATTTGAGTGGAAAGACATTGAAATCTGGCATCAAAATCAATGACAATCAGTCCCCCAGCAAGAAAACCAAGCCCAATCCTCAGTTTGAAAGGAACATTGGATCTGTTGATACAGGAAAGGGTAAACAAGTCATGCAGTCTGCTCCTCCAAAGTTTCAGTCAAGGTCTGATCTGAATGGCAGCAACAAACTTATGAAGGATGCACAGAAAACCTACAAGAGCAAGGAGAATGAAGCTATTAGCTTCAAAAAGATAGATGACTCTCTGAATGATAGAGTGTATATCCTAGATAACTTTGATGACATATCTTCTGATTTTGATCAAGATTCTTTTGAAGGCAATGTCAGGCACATAATGGGAGAAGGTCAATCCTCTAAACAGAATCAGTTTCAGACACAAAGATGGATGACAGAAGGAGGCTCTAGCAACCAAATGATAGGACCTGTGAGCATCCCTAAGGCCAAAAAAAGAGATCTAATGAGGTCAGTGTGGAAAAGCACAAGAAGGGGATTGACAATAGCATAACTGTCTCTCCTGAGATCTTCGTATCTGATGATGCAATTATCCAGGCTTTAAACAGTCAGCACAATGATGAGGAACCAATGACTGAAGCTGTTGGGCATGAAAAAAATGACCACAAGATGGTGATGCAAGAAAATGTGGAGGCTGTAGATGTAAGGCAGGAAGAAAACATTATTGTGGAGGTGAACAGGCAAAGCACCAACAATGAAGAACAGCAAGCTGATGTGACTATGGAGGAGCCTGCTAGAGGAAAGGTGGGTAGGATCAAGGAAGGACACATCAATCAGGGGCAAGCAAGAAGGAGGAGTGAAAGACTCATGAAAGACATCACCCTCACCACTAATGAGAAGATTGAGAGGATGGCCAGGAAAAGGAACCTACAAGGTAATAATGCTAACCAGAACATGTTTTCCATACTGTCCAATAATGATATTGTTGATTTATCTTCTAGTATGGGAGTTATTATTGAAGATAATGACTTTGAAACTTTTGATATGCTTAAAAACATTGAATATACCAGAAAAGATGTTTTTGATAAACAAAAAGCAAGTGCTAAAGGGTCTTCAACTGAAGCAGTTCAGACTATGAATTGCATTGATGGTTCTCCTGCTCCAGGGAACTGGAATCAGGATGAAGTCTCTGAAGCAGATGACTTTATCCATGTGTTATCCAAGAAAAAATCTAGAGATAAGAGGGTTAAATTACAAGCTAGTATATCAAAGAAGAAACAAAGCCGGGGAAGCCCTGGCCCAGTGATAGTAAAACAGGGAAGGAAACCTATCCCTACTATCAATAAAAAAACCAAACCCAAGAAAAAAAGACAATCCAAGGTCTTATATGGAATTATAGGGGACTCAGAAAGAATGGGGTTGCCTCCTTTCTGAAAAATCTTATCTTTCAATATGATCTACACTTTGTGGGCTTACAAGAAACAATGGTGGAAGATTATGATGAGAAAGTGCTTAGGAAGTTTGACCCTAACCAAGATTTCCTATGGATGTGGATTTCCTCCAATGGAAAATCTGGTGGGGTTTTGGTAGAAATTAAAAAAGAATACTATGATACTGGTACATTCCAGGAGGGAGAATTTGTACTCCAACTCAATCTTTGGGACAAAAAGAACAAGATAAAATGGAATTTATTGATGGTATATGGTCCTGCACATGAAGAGGACAAGATTCTTATCTGAATTGTCCCACTTCTGTTCCTCTAGCAAGGAACCCTCTGGTAGGAGGAGATTTTAATCTCATCAGGTACTCCAATGAGAAGAATAAAAACACTGGAGTCCATAGACACTCTAGTATGTTCAATACTCTTATCCACTTTCATGAGTTAAGAGAGATATCCATGTCTAGAGCAAATACACATGGACCAATAACCAAGAAGACCCAACTCTTTAAAAACTTGATAGAATTCTCATGATTAAAAAATGGGAAGACATTTTCCCCTTGGTCATGATCAAGAAATTGCCCAGAGAATTATCAGATCATAATCCTCTCATCTTGCTATCTGATTCCAATACTTCTGGGAAGATATATTTAGTTTAAATTAGAGCTGAGCTGGCTCAAGGAACCTAAGTTTTATGATCAGGTAGGAAAAATCTAGAAAAAACCTTACAAAGCCAGACCAAGATTATATAGGATTCAATAGAAATTGAAGCTAATTAAGCAATATTTCAAGGGTTGGGGCCTCAATAAACAATGTCAGTTTAGAAAAATGAGCAAGACACTTCAAGAGGAACTACAAGTGCTAGAGAATCTTGAAGAACAATTCTTACCCATGATCAATGGTTAAGGAAATGTGAGGTTATGAAAGAAAATCTTGACCTTCTAAATCAAGAAGAGCTGTATTGGTATAATAGGTCCCATGAACAGTGGCTGCACCAAGGGGTCTAAACACCAAGTTCTTTCATAGAGTGTCTAGTGGAAGGAAAAGAAAGAATAAAATCCTAAACCTAGAAAATGAGGGGAATTTGATTGAAGGAGATGATGAGCTGCTTGCTCATGCAACTTCCTATTATGCTGAGTTATTTGGACCAACACCCTCATTCAATATCAACATTGGTAGAAGCATCTGGGAAGACTCTGTGAGGTTGTCTAAAACAGAAAATGAACAGTTATGCAAACCATTTTCTAAGAAAGAGATATGGAATGCCCTCTCCCAGATGGAAAAAACAAAGCAGCTGGCGCTGATAGTATTCCTGTTGAATTCTATCAGTCTTGTTGGAAGATCATTAAGCTTGATATATTAAAACTCTTTGATGACTTCCATCAGGGGCAGGTAGACATAAGCAGAATTAATTATGGAATCATTACCCTTCTCCCTAAGGTTTCTAAGGCTGCTAGGATCCAGCAGTACAGACCCATATGTCTGCTCAATTGCTTATACAAACTTATCACTAAGACACTCACTATTAGAATCGAGCTATATGCTGAAAAACTAATTCATCAGACCCAATCAGCTTTTATGAAGGGTAGGAATATCACTTCTGGTATATTTACCCTACATGAAATTCTACACGAAACCAAAAGAAACAAAGAGGTTGGTGTTATATTGAAGCTTGACTTCGAGAAAGCTTATGACAAGGTGAATTGATTTGTTGTTCACTTGTCTTAAAGCTAGGGGCTTCTGTGAAACCTGGTGTGATTGGATATCAAAAGTGGTGACTGGAGGAACAGTCAGTGTCAAATTGAATGAAAAGATAGGTCCTTATATTAAGAGCCACAAAGGAGTGAGACAGGGGGACCCCCTCTCCCCCATCTTGTTCAACTTTGTGGCAGATTGCCTAACTCGAATGATTATACATGCTCAAAAGAATGGCCTGATAACTGGACTAGTAGACCATATCATCCCTCATGGCATTGCTATCCTCCAGTATGCCGATGATACTATCATATGTATCAAGCATGACCTAGAAAAAGCAAGGAACTTGAAACTACTGTTATACTTATATGAGATGATGGCTGGTCTTAAGATCAATTTCAACAAGAGTGAGGTGATCATGATAAATGACTTTGAGCACATTGCTAAAGATTATTCAGACCTCTTTAATTGCCAGATAGGTTACTTTCCTATTAAATACCTTGGGGTACCTGTAAGCCCCTCTAGGTTACATGTGTCTGACTGGCAACCTCTGATGAAAAAAGTGCCAAAATCCTTGATATATGGAAAGGTTCTTCCATGTCTATTGTTGGGAGGTCAACTCTGATCACATCCAGTCTCAATAATGCACCCATTTACCATATGTCAATTTACTTGTTGCCAAAAACAGTGATTAAAGAAATGGATAGAATTAGAAGAACATTCTTTTGGCAGGGTGGACAACAGAAAAGAAAATACCATTTGATAAGATGGCCAATTATTTGCAAAAGCAAAAAAAGGAGGGCTTAGGCATAAAAGACATCAAGAAAATGAACCTGAGTCTTCTATGCAAGTGGTGGTCAAAGCTTGACCATGAAAAAGGGCTTTGGCAAGACCTTGTTAAATATAAATATCTAAGGAATAAAACTGTATGTGCTATGAACCATAGGCAAACGAATTCAGCATGCTGGTATGACTTGTTAAAGGTCAAGCATATCTACTTGCAGGGTAGAAAGATGATTGTACATAATGGAAAATCCACTCTTTTCTGGAGGGATGCATGGCTGTATGAGGACCCCCTCTACTCTCTTTTTCCCTGAATTGTTTAAGCTCTGTGATCAAAAAGATATTTTAGTATGTCAAGCTGTTCAAGATATTGCATCCATTACCTTCTCTAGATGGCTATCCCCATCTTTCATCAGCTTGGAGTAAGATTAAGGAGGATATGTCTGATTTTGTGTTAAACACTGATAAGGATAATGTGATCTGGAAATTAACCAAGAACCATAAGTTTTCTGTTAAATCAACATATGATGCCTTTTCTAGTTCTGATAATGGGATGGGTTTCAAATTTATCTAGAAGAGTAGAATTCCAAGTAAAATCAAGATCTTTTTATGGTTGATGGCCAATAATGCTATTCTAACAAAGGACAATATGCTGAAAAGGAATTAGAAGGGAGACCCTTCTTGTTTTTTTGCAATAACAATGAAACTGTTACTCATCTCTTCTTCACTTGTTCCATTGCAAAAGTTGTCTGGGCAACTATTGCCACTAGCCTGGGAGCAAATAACATACCAAAAAATTTCCAGCAATGTTGGAATTGGTGCAAAGTATGGATCCCAAACGGGAAGCAATTTCATGTTTGTGGGGTGGCAGCTGTGTGCTGGGCCATCTGGAAGATGCGCAACAGAATCTGCTTTGAGGGAAAGAGCTTTCATCACCCTATTGAGATTGTTTGTCATGCTGGTGCTTTAATGAAATTCTGGGCAGGGCTCATGGAGGACAGCGACAAGGAAGCGTTGGAGCAGTCGGTGGACGTGATGCTGAAGATCGCGCTGAAGCTGCTAACAAAGCCGAAGGAGATGCCTGACGACCTAGCATTACCAAGCCCTCCACAAGATGATTATAGCCAGAAGCATCAAGGAGAATGAACATACAAGCTGTGTCTCGGCAAGTGGAGATGAAAAGTGGATGCTAGATCTTCATATTTGCATAAACTGTGTTCAGATGCAATGTTCTTCGTAGATCTTTTCTGGTGTTAGGAGTAGCCTTTGTTGGCTGCCAACTGTTATGCCTTAAAATCTTTCCGCATTCTATCTCAGTCTTCTAAACTCGAATCTTATGTATTTTTGTGGCATTCTGCAATGGAAATGGGGTCATCGCCCTTATTCAAAAAAACACTGGCCTGCTGGCTCCTCTTCCTCCTCCTCCACCACGCCCCTCAAATCTCGCTCCAACCCTAACCGGCCGCCTACGATGACGCCGCCACAGCTCCAGCAGGCACGACGCCGATGCCGCGTGCCCCCGGCCGCTCCGGCGCCCGCACACCATAGCGGCCGTTGACGCCGCCGCGCGGTCGCTCCTTGACACGCCCCCTCGACGCCGTCGCGGCCACTCTGGCATGCCCTCCTTGACGCGGCCTTGATCTACTCCACCATCAACGCTGCCTCCTTTGCTCCGGCGTGTGCAAATTGACGCCGCCTCTCGATCCAACTCGACCGCGGCCTCGGCCCTCCTCGACCCACCCCGCCATGCCCGCTCCACCCCTCCTCGACGCCACCGCGGTCGCTCCGCCCCTCCTCGATGTCGCCACGGCCGCTCCGCCCGTCCTTGATGCCGGCACGACCTCTCTACCACGCGCGCCGCCGACGGCCGACCCGGGACGACCCGCGTCGATGCTCTGCGATGAGAAGCTGTGCCCTGGCCCAAAAGCTCAGCCCTCCACTGGCACCACTCTCCGCTCCTCGACGCCGGCCCTCTTCCCCAACCCGTATACGTCGTCGTCGACGACGGCCCCCTCTACCCGTACGTCGACGCCGCCTCGAGCTCGATCCACACCACGCCGCCGCCGCCGTCTGGCAGCTCGACACTGGTAGCAGGGTTTGCTTTGGTTCAATTATATATGCAATCATATTCATTTTTATATATTCTCGTCATTTATTCTATATATATACTGACATCGTCTAAGTGTATTGATCATCATCGCGATTTATTATGATTTTGCTAGATATATAGCTAGGTGAATCTCATGAGATTATTATAATCTTGATTAAGAGGTTTTGAGCAGGGTTTGCTGTGGTTCGATTCTATATATGCAATCATATTCATTTTGTATATATTCTCGTCATCGATTCTATATATATACTGTCATCGTCTAAGTGTATATTATTGTCATTGTAATTAATCATCGTCGTGATTTATTATGATTTTGCTAGATATATAGCTAGGTGGATCTCATTAGATTATTATAATCTTGATTATGTTTAAAATTATTATAGGGTGAGTTTCGATTATAATGCGAATTCTCTGCCCTACTTCCTAATTGATCGTTCTGCGCGCTATATCGCTAGCTAAATAATCCACAATTTTCATTTATATATATAATTCATAAGATATGGCGGATCCGAGCAGCAACTATAATCATGAAGAATTAATGCATCATCTTATCTCGGGCGGCGGACAATATGCACTCTCTCCCTTAACCAGAATGAAGCCGTCGAACCGGAGGTCGATCCCAATCAATATTTATTAGATTTTGAGGCACTAGAGCCAAACCTTCATGAGGATGATCCAAATCATGTGCGGCAAAACCTTCATGAGGATCCAAATCATGTGCAACAAAATGTTGAGGAGGTATAATATAAAAACATATGTATATAATTGTACGTATGGTATTAATAACAAATTCCATTAATTCCTTTGTGGTTTTATATATGTATATATTTTTAGCCCTCCAGACAAACGACTTCGACAGTAACAAGCGTCAGAAATGTCAGAGGTCCAACTAAACTGTGCAAGGGTCACTTCTCAATCACAGCTGTGGATGAGAATACCGACGAACCGTGAAGCCGGAAAAAAATGCAAAAGGTTATGTTGAACACTGTGGGGCTCTTGTTAGGTACAGGCTGTCGATCAACACCCATGAATGGAAAAAGAGGAAGGATGCTCCGCCTCATATCACTTATGTTTCTGAGATGGATAAGGATCTTCTTTGGAAAGAAGTTATTGCACATTTCGCTCTCCCTCGTGGTCTTACGGAGCAACAAACAAACTTAGAGCTTGGACACTTAAGAAGATGGCAGATCTATTCCGAAGCTGGAAGAAGGACCTACTTGCCAAATTTGACAAGAAGAATGTAACTCCAGATTTAAGTCTAGATTCGAAGTATGAAAGGTTGAAGGAAGAATGGCCAGCTTTAGTTGAGTACAAGACCTCAGAATACCATGTAGAAGTATCAAGAAGGAACTAGCTGAATGCAGAAAAAAAGGAATACCATCATAGGACTGGATTAGGTGGCTTCTGAAGTGCCATTCCAAAGTGGGAGAAAATGGAAGAAGAATTTCTTGCCAATAGGGTTGCTCCAGAAACACTTGATTGGACCACCTGTTGCAAGCAATGGTTTTATGGAAATGGGGGAAACTTGACCCACAGACAGGGGAAGCACTCTATATTGGGGCACTCACACCCGCAGCAGCCAAACCTATTGAGGTGATAAATGCTGCTGCACGTGGTGAGTTTAAGGCCAACTGAGAGAAGGATGAGCTTACCGAGGCCCTCCAAAATCCTGAGCACCCTGGGTGAACACGAGGCCTAGGTATGGTTTCATGGAAGCTCGCCTTCCCACAGGACGCTGATACTTACAGAAGCCACCAACGAAAGAAGGATGAGGAGGCAGCACGGTTACGCAGGCTAGAGCAGGAGTTGGCTCAATTGCGCGAGCGAGAACGAGAGAGGGATTTGAGGAGGGATATACAGATCGAAGAGGAGGTTTCCCGGCAAGTAGAGCTAAAGATGAGTAGCATGGGACTCCAACAACCAACAATAGATCCTCATGGAGTCAGCCCCTCTCGGTGAAGAAGTAGCTACGCTTCCACTGAGTTACCTGCTGCACAACAACAAGAGGAAGAACAAGAACACTTCCCTGTGGATGACATCACTGTCAACTTTACCACATGTGAGTTGTACATTCCCGAGGGGGATAGCACAATTATGGTGGCGCTCGGTTATGTCTCTCTAGAGGATCCTAACAGCACGGATCCAAAAGCCCATGGTGCTCTAATTCCCCCTACACATTATAGAGTTAGTGTGCATAGAGTTATCGACGGCCATATGGGAGTGGAACTTGAAATTCCTGGAGGTGATGGGGAGAATACCCTAGGAGAAGCTGAGAAGGGAGTCATTCTATGGCACAAGTGCTTCATAATCATTCCCAGCAATGAGACGACTAGGGTACCACCAGTGCCACCACAGCCTCCTAGGTGAGAATGTGAAACTTTTTAATATATTCTATATATATATATATATGCTATATTATTGGCACTCATCAATTTATTCACTGCAGGTGTCCACCAGTTCTTCATTTCCAAGATCATCATGTGTTGCTCCGGATCATGATGATGATGTTACAGGCGATCATGATGATGTGATCCATGGCACGGGTGCATCTCCATCTCCATCTCCATCTCCATCTCCGCCACGTCCGAAGACGTCCTCCCTGCCCGTGGAGAAACCAAAACAGGGTCATAAATGAAAGGCTGCCATTACGGACGAGCAGGTACATGATCAGGAAGAGCATCCCTACAAAAAGGACAATGATAGATGGAGGGCACAAATTAATGAAGATAGAGCACGGAGAAAAGAGATGTTGAAGAACCCACCGAAGCCGTTACACATACAGAATCTGATGCTAAGGAGACAAGTGCATGAAGTTGAGGTCAAAAGGCGTCAGAGAAATAAGTCCCCACCATTAACGGACTATGAACGGCAAATGGTAAAGTCATCACACGAGTCATATGGTAAGCAAAGGAAAACCACCACCAAGAAGAAAGCAGGGAAAGAGGTTCCACAGCTTGGGATGCAATAACAGTCTATCTTACCATTAATTGTTCATAATGATCAGCCACCATCACAAGGGCGTGGATCTTCTTTCTATATTGATGACGTCGTTGTAGCTATGTGTGGAAGTTGACCCCAACAACTTGCAAAGTTCCTAGACGAAGCAAAGATTACACCTTCCTAGTTCTACGAGCAGACCCCGTTTCTTTTAGCTAAGGCAGAGCATGATATATTTCGGACATATAAGAGGGACAGGAGTCTAGTAGGCAAAAAGGACTGGCCCAAACTGGGCACACAGATGAACAACTTGAACCAATGGTACATGAATATTTATAAGGAGAAGGTGGACGAGCCAGAATTACTATTGATGCTTCAATTTAAACCAGAGCATTGGTACTTCCATGGATATGGCATAATGCCAATTTATTTTGAAGACATGCACCATCTGCTTTGGTGGGAAGCTCTCGACAAATCACTTGTTAGTTGCTTTTGTCTGTAAGTGACAGACCATCGGTATTTATTGCATGCATGTTAAAATTTAGTACTTATATTTATACTATACATGAATGCAAACTCCAGATGCAAGAAATAAGGAACGACAAGAAGAGTAATGATCTTGGTTTCATCGACCCGTATCTTATTTTCAAGGACCTGGTCACTAACCATGATAATTGGAAGCATGAAATAGAGGAGACCGTTTAAATTCATAAGCCCTCAGGGACAAGGAACAAATCCTATTCCCTTACTTGTTCGGGTTAGTGCTAACATGTTGCGCACATTATTTTGACTTATTGTACCCACGTTAAATTTATATAATGATCGATCGTTACCTGCAGCTTTCACTGGATACTGCTGGTCATTGATTTGAAAGGGGGCTTCATAATAATCTTGGACTCCAAGTTAGGACCACAAACAGAGTACTAAGATATGATAGATATGATCTAGAAGTAATTAATATATATTATATAAAACTCTCTCTATATATAAAAATTATTGCATGCATATGGCAACTAGCTAGTTAATGATTGATTAATTATTTTTTCTTGTGGATGCAGAGCTTGGCTTACGCTCATGGGTAAATACAAAAGTCGACGTGGGGCTTGGACCGTGCCTCTAACTGTAAGGCCATGGCGTGTAAGTATATATATAATAGCTCTCAATGCTTCTTTATTATTAGCTCAAAATGATAATTACTAACATGCTTCTTCGGTTCATGATAATATGAATCATTCATTTTCTCGTTAAGTGGTGTCTACAACAAGGAGCAGGAAACAATTTATGCGCATACTACGTCTGCGAGTACATGATGGCCTTTAGAAAGAGGATTCCAGAAGAACAACTCAAAGTATGTAAGGAAACACAATTGACTACGTACGTTTCTCGGTATATATAGTATACATATATTCATACCTTACTTTTATTCATTCACGCACATTGCAGGCATATTGGTTAAAGGCAAGGTGCATGCGAGAAGACCAGATCAAAGCAGTTCAAGAGGCTATTTTAGGATTTCTTGTTGATCAAGTCGCGGCGCCCACCGGCGAGTTCTACTATGACCCTAACCGATTCTTACCTAGTACCAGTGACACGACTGCGAGTCGGCGGTAGGACGACGATAGAGGAGCGTGTGCGCAGTCCCAAGAACAAAGTTTCATGTGATACACTTATAATTATTATATCAATATGAAAGCAAATGAAAATATACCAAAATAGAAAAAGGTCAAACCAATTTATCTCGGTTGCTATCACAAACCGGGACTAAAAAGGTATGCCCGGAGGCGAGTCTCGTGATGCCTATTTGTCCCTGTTGGTGTCTAATCCCAGTTGGCATAACCGAGACTAAAGGGGGGGACCTTTAGTCCCGCTTAGGCAATCCCGGTGGGTAACCAGGACAACAGGGGGTTTTCAATCCGGGACTAGAAGCCATATCTCTACTAGTGTCAGGCAACCTCCTAAAAGATAGAACTAGCTAAGATAGAACCAGCGAGCTAGAATAAACCTTACAAACGGCCACACAGGACCGAGTTTAAGCGAAACATATAATGGCAATAACTAACAAGAACAACTATTAAGTTCCCCGACATCTCCACAACCAAGATGTTTCCCAAATGTTAGAAGGTGAAGCAACCCATTTGCAGGAAGCTTCTGTAATGGCACTCCTAACATTTGCACTCCTTCTAACATGAGCTTCCAGCATAGTGGGACACACCTTCTATAATGGCAGGGAGAGTTTCCCAAATGGGAGCCAAGTTTCACACCATTATTTCCAGCAATAGTCTAAGTTGTTTGGAAAGTTGTTAGCACCTAAACTCACTGCTACAATATACCAGATGACTCTTGCAACAAGGTATTGAAAAAAAATAGGTGTGAAATAGTTTCATCAGAGTCACAGAAGACACATTTAGGATTTTACAGAAAACTTATGATTTTAGGAGGAATCTTTCATTTCCAAATTCTTTTGTGGTATATTCCTGATTCATTCCTAGTTAAACCATTACAGATGGATTTTACAGAGAACCTACCATTTTCCTCAAGTTTCCAGGTTATGACATCAGGTTGACATCATCCCACAGATTCTTTCCCAGCACATGGCTAAATTCCTATGCAACCTTCTTCTGAACGACAAATTGACCTGACCCTTCTTAACTTGAGCTACATACGTATGCTCTTTGGTTTTCACGAAGCTCGAACAGTTATTTAGAAATAAGCTAAATTGAAATCTAGTGCATGCTGCAATGAGGAGGGGGCTACACGTAAGCTAATTTTTTTAGCCCGGACTTGAACTAGTTGTTAGCCTGCCTCATTCTCATAATCTTTGTTTTTAAAGGAATTGACAAAGCTCATAAGACGTACTTTCACGTGTGACACAGATCACATGTGCAGGGGGGACACACGGGTGGCGGCTGTCGGCCGCCGTTGCATGATGCAGAGCTTCCTACCATGCATGTCGCTGGCGGCGTCTCTGGACTTTTGATGCGTACGTACAGAACGACTTCTCGTGATAAGTTTCTCTGTCGTGCCGGCCTGCAACTGCATTCGTGTGTTGACCTGAACTGCTAACGAGAGAGACCACGCACAAACAACGGTGGATCGTCCTGCGGCGAGCGTTGCAGGCTACGAGAGCTTTTGACCATCACTACTGCTTTTGTCGTCGTTGGACGATGTGCGCGCGCCCCACGTCATGTCAAACGCATGCAACGCTTCCGGCTGACTCGTCGTTGGCGTTTTGTCTCTAGAGTACTGCTTGGTTTCTTTCTGTCAAGTTGCGTAACGAGATAACTCATATGAGCAAAGACCAATTTGTTCTTTTTTATTTGGCCGGGTGCTATATGTATTTATGATGATGATGCCTGCAGTTTAACTAATAACTATATAAATTAATTTGCGGCCGTTTACCTTTATGCTCTTTTCTATAAGTTTACTTGGATTTAAAAGGTTTTGACTTAAAATAAATAAGTTTAGAAATTATTTTATTTAGGGACAAAGGTAGTACGACGCAGTAATCAAGTGTAAGAAAGAAGGGAAAGGGCAATAGGCATAGTCCGCTTCCAACACCTTCTTGATGATTTCCAACACTAGCTCTGGACCGATGTCACTACAACAGAAATTGTTAATTCAGTAATTAATAGGCTCGTGCGAAACTTCATTTTCATATTCATGACGATATATAGTTATATACGCTTTGCCCAAAATAAAAGATAAACGGAATAATATATTCGGTAACCAGCTACATAATAAGTTATACTATAGCCACCTCTATTTACGATAATTTTTATACTCATTTCTGATAAAATAAATACATATTTATGATAGTTGTGTTACTATATAACACATGGGGATATGTACCATAACATTATTATAAACCACTAAGTAGTTATTATAAGCGCATCAATTAGCATAGCCATTATCATAAAAAAGTGGCCACAGAATAAGTTATTCTATAACTAGTTCTGGAGTGTACACCCTCCGTGTCCTAAAGTAACTGTCGTTCTCGCTTTCGGAGAAATAAATTTAATTAAATATATGTTAAAATATATTAATATTTATGCTACATGATTTGTATCGTCGAAAAGACCTTTAAGTCTGATTTTTTTAACAAATTTATTTAAAGATATAAATATTATACGTATTTCTATACAAAACAAGTCAACTTTTGGCATGAATATAGTATCCTATCCAAGAGTATCTTATTTTTCCCCAAAAGCTTTTAGTTTTGCAATTCCTAAAAAAGTATTGGGAAGAAAAAAAAGGCTGTCTCCAAGTTTTCAATAATCAACTCCTAAAATAGACCCAATGGAACATATATATAGTACACCTAGCATCTTTATCTAATCTATAACTCTTCTAAAGCAGAACTCCACTAACAATTTTCTTTTTTTTTTTTTGACAAGAAAAACTATGGGGGAGTTCCTCACAGTATTGTAAAATTTCATTAAATAAAAGACAAAGAGTTCAGAGTATACATACTTGACTTAACTGAATGATCTAGTCAAAAACAAAAAGATAATCTTAAGTCATCTCTAAATCTAACAGAGTGGAGGAAACATTGATTTTTGAAGTTACACAACCATCTATCTGGGCTAGGATCCCTTCTTTGAAACACTTTGTCATTCCTTACTTTCCACAACTCCCATGCAGCAATTAGAATGATCTCCATGAACCAGGCCATGCCATTCTGATTTTGAGCCTGTGCTATTCTGTCGAGCAGTTCAGTGGAGTCATTCCGGATAACACATATCTTCTGCCAGCATTCCTTGGCAAAGGGACAGCTGAAAAATAAGTGATCAATGGTTTCGAGCTCACCAGAGTTGCACATGATGCATGTCTGACCACCTTGCACATTGAAGTGTCTTCTCTGAAGCATTGGTTTAGTGTTTAGTCTATCTACAGCTATTAACCAGGCAAAAAATTTGATTCTTGGGATGCATCTGGATCTCCAGATTTGTTTGTAGATTGGGTGACTTTCATAGCATTTGAAAATGTGTTTGTAGAATTTTCTAGATGTGTATTTGCTTCCCCAGATGGGTGTCCATTTATCATTTCTTTCTGGGAAATATTCAGCGCTCTCCAATTTCGTTTGCATATCCTCTAACTCCTCTGGTGCTTCAACTGATAGAGGTAGTATAAACAATGAGTTTAGATCTTCTGTTTGTACAACTGCAGATACTGATATACTGTCTAGTCTTGCATGAGAGGCTAATCTGGGGTACTTTCTTGCTAGGATGTCATCTAACTAGAGGTCGTCCCAGAAGCATACTGAATCACCCCTGCCCACTTCACAATTGGCTATTCCTCTTAATATCGTGTTTAGTCTGAACACATCCTTCCACCAGAAGGACCCCATCTCCCTCGTGGCATGTGGTACACGGTTATTGTAATATTTATTCCATATTAGTCTGACCCAGGGGATGTCCTCTTTGTTATAGAATTTACTTAGATGCTTCAATAACAATGCATCATTTTGCAACCTCAGGTTTATGACTCCATACCCCCTTTTATCCTTTGGAAGCAACACTGTTGGCCAAGCTACTAGGTTGCCCCCTTCTTTTTCTCAGAGTTGCCTCTCCACAGACATTGCTTTCTTACTCTGTCAATGTTCTCTATAACACATTTAGGCAATTTGATGGCAATTGGACTAACAATTTTCTTGATATGCAAGGTCTCGACCTTATCAGTCTGCTGTCATTCGCAAT
Organism: Bothriochloa decipiens; assembly: GCA_023333625.1. Lineage (NCBI taxonomy): Eukaryota > Viridiplantae > Streptophyta > Magnoliopsida > Poales > Poaceae > Bothriochloa > Bothriochloa decipiens. Next base: position 29,320,397 of record CM041631.1, on the reverse strand, counting down.
TAAAGTTCACTAGCCAATTCGACGACACATATCATCTACTAACATATATTTAGTTATCTATATTATAATGATAGACTATCCACTAATATTAGTTTATAATAATTAATCTCCTTCTAAGAATTGTATGAATATAGTTAAATTATATATTCAAAATCAGTCCGTAGGAACGCGAGGAGTATTATGCTATGCTAGTTCTAAAACGTTATCTTCCCCTGCCGGTGTCGCGGCGGGAGGAGGTTGCCAAATTGGCGTTGCTATTGGTGTTTTCATTGTGGGCCTAGCACACAAGACTGCGGGTTATCTGCTGGTTGGGCTCATTGCCTGCGCTGCCCTGTTCCATGCCGTAGTGGTGGTTCTGGTTGAGTGCGGCCCGGCCTGCGAAGCCAACCTAGTTTTAGTTGGAGACTGTCATCGGGAAAATCACAATACCAACGGCCATGCCGGCATGCTACGAATTGTTCCAAGAAATGCTCCAAAGGAACATCCCTCATCGCACATTAGCACCCCAGGGACAGATGATGCCAACTTAATAATATTGCATTTGTTTCAAAATAATTAGAGAAATTTGACATTTATGGACTCCACTTTATATCAATATGACACTTGGAATTTTTAAACTTTTGGCGTACAAATATGGAAGTGATTGTTCACGTATATAGCAACTTTCTTGAAAAAGTTACACATATACGTAGCATGACTCATCATCTCATCGATCAAGAAACACAACCAAAAACTCTTTGGTGCCTTGTTTGGTACCCACCTTCATGACATTCAATGGCTGCGTACTCCAACCAAAACCATAGACACGTTGGAGAGGATCCTCCATCCATTGACCACAGTCAATTTATCATAACTAATCTAGTCATCTCTGAGCTTGCACCATCTATGCTATTCACAAAGACACGCAAAATACAACATACAACATGACTAATGCACATAGGGACCGTATAGTTCACACAAGTTCTGTCACATGAGAATAGTTTAGGTTTACATCACCCACTGGCGGACCCAGCGCCCGACGAGACACACAAGGCCCATTACGTCTTCAACACAATTACCGTGAACTCCAGGGGCAGGAACGCAGCCGCCCGTAGTTGCTGCGGGGCGGAAACGAGGCGACTCGCTCGGCGGCGGAGCTCCGATTCCCTAGAACCAGCTGCGCAATGGAGTTCAATTCGCCGTCCATGGCCGTAGGTGCGCGTCGTTCTCAATTCTCCTATTTATTTACCTCTGGCTCGCCTTTCTACTTTCTTCCTTGAACCTCAGATCCGTTTTTTTTGCCTCTGTAAGGGGAAGAACGGCAGCCTGCAGCTGCGGCCTCTCTGCAAATCGTGCCGGAGGCCGGAGCACCGGCGCCCGCCACAGGGTGTTGCAGCGCCGCGCCGTCGAGAAGCAAAAGGAAACGTAGCCTGGTCTTCTCAATTTGTTGCAAATGGCGGACAGACGGAGGAACCAGCCAGGTAAATTTGGGGATAATTTGATATTTGATGATTTGTTTCATTGCTAATGTTCAGTGCTTAATAGTTGCAACAAATTTGAATTTGATTTAGGAATGAGACGATTTTTGGTTGATACGAGCAATGTTCAAGGTGGAAGTCATGAAACTGTAAGAAATTCATAGCAGACACATGAAGGTGGAGTACCAAATCCACACCATCAGCAGTCTGTGCAGCAGCCACAGCCAGCACCAAACATCGTCAATGTAAACAGTGAGTTTGATCCTAATGAAATTCTTTGTGATCCAGCTCTTAGAGAACAAATCTATGAGCATCCTCCTGTAATTCAAGACCAAGTTAGAAGAGCATATATACTGAAGGGTCCTACACAACCAACAAATATGATTTTTCCCCGCACACAATTCGGGACTGGTGATTCTAGAGGTTTTGTTATGTCATGGTATAAGAAATATAATTGGATATAATATAGTGAGTCCAAATATGCTGGTTTCTGCTTTTATTGCTTTCTTTTCAAACAACCGGGAAGGCCAGAACATTTTGGTTATGATAGTTTCAGTAAAACAGGTTGGAGAGATTGGAAACATGCTTATAAAGCATTACCTGACCATGTTGGTTGGAGAGATTGGAAACATGCTTATAAAGCATTACCTGAAGTCTAAATTGCGGAACAAGATCGCTGATGATTGGTTCAACAACTTGATGGTGTGCTATGTTGAGGGAGAACTATTCAGATCACTTGATGAAGCTAATATTCTTCGACGGTTTCAAAATTTGAAGACAAGAAAGATGCAACTTCCTCCTAGTCGTATTAGAAATTAGTTCAGCAATTTTTTTTTGTTGTGTTAAACATCCCTGATGTGAACATGTGTTGCAACATGGTTTTGGTTAAGACTAATGAGGTTGCCGACTTGTCATATATTTTTTTATGGGAATTTGCATTCCATTACTCAACCGCGCCGGCTAAATCACCTGACACCAAAACCATTGTACAGCTCGGCATTTCAGCCAAAACCACAGGGTCTAGGCCAATGCTACTACTTCCTATATTGGCAAGCTTGTGTGCTACCTTATTACAATCATGTGGAACATGTTTGACAGTGAAATAATCAAAATTATCATAGATCAAATCTTTAAGCTCATGGACTAGGCTGCCCACCACTGCAAGTCCGAAATTGTCACCCTGTACTGCCCCCATCACTTGTTGCGCGTCAGATTCTAGGATGACATTGCTGACACCAATTGACAATGTAGCCTTAACACCTTCGATGCAGGCAATAAGCTCCATGTGCATAGGATTGACCCCAAAAGGTACCCTACCATAGTCACATTGGATCACATCTCTATGTTCATCTCGTATGATATAGACCTATCCCCCATTCTTGTCAATATCTCTGAAAGCGCCATCGACATTCAGTTTCAGCGAGCCATGTGGATGTTTCTCCCATCTCCTTGTTTCACTCCCCATTTCTGCGGTACCTGCCATACTCTTTTGCAAATTCTTGATCTCCGTTGTTTGCTTCCCACATAAAACTGCAATTTCATCAGCCGACCGACCTCCTATTCTCACCTTGTCTGACTTTATTTCGTTCATGCCACAAATTAATTAGTAGAAGTGCCGCTTTCAACTGTAGCTGGTCATCTATTGTCAGCAATTTTTGTACTACTTCTTTTGCATTATAGCAGTCAGCTAACGCCTGTCGAATAGTCTCCATTCGAGCATTTCTCCATATTGTTTTAGCGTACTTACATTTTAGGAAAAGATGACCCCCATCCTCGCCCACTCGGCTGCACAAAAAGCATCGATCATCTTCAACTTTAACACCATGGTGTTTCAGGTTTGAGCGCAAAGCCAACGAATTATGAGCCAGACGCCACAGAGAGTGTTTCAGTCTGCTCGGTGCTTGCATATTCCAGATCATACTCCATACCTTTTTAGGCTCCTCATCTACTTGTACTGAGATCTATGTTTCGAAGCGCTTGTTATGTATATTCGTCACCCAGGCTCGTCAAATTTCCTGGGTCCGCCACTGACATCACCTGTTCAACATCAAACTTATTTCATCACGAACATCTCAGTGGAAGTGTAGTGATAAGACAAATTTTTAGGTACATCCTGTGGTCCATGCATGACCACAAGCTACACCATATAGCATATATTTGATGGTTGACTTTGTCGATCTCAAGATCAGTCGGGTCATATTTTTCTATATTTATTTGAAGACTTAATGATTGTTCTTTCAGAAAAGGTGTCTGTTGACACTAAAATGCCTACGGTAATTTCATCAAACTCAGACGCTTAGTTTTTTGAAAGTGTTTGCATGAGTATCTGTGTCTTCTTTACTGTAATTCACAAAGAAAATAGCCGATTTGTTTTTAGCATCCACTTTCATAATCAAATTTTTTAAAATTTAAACGTACATAAGCACTCAATAGCAGAGGTGCAGAGCATATGGCCCTGGTATTTTGCCTAGTTTATTGACTTGCGTGAAAACTCACCAAAAAGACACAAGGAAACAATTTCACACGACACACGGCTGACGGCTGATAAATGCAGGACTCGAATACCCGGGCACCTAATTAAGCAACGGTATCCATCTGGCTGCCCGCGACGTCAATGACGAAGCGGTACCTCACGTCGTTCTTCTCGAGCCGCTCGATCGCTGTGTTGACGTAGTCCATCCGCACCACCTCGATGTCAGCGGTGACGCCGTGCTCTCCTGCGAAGTCCAGCATCGCCTGGCAGTCCGCGATACTTCCCACGCCGTTCCCGGCCACTCGCTTCCCGCCGGAGATGATGGCGTACGACGGCAGCTCCAGCGGCGTGCTTGGTGCGCCGACGACCACCATCTGCCCCATGGGCTTCAGTAGCGCCAGCAGCGGCACGATCTGGTGCCCCGCCGAGACCGTGTCGATGATGCCGTCCATCGTGGCGGCTGCTGCCTCCATTTGCGCGGCGTCGTGGCTGACCAAGAACGCGTCCGCGCCAAGGTGTCCGAGCGCCTCCTCGCGCTTGCCAGGCGACGAGCTGATGACGGTGACCGTCATGCCGAAAGCCTTGGCAAACTTGACGGCCATGTGGCCTAGGCCCCCGAGACCGACGACGCCGAGGTGCTTGCCCGGCTCGTTGAGCGCGTACTGCACCATCGGGCTGTACACCGTGACGCCGGCGCAGAGCAGCGGCGCGGCGCCGTCCAGAGGCAGGCTCTCTGGGACCCGCACGACGTAGTCCTGGCTGACGACGACCACGTCGGAGAAACCCCCCTTGGTGGTTGCGCCGCCGTCGACGCCGTTGGAGGTGAGCACGAGCTGGGGGCAGTAGTTCTCGTGCCCTGTGCTGCAGCTCTCGCAGCCGCGGCAGGAGTCGACGAAGTAGCCAACGCCCACTGTGTCCCCGGCCTTGAACTTGGTGACGCCATGGCCGACGTCCGTGACGACGCCGACGATCTCATGCCTGTTGGTATGCACACCGTTTTTTATGATTAGAATTTAGAAATCAATCTATTAGGCTATGAGAAGCTGGTTTGTACCCTGGGACGACGGGGTACATGGCGTTGCCCCACTCGTTCTTGATGACGTGGAGGTCCGTGTGGCAGATGCCGCAGAAGAGCACCTTGATCGTCACGTCGCCGTCCCGTTGAACCCTGAAATCGCCGTCAAGCAGAGCACGAATGTCAAGTAATGTTCCTTCCTGTATGGGCTTGTTTGATACGAACACCACGAGCAGTGTCGTACAAGTCTCCGTACGTACAGACATGGAAAGAGACGCGACGCAAGTGTATGTCGTTATATATGTGTGAGAGAGACATCGATAGACCTTGTTGAGAAGCTGTAGGGGGCGAGCAGGCCGGAGGCATCCCTGGCAGCCCACCCGTGGGCCGTCTTGCCGCCCAGCTCCATCTCCATGAAATCTACTTGAGCTGCTTCTTCAACCTTGCTTGGCTTTTCAGGTCAGAAGAATGAAACTCTGAGTGCTGTTGGTAACTTCGGAACACTATTTAAATAGGTGAACATGGAGCCTGATGATCAGTGGTCACCAAGAGCACGGCGACGTAAGATCTTGCGTATGAAGTCCCTGTCAGTGCTCACCCCACGTTTTTTTAATTATAAGCCCAGGAAGAACAGTCTCCAAGTTTATATTTACACAAGTTTTACACTTTCATAAGTTATTAGAGTTGATCTTGGCGTAGTTCTAATGACCAAGTCCTAAGGGCTATGGGTCCACCACTCTAACTAACGCACGCTGACTGGATGTGCAGACTTATTAACTCACCTGGGTTTGGTACCTCCTCAGGCCAGTTATATAAAAAAAGGAGACTCCCTAACAAACTAATCGTTAACGGAGATTAGTAACCTGACAAGCCCTATCAGTGTAAGAGCTTGTTGATTTTTCTATCGTTTTTTTATTAGATCTTGTAATAGCCTAGCTCATCAATTAATGTGCTAAGTTAGTATCACATAACAACCTGGTGGAGCCGTGGAGGAGTGGCCAGAACCACCACCAAACCTACGGTTTATTTTAGAAATTGATTGTAATTATGTTCATGGTCAATGAATGAAGCTCCCGCCGCATTCTCAAAAAAGAAAAATAACTAGGAGGCACCAACCCCAAGATGGTCTTTTGCTAATTGAGATATGTGCTAATAATATAAATTTTGGTTGTTCCCTCAAAAAAAATATCAATTTTGGTTTAGTGTGTTCATGTCATTAGACTAGTGAACCTAATGGGCTAATCCTATTTAAGTTCTACACCCATAAGATGTGTACTTGTGCACTATGACTTACTCTGCCCCTCCAACGTATATTAGACGACATTTCATTTCAAACTCTTAAACCAAAACAAACACGGAATCCTTTTTTTAAAAAAACATCGCTAAAGCCAATAGCGAAATGGTGAATTGACTTGTAGTCCAATGGTAGGACGGTCCAGTGGCACGCTACTCACCAGGGTTCAAATCCGAATCCTGGTGCTCGCACCTTTTCCTGGATTTTTCCTAGGGTTTACCGGCATTATGCATTAAGTGGTAAGCGACGTTCCCGTCGACGACGAGGTGCCAGTGGTGACTTCGGGAATCTCTAGATCTTCCGGGTGCTCAGTTTTTTGGAGGTGCTCATAGGGGTAGGAGTAGGATTTGCATACGTGTGTTTATAGGGATGAGTGTGCGTGCGTATTATGAGCATCTGGGTTGTACTGTATAATTCAAAAAAAAAAGCCAATAGCGAAATGTTCCCTCAAGACTAGAGATACAAACGTATTGGAAAAGGAGTAACGTGTATTTGTAAAATAGGAATATATATGCATTGAGAAGTAAGAAGGTCAAGTATTTAATATAGGACAAAATTTAATGCTATAAGGTCATCTGTTTTGGACGGAGGATATATGTTTGTTTTGTAAATCCGTTGGATACGTGCGTATATAAGAAAATAATGTATTTTGCACTCTAATCCACCTTAATCCAAATACATTAGGATCGAAACTAGCTAATTTTGCACCAGAATCCACCCAAATCTACGTGAAATGGGATAGGTCGAAGTATAGCTAAACACTTCATTACATAATTTTACCAGTTAATTTATTTAATGTGTTTAGTTTTACTCATGTAGTGTGGCGGTGGTACAAAGAATCTCCAAATTTAAAAATTTTAATGGTTAATTAATAGATATATTTTTTTGCAGGGTTTTCATAGTTAGTTTGAAAACATAAAAGATGCTAAATGTATATTTACCTTTAAATTAAATTTATTATAGTCGAAGTCGCACCTCGAAGATATATAATGAATTCTCAATGGCTTCAATCTCTTATTTTTGTATTAGATAGCCAATAATTAGAGTTGTAAAGTCATAAAATATGTTACGGAGTAACTATAGAATTTTAATGTTGCCAGTCAATCTAAACCGTGCAACTAAAATCGAGAATTCTTTTCAAGAGAGAAGCTAGCCTCCCGAAGACAAGAGAAGCTGCGTCGGACCAAACATGCATACCAGTCCAAACACATATATCGTTCCGGGAACTTATAATAATGAAAATAAAGAGCCAATGGCACAAACTGTTAGACTGAATCGGGTTTGCTGAGCTCTGATTGAGATTTCTGGCGTTTATTTAACATGTGCAACCTGTGCAGTGACGCGTATACTCTGCAGATGGAGCCGCCGGTGACGAATGTGCTTAGCTAGTTACCTACTACAGTCAAAACTACTGTACTTTGATAATAACCTATTCACTTTGTCTCTCAATCGAGCTCGTGGAGGAAGTTACTATTATAGTATGAGTTTATCCAACAGTTTTAATTATTTTATTATTACAGCGCACAACCAAATTTTTAATTAAAATTTTAAAAGCATGGACTCAAATAAGCGAACTGATTAGGCACTGCACAGATGGGCTGAATGATCGCTGGGCTTGGACGCCAAGTAGTACTGTGTAATTCTAAAAAAAAAAAATTGTGCGGTAGCTGGGAGATGACTGAAACTGCAAAGCGAAAATGTTCGATACCGATCTTTCTCTACTCGATGGAATTATGAAAACTCTTTACTACAAATTTTGGTCCAACCTCCAAAAAATTAGGTTAGTAATAATGAGATTTGTCGGCATTTTTTGTTGGCGGAATTCCATTGATGCGAAAACTAAAACTAAGTTGCTTTAAAAAGCATTTAAAACCTGAGTGAAAACTGAAACTAAAACAATTAACTCAAAATTAAAAATAAAAAAGTTTATCTAAAATAAATGAAAAATTTTAAAATAATGAAATTGGAAAAAATATACAAAATGAATAAAATACTAAAACTAAAATTATCAGATAGTAAAACTGAAAATGACAAACAGAAAATGAAAACTAAAAAAGAATGCAAAAGAAATAAAGAAGGACGCCACGAATCTATGGGCCGGATAATCTCTTTTTTTTTTTGCACGCTCACTGGTAGTACATTTGTGCGAATTGATCATAGATCAGTTGGTTAGCTCCTTTGCCGTGAAACCTATCCATCCATGTTTAAATCTTTGACTTGGCACATTTATTCACATTTTTCTTCATTTGTTCCAGAATTTTTTGATGTTACATTTTAAATGGTAAGCGACGTTTTCGTTAACAACGAAACTTCGTTGATGACTTCGGAAATCTTCAAATATGCTGGCTACTCAGTTCTTTGGAGGTGCTCAAAGGGGTAAGGATAGGTTTACATACGTGCATTCATCGTGGTGAGTGTGTCCATATTATAAGTGTCTGCGTTATACTATGTAATTTTAAAAAAACTAGCAGTACGTTTTTTTTTTTTACAACATCTAGCGGTACGTTTGTTGCAGCCTGCACGTGCTAGCTGGTCGCACGTATTTGGGCTGGTTGTTTTACCTCTCCCGCTCTCCAGCCTGCTTTTGGGCCGTCGAGCTGGTCGCGCTGTCGGCATGGAGCGCGACTGCATTAGCTTTTGCGGAGATTATTGTGTTGGCTTAGGATTGAAATTCAAATAGTAAACTTGTGTGACAGGCACATGACAAGATGGCCCATCACTCCCTGAATATGCAATTGGCCCTGGGCGACTGCATTCCTGGCCCATTCACCATGAGATGGCCCGATACGTGTTTACTGAGTTTTGCCCATTTTGCAATGACACCATCGCCGTTAGAACAACTGGGCCGAGTGACAAACAAAAGTGTTTATTTACACCTTTATATTAAAAAAATTACATGATAGCCTAAAATGCAACCATGGCACCACCTGATCTGAACAAGTGGTTAGGTCCTTTAGATGGTGCCTTGGTGGTGATACAGAGTTTCTCATTGAGCCATTGGCATAACCACCTTTGTGATTATAAAGTGCTCTTTATCGGCTACTAACTGGAGCTCTGCCTCCTATATGCATGATGTGCTGCAGCAGGTGCGGATCTTTAGAGCAACTCTCCAAGAGCATTATTTTTATGCTCTCAGTTATTAAAAAAATAGAGGTTTTGGTGAAATGCAAAACAATCTCCATGTTCCGCAAAAAAGAGCCTACCTGTCTACGATCGGTCCAGAGAAAAAAGAAAACAAAAAGTGTACGTTGCACGTAACATAATCAGTTAAAACTTCTTTTGAACTATGGTCCAAACCCCAAAGGCTTCACCTTTCACCCGTCAAAAGCAAAGGGGAGTATAAGCTCCAAGAGAAAATAAAGTCTCACCTTTTCACCACCACAGTAGTAATTCCCCCAGGGAACCGTTCCTCAGCTCTGTTTGCATTATTATTCTTTCATAATAAAAACGCCATGACCTGCGTGGGGATGTCCGGCTGATGAGCTAAACCGTCTCTAAAACACACATTCATAGAAAACCGTGTTTATATGGACGACTGGAAACTCAACCCGCGAGATATATTTGTAGGCCCGGGCGGCTTCTTGACTTTGTAGCCACCTCTACCATCCATTTTTCTGTTAATTTTTGAATTGTTGACTTGCTGTAGTGCTGTGTGGTCCTAAACCACGTATTACCGTCAATCCATATCAAGAGAGAGACCAGGTCGAGCCCCGGGCCCGGCTCCATATACCACGAAGTTTAGGATGGATGGCCGGATGGATGGGAGCCACCGATGATCTGGCTAGCTTCGTCTCCATCTCTCTCCGGCAATGCAAGTTGAGCGTACGCGATCACGATGTGGAGCAGTGCAAGCTGCCCACCTTGCGAGCGACAGGGCAGACAACCCCTTTAGCTACGTTGTATCTGTAACGTCACTAAAAACGTCTCTACGTTGGTTGATAAAGACGTTATTTGGCAAACAAATGATGAAATGAAATGGGGGCGGCGCGGGCGCGAACCAGTTGCCAAGTTGATTGCCTGCAGAGTGCAGACCATTTAATTTGTGTGACTGCGAGAGAGATGGGACAGCACGATTTGTGTCGAACTGGCACTCTCAAAACGAGAACCCGATCGACGTTGGTATGTCGTCACTGTCATCGCGACGACCGAGGCCCCGCATGTATGTACAGTATTAATTAGATTTTGATTAGATCCAGCTAGCTTTAGCTTTGTTTGTCTATGTAGTACTAAAGTGATGATCTGCTTTGTTTGTGGTCTGCGTCGAGCACTTTGATCTTATCCTAAGTTACAGGAATATGAGTACCATACCGTACGGCCTCCCATTCCTATCTTCGGCTTCTCAGGATTATGTGGCACGCGGACGACAGTACGTACGCCAATTCGACATGGTTTTTACACAGGAGCCTGCTCGATGCGTGGATGGCCTATATTGATTAGGGGATGTATATCTATTGCAATGGTTTAATTACATGGATTGATGATTTGCCGCACGGAAAAAAAAATGCTGTCCACTCCTACAATCGTACCGTCCCTTCCAAGTTCCAACCACCTGTGGATAAAATACAAAAAGCTAGTTTGGGCCCCACATGCATAAACAGTACAGTTACTCAGTAGGGCATATATAGTGTAGCCTGTGGAAAATAAACCCAGCGAGATGCCTACTGGTGAGGTAACAAACAAACAGTTCACATCCATCAAATTCCATATGCTCCGAGATTTCCGTCATTTTTGATTTGGACACCACTTGGACTGCTTCGTCACGGCATGGTAGTTAGAAAAGATCATTGAATGGAAGCGCGTGCGTGATGGGAAAACACGATTTGTCTCGCTTGATCGATCTGAAAAAACAAATCAAGGACGACTACTATGTATATATATGCCAGCGCAACAGCCAGCGCAAAAGCTGCTATACATAGTGAATATGAATAAAAAATTCAGTGTGTCGCAATCGATCAACAGTGATCGTCATCCTCCTGATGACCATGCAACGTCGGCAGGTCGTCATCCTGCAACAGTAATACCATATAATTGAAGTCTTCACGGCGAAGGACTCTCAGAAGATAAATGCGAAGGACGATGAGTCATTCACGAAGGACAACCAGATAAGCATGAAGGACGCTGAAGACTTATCTGCGAAGGACTTCGAGAAGGCTCCTCCTGCCCTATAAAACGAGACGACGAGCGCCTGCAATCGGCACACACATCGAATCCGCTCCCACATCGCATCGGCACCAGAATCACGAAGACCACCATCACCCTCACACTCCACTTCCACCATGAAGCCATGATCTCAGAAGCACTCTGAGGAATCATCCACCATAATAGTAGCACTCCACTACAACCACTGTATTATCCCACTATAGTTGTAAATTAGAGAATAAGGAAGCTCACCGACTTCCCGTGCTTGTAAGGTAATCAAGGTTTGTGCTAAGTGCTTGGGGCTTCCCGAAAGAAAAAGCCGTATGTAAGCTTGTTTGTTTTAATGGAGTAGCTTGAGCTTTGAGTATCCCTGCTTTCCTATGGCCATCCAAGTAGGTTTGAGTCTATTCTATGGATCCTATAGGAGAAACCTCTGTGCGTATTGTTCTTGTATTGTTCTCGTGTTAGCCCAGGTAGCGGCGTTTTTAGAGAACTCTGAAAGAACTCTGAGTCACAGAGAAGTGTTCCCTTAGGGTGGAACTGCCTGGGGAGACGATAGACGTCTTAACGTTCTGCTTCACGATGTAAAATGGCTGTAGAGGGATAGGATTAGCTACTTCTGCTTCTAAAAAGCGAGCTAGTGATGCATACGGTGAGTACGGAGTAGGACACACAAGCATAAGTTACATGACCGGCTGAAATAGTTTGGTCTCGCCAGCCTTGCAAAGATCCTGATAATCACGCGCATATATAATTCCGCATACACTGAATATTCGCTAATCGCGATCAGAATAATCACGCATCACTCTAATAATCAGCGTCACGCGTAATTAATTATGCGCGTCGCTTTCGTTCAGCATATTATATTCGAGCACATAGTGCCCAATAGTGGTGAATACTGTTACCCATTGAATATTTAAATATCCTGCACAGGCATCGAATAACACCCGCATAGTGTGCTCTAATATTTTGATAATTTGTGTGCATCACGTGCAAGCACCCGTACACTATTCATATTCTTGAATTTAAATAGTAACCAGTATTTTGAATAGTACCACGAATTTGAATAGTAACCGTAGAATTTGAATAGTGAAGTGAATAAATTTTAAATTTGAATTTTGAGCCCGAGTTTTTGGCTCTAAATAGTGTACCTTTTTTATTATACATTTTAATTTATACTGTGTACCTTTTATAACAAAAGTATCCTCAGCTGGTCAGAAATTAAGACGCGTTGATGTGTAATACTGTCGATCCAGTAGGAGTAGCTAGCAAAAGGGTACTTATCTTTCAGCTGTGTGACGAAAAGTAGAAGCAGTGCAATGCAAAGTACGATTATACCACTACTATAAAAACCATTTCTAAGAGCCGGCCCCATTTCACTCTAAGAGGGTCGGATATTGAACCCACCTTACAAATAGTTCTTGATTTGTAAGGGGGTTCGATATCCAACCGCCCTTATAAATCGATTTATAAGGAGGTTGGATATTAAACCGTCCTTACAAATGGAGTCCATTTGTATGGGGGGGTTGAATATCCAATCGTTCTTACAAATCGATTTGTAGGGGCGGTTGGATATTCAACCGCCCTCACAAATGCACGCCGATAATTTAAAATAAAATACTAAAAATTGAATTTCTAAAAACGACTTTGGATGGAAAAACACCCAAAATAAATTTTACAGATCTCGAGAAGTTATAAATATTGTAGTTAAATTTTTTTTTATTTGAGTTCATCTTATCATGGTAAACTACATCAGAACTTTAAAAATTTAAAATTCGAATTTTCTAAATGACCTCAGATTGAAAAAACCCAAAATAAAGTATGTGGATCTCAAAAGTTATAAAACTTTATAGTTAAACACTTTTTTATTTGAGTTCATCTTGTCATGCTAAATCTATGTTTAAATTTCTCAAATTTGAAATTCAAATCTTGTAAACGACCTAGGATGGACAAACTTCCTAAACAAAAAGTGTAGATCTCAATAAGTTATGAAATACTATAGTTGACGACTTTTTTATTTGAATTTATTTAGGGCCTTGTAACAGAACCGCCCAATAAACCCAAGGTACTAAGTAAACCGTCGAGACAATTTAGTTAGCATATTGTGCTCAAATTAACCCGGTAATCCGTGAAATCTCGAAGGATTTCAAACTTTTCCAACGACACACCTGGATCGCACAGTTCAGCAGTTACCTTTCACCTGTTTTTACTTTTCGCACATAGCATAATTACATCAACAGGTTTTACATAAGTCCTTTTTGAATCAGAGTTGCAAATAAATAGCGAAAGTAGATTTATTTTTGACATATACTCACATCTATGATTTAAAATACATTGCCAGTTCAGGGTCGATATCCAACAACAGCAAGTAGATGAGATATAAGAGTTGACCTTGCCCAAGGTCTAATCCTCCCGTAGTGGGATACAAGTCCATCTTGTCGCCACAATAAAAGTCTTATGATCTGCAACAAGTGAGAATAAAACTCTGAGTACGAGAATGTACTCAGCTAGACTTACCCGTCATAAACCAAAAATAAAGTGACTCCAAGGAATATGCAAGGCTTTATAAGGAGGCTAGCTGACTCATTTCTTTGCATAAAAGCTTAAGCTTATTAAGAACAATTATTATAACCTTCTAGCTTTGCATTTTAAAATCATTAACCTGATCATGCTAGAATAGCACCTGGACGAAACAAACATGATGTAATTATCAAGCAGGAATAATAACCAATTTCGGTTGAGCATCTTTCAGCGTCAACATCATAACCATCTCATCTCTTTATTCAAGTTTTTAACTATGATGCCGGTGCTCAAGTCAGTGTTCACTATCCAAGAACGATGGCGATTATTCAATTGTAAACCAGCTGGCGAGGTATTCCCCACACAAACCACACTTCCCCCGTCGGGGTCGATTCGGTCACCGTGGCCTGTTCGGGTAGAGTCACGGGATCAACCGGAACCATCGTACCTAGGGGCCGCCCGACTGCATACTAGTCGAACACCGCTGACCTCAGGCTTTGTGGCAGAACCTCCTAAATCCTCTGGCCCACACGTATGGTTATTGTCTAAACAGACTCCAAATAACCATGAATGTATTCCATAAAACTTAAAAGGTCTGTTGGGTAAATCCCGAATCATCCACGATTATCCGAGCAGGATCAATCATTACAAAGAGACATTGTAGTATTACAACAGTTTTATATAAATAATATACATCAGAGTAAAAGAGCGGAAGGATTACAATAACATAAGTTTACAAACCATTTACAAACCATAAGTTGGATTATTACAAACCATATATAGCAGCGGAATAACCATATAACCTATTACATCGCCCTTGATTATATGCTCTGCCCAAGAGCGAGATATCCTATTCGTCGTCACTCTCCTCGACGACGGTCATGCAGCAGGATGCAAAGCATTCCTGCCCATGAGGCTCACCTGCAACAAGGGTTCAACAAACCCTGAGTACAAAAGTACTCAACAAGACTGACCCGACGAAAAAGAGGGGTGAAGACTCAGGAAATGCAGGCTACAGGGACAAGGTAAGGCTTGCAGGAGATAAGAAATTTTGCAAAAAATCTTGAAAGAAAGAAAAGCTGTCTTGCTTAAAAATCAAAATTTTGCAACCAACTATTTTCTTAAACCTTACTCATTATTCAAGTTGTTACTACGACGATGAACACCGATCGAGTCTTCTTCTCCGAGAAGCACGGCGATTCGAATCCATTTTCATACCCAGCTGGGACCTAGGTTACTGATATGCAGGAGACTCTAACTCCTAAGCATAGCAGGTGAACCGATATACCGGGATAACAACCGCAGCCATATATCACCACATGATACACGTGAGCACTTCGACCCAGTGTACCGAGATACGTGGGAACTTAAACCCACAGTAAAACACACTACGACATATGTGGGGTCTCTGGCCCCACTATAAGTCACTCCATGATATACCCGGCTCCAACCATCAGTGTATCACTTCATGCATACGGATTTTCTAATTTCTCGATGTCACCAGTTCACCATCGACACGGGACCTAGGGCATCAATAGATGGAAACACCACAGAGGGACTCTGTTCCCAATGCAAGTTAGCCGTCCGGACTCGATTTATTAACTATCATCATGATTTCAACAGATAAAACCAAACTCATCTTTTTCATTCTTTTACCTCTGAACATTTAATTAATTAAGCAGGGCTAAGCATTACTACGCATCTGTTTGAACATGTAACAAGGAATATGGAAGTAAGACAGGTAATGCAGTTGGTGGGTTTTCACTCAACTCCTATTACTTAATGCAACATATAAAAATTTAAGCGATAAAACTTTTATAAAATAGAATAGGGTTTGAATACATCCGGGGCTTGCCTTGATGTTCGAGGTAGATTGTCTCGAGCTCTGGATCAATTCCAGTCTCCGGAGTTTGCTCTTCCTTCGGATCTAGGCGACAACGTTAAACTCTCCATTATCGAAAACTATACGATGCAATGATATGCTTCAACATGATTGAATAGTAAACATGATGCTCGATGGATATATGATCAGATTAATGGCTTGAGTGCAACTTTCCTTTACGATAAAGTTGCAAGCCACCCAAAACATACTTACTAAGTTTATTAGGGTTAACTACATTATTTAAGAAAGTTATTAAACACATGAAATAACGTTAATTAAGCCCTAATGACATGATTCAAGTAAGCGCAAATAATTAATTAAAGTGCCAAAGATAATTAGGGTTAATGACCTAAGGTCATCACTCAATCCCAAAGTCAAACAAATCCTATAGTGATTAACTTAATTAAACAGGATTAATTAATTATTTAAAAGCATAAAATAAAGACATAAAAATTAAAGTTGTCTAATTAAGCTCAAAATTTTATTTTAGAAATCTCTTGGTCTAATTAGATGGCAAAACAAATTTTAGAATTAAAAGCCAATTATTTTATTTATTAAAAATCATTGAAGGTCTATTTTTCAATTAAAAGGGCTAATTTTAACTTATGCAAAATTACTCAAATTTGGCATTTCATATTTTTCCTAGGTAGATGACATCAATAAGAACATATACAAAAATTTTTAGAATTTTTGGAGCTATAGATGAATTACTATAATTTTCTAAAGAAAATAACATTTAAATCATTTTCTGAAAAAGAAAAAGAAAAAGGAGCACAGTGCTCTCGCGCTGACCGACGGTCCGCCGGCGGTTGACCGGCGATTACTCGCCAACGGCGAGGTCTCTGGCGACCGGACTTGAACCATCGGGCTCAGCTTGGCACGGGGAGTCGATCAGGGTGGTAAATGACACGGCGAGGTGGCGGCGGCACCCACGCCGGCGGCCGTGGCGGCGCGGCGGAGCTCGGGGGCGGCGGCAGGGCTCACCGGAGTGATTTCCGGCGACGGCAAGGACACAAGCAGGTGCAGGACGTCAACACGAACACGCTAGGACAGAAAATGAAACCGGTTCTGGCCTCTAGCTCAAACGGCTACGCGCGCGGCGGAGCGGCAAGGTCACGCCGGCGGCGAGCTACGGTGACCGGCATCTATGGTACGGTATAGAAGAAATTGAAGGCACCAACAGATGCAGGAGCTCACCACGGGCACGGTGCGCACGCTAATGAAGGCCCGGAGTGGTTGAGCCGAGCTGATGGCGGCGGCGCTGATGGCGGCGGCGGCGCTCCGGTGGCAAGGACGGCGTTCCGGCGCTTCCTATGCACCATCAGTTCGACCAAGATGCGCATAAGGGGCAGCGAAACACGGAGAACATGATGAGAGGGTTAAAGGTAAAATATTTTTCACCTTGGCGGCGGTGGACGGCGAGGAAGCTCGCGGCGGCTCGGCGACCGGTCGCGAGGAAGACGACGTCGTGCGGGCGGCTCGGACGGGGAGAGCGAGCACGAGCTATCCCAATCGAAGTGCAAGGATGCGGCGGAGCTTTTGGCAAGACAAAGTGAGCAGAGATGGAGCAACGGTGGCGAATTTGGACGGCGGAGTAAGGTCGTCGTCGGCGGCAGCAGGGAGAAAGAAGAAGAGAAATGGCGGCGACCGACCTATTTATAGGGCAGAGGCGAAGCATGGACGAGCGACACGGCGATGGCGAAGCTTCGCGCGTCCAGGAGTGCGCTGGCGGCCGTGCATGTGAGGCAGCGGACGGCGGCGCGGGTTGAGAAGCCGGCGATGGCGGCCGACGATAGGTTTCGGTGCTGTTCGAGAAAATTACAGAATTGCCACTCATTTGAAATTACAAATTACTCCAAAATTTACATAAGAACTTGAAAATTTCTAAAAATATCATTTGCATAACTTTCCAAGAGCTACATTTTTCATTTAACTGGTATCCCCAAATTCTATATGAATTTTGAAATATGAATTCAAATTGAAAAAGGGAATAAAACCCTAGAAACAAACATTTGAAATGACTTTTGATTTTTCAATAAAACTTGAAAATCTTCAAAACTATGAAATGTTTAACTTTCCAAACCAAACCTTTTTGATATACAAAGTTTTCCCAAATTATGAATAATTTTTGAATTATGGTTTTAAAATCAAAAGGGGACAAATGTTGGAAAACTGTATTTTCAAATTTATTTGAAATTATTTTTGGAAACTTGAAAAACTTTGAATACCAACTTTGTAGCTCTTGTCAAGATCTACAAACTATATTTTTAGAGTATCCCTAAATTCCTTATATATTTTGAATTATAGAAAAGGGGATAAAACTAGGTTTTGAAATAAAGGGTTTTTGAAACTGAATTCAAACTCGATTTAGTTTCTAATTTAATTGGTTGGTTATTAACGATCACATACATCATCCAAGGACATTTTTAGGTCAATGACCCAATGACATCCTTGGTTGACCAAGTTGACTTTTGAAAAACCTTTTATAGCATTTCCAATTTGAATTTAAATTTGAATTGCCAGACTTGGAAATAAGCTTTGAAATCCAAATTCAACTTCAAATATGGAAATCATTTTTAGGGTTGGACTTAGATTTATACACTATGCTTGACACTAGTGTAAACACGGTTTACACCTCAAGTACATAGAATATAAACTAAGCATTTGAGATGACATTCGAAAGTAGGGTTTTATTATTTCATGTGACCACACATTCCAGAAACACAATCAACCTATGAAATGTAAACTTGTTTTAGTTAATGCACATCAAAGTTGACCTAATCATGAATGCTTTGCAGTGCATATGATGACATGGCAAGTTTTAGTTAATATAACACCAAAGGTGTTACAGCCTTTCCCCCTTAAGGAAATCTCATCCCGAGATTTAAAGATGTAGGTAAAGTAATGGAAAAGGAAATGTGTCAGGAAAACACACTTCAACTAAGTACATAAGAGAAAAGGGTCTTTACAACTCACACTAATGAAGTTACAACTCATAGAGGGAATTATAACTTAGATAGAGGCATAGAACTCTGGGAAGTTCTCCAACAGGTAATCTTCCGATTCCCACGTAGCTTCTTCTTCTGAATGTTGATCCCATTGTATCTTGTACCACTTAATTGTCCTACTTCAAGTAACACGGTCTTTGTGATCCAAAACTCGAATTGGATACTCAGAGTAAGTCAAATCAGATTCAAGTTCAATTCCTTCCACATCAACAACCTTATCCGGCACTCGAAGACACTTCTTAAGTTGGGACACATGGAACACATTGTGTACAGCCGATAACTATTCAAGCAGTTGCAGACGATATGATACCTTCCCAATTTGTGCCAAGATCTGAAATGGTCCAATGTAACGAGGTGCTAACTTGCCTTTAACTCCAAATCGAGTAACTCCCTTCATGGGTGACACCTTTAGATATACATAATCTCCTTTATCGAAACATAATGGTTGACGCCTTTTGTCGGCATAACTCTTTTGATGAGACTGTGCCACTTTTAAGTTTTGTTGTATCTGCTTAACTTTTTCTTTCGTTTCTTTTACTAGATCAACTCCGAAGAATCTTCTTTCTCCAGGTTCAGACCAACTTAACGGAGTTCTACATCTGCGACCATATAGTGCTTCAAATGGTGCCATTTTGATACTTTCTTGATAACTATTGTTATAAGAAAACTCTGCTATGGGCAAACATTCATCCCACTTTTCCGGAAAATTAAGAACACATGCTCTCAACATATCTTCAAGTATTTGGTTCACTCTTTTAGTCTGACCTCCTGTTTGTGGATGGTATGCTATACTGTGCAAAAGTTCAGTACCTAATGAATTATGTAATCGTTTCTAGAATTTGCTGATGAACTGCGTGCCTCGATCCGACACAATAGTCTTCGGTACACCATGAAGATTAATGATACGCTCAAAATATAATTTGGCATATTGAGATGCAGAATTTGTACTGCGAACTAGAAGAAAATGTGCAGACTTTGTGAGTCGATCCACTATGACCCAAATAGAGTCAAAACCTCTTGCTGTCCTAGGTAGACCCACTATAAAGTCCATACTGATATCTTCCCATTTCCAAGCTGGAATAGGCAATGGTTGAAGTTCTCCTGCTGATTTCAAATGTACAGCCTTAACTTTCTGACAGGTATCACATTGAGCCACATACTTAGCAATTTCTATCTTCATTTTAGTCCACCAAAATTTCTGTTTCAAATCATGATACATCTTATTACTTCCTGGATGAATAGAAAACTTTGAATTATGTGCTTCATCAAGGATCCTTTGACGTAACTCAGGAACTTTTGGTATGACCAGACGATTCTTATACCATAGGACATCTGCTTCATCAATTGTGAAACAAGAAACCTTCTCTTTTCTAACTTCCATTTTGATATGTTTAATTCCCTTATTACTTCTCTGAGCAGCAATAATTTGATCTTTGAGTGTTGATTCAACCGTAATGTTGGACAAACTACCATGTTGCACCATTACTATACCCAACTTTTCTATTTCATGACATAGAGAAATGTCTTGAGGTTTTACTGTCAAACAATGGCAATGACTCTTTCGACTAAGAGCATCAGCAACTATATTTGCTTTACCAGGATGATAATATATTTTCAAATCATAATCATTGATTAGTTCTAACCACCTCCTCTGTCTCATATTCAACTCATCTTGAGTAAAAATGTATTTTAAACTCTTGTGAACACTGTAGATATTACATTTATTACCCCACAGATAATGTCGCCATATCTTCAATGCATGGACAACAGCTGCTAATTCTAAATCATGGGTTGGATAATGTTCCTCATGTTTCTTCAACTGCCGAGAAGCATAAGCAACAACTCTCCCTTCTTGCATCAACACACATCCAATGCCAATGCCAGAAGCATCACAATAAACATCAAATGGTTTCTCAATGTTTGGTTGTGCTAATATTGGAGCAGTAGTCATTAATTCCTTCAATTTCTGAAATGCCTTTTCGCATTCAGGTGACCAAACAAACTTGATATCATTCTTTAACAACTCGGTTATGGGTTTGGATATTTTTGAGAAATCCGGTATGAAACGACGGTAATAACCCGCCATTCCCAGAAAACTTTGAACTTGATGCACTATTTTCGGTGGTTCCCAATCAAGTATATCTTGTATCTTGCTGGGGTCAACAGCAACACCTTTATCTGATAAAACATGTCCAAGAAATTTCACTTCTTTCAGCCAGAACTCACACTTGCTAACTTTAGCATATAATTGATGTTCTCTCAGACGCTGCAGAACAATTCTGAGGTGTTCAGCATGTTCTTCTTCACTCTTGGAATATATTAAAATATCATCAATGAAGACTACCACAAACTTATCAAGTTCTGGCATGAACACTGAGTTCATCAAATACATGAAATAAGCTGGTGCATTGGTAAGTCCAAAAGACATAACCAAATACTCATACAAACCATATCGAGTAGTAAAGGCAGTCTTTGGAATGTCTTCCGGGCGAATCTTAATTTGATGATACCCAGATCGAAGATCAATCTTGGAAAACACCTTTGCCTCCGCTAATTGATCAAAAAGCAGACCAATGCGGGGTAAAGGATACTTATTCTTGATGGTTACTTCATTCAAGGGACGATAATCCACACATAACCTCAATCTTTTATCTTTCTTTTTCACAAAGAGGGCAGGACATCCCTAAGGTGACGAACTAGGTCGGATAAAACCTTTATCCCGTAACTCTTGTAATTGAGTTTTGAGTTCTGCTAACTCAGGTGGTGCTATCCGATAAGCTCTTCTAGATATTGGAGCAGTACCAGGTTTTAAATCAATTCTAAACTCCACTTTTCTATCAGGAGGTCAACCCAGTAACTCATCAGGAAACACATCCGGAAACTCACAGACTACTGGTATATCCTTGATTTCTTTTACAGAAGTTGTACATACCTTTTCAACAGTCCTCTTAAGAGTTGAAAGCTAGATAAGAAGTTGAGATTTGCAATTAGGTATGTTCACTCTCACAGTTCTATTCAGGATGTCTATCACAGCACCATGTCGTTTCATCCAATTCATACCTAGGATCACATCTATATCCTGATCCTTTAATATTATCATATCAGTGGGAAAAATATACCCACCCAAACTTATAGGCACATCGTGTACCATTTCTTTAGTACACATACGCCCCCCAGGCGATTGTATAAAGAATTATTCTTTTGTCCCCATTGTTGGTATTTCATGTGTCTTAACAAATGTACCATTGATAAATATATGAGATGCACCAGAATCGAAAAGCAGAATTGCAGGATGATCAGCAACAGGGAACGTACCCATCATAACTGGTTCCCCTTCTAGAATTTCTCCAACCTGAGTATACAACACCTTACCAACCTTCTTCTCATTCTTATGCTTCTGCACATTCTGATTTCCTGCCTTATTTTGAGTCTGTGGCTATTGTGGTGCAAAGGCCCTGGGAACATAGGAATTGTACTGCCTCGGAGGCAGACAGTATCTTGCAAAATGACCAGTCTTCCCACAATTGTAACATGGGTAACTTTGTGACTGAGAAGTTGGGTTACGAATACCAGGGGCATTCGGCTGTCGTGGATAAGGAAGAACAGTAGTAGGATGGACATTTGTCTGTTGTTGGGCTTGGTATTGTGGTGGACGGTAAGAAGGACGAAAATGATTTTGGGGATGATAGATTATCTTCTGGCGCTTTTGATTGCCTCCAGAAAATCCCGAGGTTACCGTTTTCTTCTTCTTAGCTTCCATGTGTTGACGGTTCTTTTCTTCATAAGATATGGCAATATTCACCGTCTCATGGAAAGTAGCATTTGGGTTTCCAGTCATCATCCTCTGAATCTTGCTATTCAGACCCCTGAGGAAACACTCCTTCTTACGGTCAGTACCAACATGGTCTGACGCATATTGGGATAAGTGATTGAATTTGCGAAAGTATTGCATCACTGACATGTCGTGTTCTCCTAGCGATCCTGTATGATGCATGTGCACGTATGAATATGAAGAATGCACATGGTATGATGATGGAGTATGATGATGATGAATGCTTGCATATGCTCTCTACAAGGTATTCAACATCATCCAAGAACATGTACCCTAATCACATGTAATCTATGGTATTCTCTACTAAAAACAATACAAGCCTATCGGTGAAACCTTTTTTCTACTTATCCCCAGTAAATAAGTCGTAAAGTAACTAGCCATCTTACTATCACTAGCAAACAAGCCAGTAAAGCCAAAGATCTATACTAAGCATAGATACGTCAAATTATTCATCATGTTCTAATTGTTACTTACTACAATTCTATTTAATCACCTAACCCACACTACACTTGGCTTTCACAATACAAACATGCAGCTGTCATGTATATAGCCTACAACTAACCATCTACTAAAACACAAACATCATCACATTGCCTTTAACTAATATATCATTATTGCTAACCATGTATATAGTGCTAACATATCAAGCTATGTCAACCATGATGACCCAAAACATTCTTAACATCCAATCATATGTATCCTAAATATCTCCAAAACTAATTATGGCCCCATCTAACTCAATGCTCAAGTCGATTTCATGCCAGAAAGGGAATAGCTATAATAGGGACTACTAGATCAGCATCTCATAAAATTTCTAGAAAATTACAGTAGATAATACATGCCAATTCTAGGCTACCATCAAATTTTCACCTCATTTGAACATGTCTACTACCCTACACAAAAATCACAAGGAAGCACATAAAAGGGGACCTAAAAATACTTTGTACTATGAAGTATGCTAAACCTCATGTTTCACTACATCAAGGCTACCTTATAGCATATAAGTAGTCTACAAAAATTATCAACCCCAAACTAGGCCTATATATTCTATTTATGATTTTCCTTAGAACTAAGCAATTTATGACACTTGAACTACAACTTCATATTATTACACAGCAAGCATGTATAGAATATTTTTCATAGATAGAGCATCACCAAAGAAGACTAACAAAACCAGAATCATATTTTTCTGAGTAATATATGATTTACCATGCATTTCTAGATATAGCAAGAATTTTCAACAATTAATTAAAGTCCTATATAAAAGTATCACAAACAGTCCATACTATATTTTTCCTGCATAGATCTCATCACAAGAAAAATACTGAAACTTGAACCACCTCATTTGGACCAAAAATGAGGGAGTTATGGATTTTAGAAGAATCAACAAGAGTTTTAGAAATCTATTTTTCTTTTAATCCGAAAATCCATATAGGACAAGCACTTTGCAACGAGGTCCCTGAACTTTTCTCAAATTGATCGGGCCCAATTTGCACAAAAACCTAAGAAGAGTAATGAAATTCTGTCGATGCCCCTGCCCATCTTCTACCTCCGTTCACGGAGCAGGGGACGACGCCGACGGCTTCAATCCCGGCCGGTGAAGGCGTGGCCTGCATCGAGCGGCGGCGCAAGGGCTTACCCCGACCCTCGCGCATCTGTGGGCTGGTCTCGGCTCGGCCTGTGGTGGAGCGTGGAGTCCTAACCACGTACACCGGTGGTCGGGATCGGGCGGCTCCGCGGCGAGGGCGCGTCGGCGATGCTCGGCCTCAGACAAGGGAGGCAGAGGTGCGAAGCGAGGTGAGGCAGAGCTGTTGGCGAGCCTAGGAGAGTGGAGGAGCAGCGAGCGTGGGGCACGCTCGCGCGAGGTTCAAGCGACGGTGGTGCTGCGGCTGTGGAGAAGCTGCCACCGTGGCCGCTTTGGCGAGGGAAGAAGTGAGGTAGTGGGAGTGAGCTGGGGCGGAGGGTGAAATAGGGTAGCTGGGGTGTCCCATTTGGATCGGATAGCGCCCAACATCGTCCAATTTGGCACGTAATGGCACGGCCGGTCATGGGCGAAAGGGACACGGTGGCAGCAGCCATGTCCGCTCAGCGGCTCTGCCATGCTCATGCGCATGGGTGCTCGAATGCGGCTCGCGCGCTGGCGCGTGTTGCGTAGTGCCTGTCCTGGCACGTGCGGTGGCCAGCGAGGCGGGCATGGCAGTCGGCGGAGCAGCAGGGCAGTGGCTCAGGGCGGCAGGCAGGGTGGCAGGCGACGGCGTGGCGGAGGCACTCAAGTGCGCGCGCGCGTGCTCGTTTGCTTTGCGGCCTCGTTGCACGGCTGCTGGCGCCACTACTGCTAGTGGCTCTGGCGATCGGCAGTAGGAAACAGAGGAAGAAGGAGAAAAGTGAGGGGAGGTGGATGATGACGTGTGGGGCCTGGTGGGTCCCACCACTATTGAAAATGAACTAAAATGTTTGACTCGCTGTGGTTTCGAAACGATGCCAAATCTTGAAAAACTTTGAATACAAAAAATGTTCCTCTCATCGAGTAGAACACGTATATAGAAAGTTTTGGCTAATTTGGCCTAGATTTAAAAATGTGAATTTAGATCAAATTTGAAATATAAAAATATTAATTTCTAATATTTCTCTCACTGTTTTTGCCCTTTTTGAAGGCCTAAAAAGCATTTTCATAATTTCATGAAAATAGAGAGTTGGTTCTAAATATTTTTCTCTACGGACCATATTAAAGGTTCAAACTGAGGTAAGTACGGTAGCTACCCTTTCTAGTTAAGGTCGAGCAATCACAGTTAGGGTAATAAAATCCTAATTTTTGCAATACTTGATTTTGAAACCACACGACCAAGCAAACATTGACCCTAATACCCTTCTAAATATGTTGAGATCCTAATCACAAACATTTGCACACATTCATCACAACTCTGCAGCTAGTTCAAACAATTTAAATTAAATGCAAGCAAGCATCCAGGCAAAACATGTCAAGAATGCGATTTGGTGCAAATGATACGATTATGCTCATGATGTGCAGTGTAAAGATGTAGTTAACATCAGGGGTGTTACAGCCTACCCCCCTTAAAGAAATCTCGTCCCGAGATTTAAAGCAAGAAGCGGGAAAAGAGAAGAAACATAATAATTTTTTATTTCGCAGATCTGGAATTATCGAGGATTACACGACTTCGATTACCAAGACATTCAGGATTTGGAGAGAACATGGCTACGAGTGATGCACAACATGACTTAATCCAGATATCGACTAAGGCGGGGACAGTGGAGGAGCAGCAAGAAGATGATAATCCAGAACATGAAGAATGTCCACAGAATCCAGAAAACAGCGAGTGTGAACTTGATCATCGTGAACCCAACCACCAAGATCAAACCAAAGCAGATTAGAACTTCTTCCATGAAATACATATCTCTCCTTCTCTTTGAGATGGTGAAACTAGCTCCACGAGCAATCACCAGATCTTGCAACTTTGCTCTCGATTGCTCTCTCTTTCTAACTGGATTGCTCCTCAGGTTTCTCTTCTCGGAGCACTGCTTCAGATTTTTGGGATGAGGAGAAGAAGAGATGCGTAGAACGACATCCACATGTGACTTCGATGGAGACGAGTGGGCCCTAGCTGGTGGGGGCCTTCTCGGGTTAAAAAAATGTTTTGGTATTTTTTTTAAAATTTTTATTCGAATTCAAAAATCGATTTGTAGGAGCGGTTTGTGAGGGCATTTGTAAAAGCCCCCCGGGGGACGGTTTTCAAAAACCGCTCCTACAGAACTCAGCCACCCGCCCTTACAGATCCTCCCTAGCGAAGTATACATAGATATGTTGTGCCATCTGTGTGGATGTTGGTAGTTAGAGTACGCACCCAATGAACCAACCAACACGATGTCACGATATGACGCTGCTCTGTCCTTCTCATCACGTGCGATCCACCGAAGCCGCATGTACTGATCTATTGGATATTAGATTAGATCAAGCTTTAGCTTTTTGTTTTATGCAACAAAATGTGCTGCTGTGTAGTATTCTACTACAAGTTGTACGTACAAGTATATATGATAACGTCCTGTGCTTGGGATATGTGTGGCAGTTTATTTAGTCACCTATGTCACGGCGTTCTTGTCCCAGTGATGTAGTAGTCACTTTCGTCCTCCTCTCCCCGTCTCCCCCGGCCTGCCAGCAGCTGACGGGACGCTTCCACGTTGCTTCGGCTGTGCTGCGGTGGTGCCAATG
This sequence comes from Bothriochloa decipiens, assembly GCA_023333625.1. NCBI lineage: Eukaryota > Viridiplantae > Streptophyta > Magnoliopsida > Poales > Poaceae > Bothriochloa > Bothriochloa decipiens. The sequence goes on along the minus strand of CM041631.1, from coordinate 29,293,552 downwards.
GGCCAAAAAAAAAAAGTTCAGGCGAACACACAATATTATACTGAGGCCTAATCTAGGAGTATTATACTGATGGAAATTAGTTAAGACCTTGTTTAGTTGAGGCCAGAATTGACATTCTACATAGTGCCGCGTGTACTGTAATATTTCGTTTGTATTTGATAAAAATTATTTAAACTTTGATTAATTAGGCTCAAAATATTTGTCTCGCAAAGTATAACAAAACTGTGTAATTAGTTTTTGGTGTGACGGAGAACTTTGACTAATTAGTTTTTGGTCTCACAAATTATAATAAAACTGTCTAAACTTTAACTAATTAGGCTTAAAATATATATGTGCCAGTATTTTAATATGACGAAGAATAAAATTTTACATAGTTAATTTGATGACAAAATCTAAGATCTAAACAAGACCTAAGTTTAAGACATGAATCAGACCTCGAGTACATGCATGTCCCAAATGAGAGATGCTTTCCACGTGATCGACTGACCAAAGCCAGCTGCCAGTGATACTATAGTACAATGATACGACACTTCGTAAGAAGCTTACATATATAAATAAATATGATATGGTATTATTATGTCTGTCATCACTAAACGACAACTGCCATTCGAATTCGAGTAATAATCAGTCTGTTATTGTATCTTTCTTCACCTCCTGTTTCTATACTTATTCGTCAGCATGTACAACAAATTGCTAATCTGCTCCTGTAGTGAGGCGTGTGTAAGACTATCGGCACGGCCAAACTGTAAACCGACCTCCAGTACGCATATCTAGTAAAAAAGGCCTCAGTGGGGACCTGTATGGCCTACGCTAAAGTTGCGCACCGGCCTGCAAACGGCAAGTGTGGCGGTCGTACGACGTCGAACGCTATGCGCAACGCGGGGCCCGCGCGTCCCCGTCCCGAGCCCGCCTTGCGTCGGTTCCGGCCCTCTGCCTCGCCGCGCTGGTAGAGAGGAAGGAGGGAGCCGCGCCGGTAGAGAGGAAGGAAGGAGTCGGGCCGAGATGGAGCTGCGCCGCCATGGCCGGGTCTCGGACCTCTGCCTCGCCGCTGGTGAAGCTCAGCCGCCTCGGGTGCGGCGCCAGCGGGCAGACGAGGCACTACCCAAAGGGCACGTTCCGCCGCCGGCTTCTTCCTCGCCCGTGGCGGCGCTGTCCCGGGGACGGGGATGGCCCCCGGCTTCTTCCTCGAGCCGCGTTGGGCAGCCGCGCGATGGCGAACCCCGGCCGCGCAGGCGAGCGCCGCCGCCGGTCCACGCGGGCGAGCCCCGCCGCCGGCCGCGCGGGCGAGCGCCGCCTTTGGGCCCCCTGCTCCGACGTCTTCTCCGTCGTCTCGCCATGCTCGTGTACTGCGAGAGAGAGAATGGGGACGTGTAGAGTATGGGGACAGAGAGACCGAGGGAGGGGGCGCCGGTTGAGGGAAAAAAGGAAAAAAACTGATGTGGGTCTCACTTTTGATATAGAGTTGAGATATAAAATTTGAATGAGTGCGGAAAAAATTGGTATAGAGGGGAGAATCTTGATGACTGGGATAAAATATTTCTTTTAGAGGTTGGATTTAGAGTTCTATGAGCGTAGATAGCCTAATAATTGTGGAATATCTTGTTTGGTGGGCAACTGGCATATAAGAACTCCGCCCCCGACTCATTGAGCTTATTAACATACTCCATCTTGTATGGTGTTGGTTGATGCCGCCTTTCCTGTGCTCAAGGAAGAATGAAGCTTATTATTGGTATCCTAGGCTTCGTTCATCAGCAGCTTCATCAAAGATATATACGCTCAGTTCTGTGTTTTCATGACAGATGATGGATCATAGTTGGGCTAAAAGGACTTTTCATTCATTCCCAATCATTATTTTGAAAGATAGTAAAACAGTAATGTATGCATGCATGGTCACATTAAGAAAGGAAGAAATTAAGCTCCATTAATTCTTTTTACGAGCCATCAGTATAACAATAAATCTCTAGTACGTACTAGGATATATATGTTTTGGATGTGAAAAGGTTTGGTGAGTACTGAGTACTAATAATAGCTAGCTGTGTTACCCAATTCGATCGTAAGCAGTAGGACTGTGGTACGTAGTACTTACAACGCAACCACTGCGCATGCTGATTCCGACAGATGACAGCTACTGCATGTTTAGTTTCTTTGAATTTTGAAAGAAAATGTCACCTCGTGTCACCTTAGCGTACTGTAGCATTTCGTTTATATTTGATAAAAATTATCCAAATTTTGAGTAACTAGATTCAAAATATTCGTTTCGTAAAGTACAACAAAACCATACAACTAGTTTTTAATTTTATCTATATTTAGTACTCCATACATGTGCCAGCATTTTGATGTGACGGATGATAGAAATTCTGCATAGTAAATTTTAGGATAATTTCTGGGTAACTAAACACAGCCCTAACATGGATCAGGCAAAGCTTTCTGAATTGCGTCATGATTTTGCTGAATTCTGGTAGACACGCAGACCTGCTCGGCCACTAGCTAGGCCCAATACTGTCAGCTGGTGTGAATGCATGCAGAGTGGAAAAGAGTAGCTCTAACGTGTGGTACCACACTGAGGCTTTATTTGTTTCGGCTTCAGCTCAAGCTGATTCTACTGATTATTCACTATTCCTCTCTCACTATTCATCACCTGATTCACCTGATTGATCTGATTCTGAAGCTGAAACAAACACATCCTGAAAACACCTAGGTAGCTCGCATATAATTCTAGATGGAAAGAAAAGCAAGAAAAGAGTGGTGTGTGCAGCTAGTGACAACCAAACCAACCAATGCATAGTTTCATCAAACAAGCAAACAAAAAAAAAATGCATCTAGTATCTCACCATCAGAGACGCGGGAAAGCGATGTATTTGGAATTAGTTAGCCGACCGAGTGCTCTCTGCTTCATTCCCAAATTCCAATGATTAAAAATGAACTAGTAGTCAACAACGTCGCAGCTGCTTATGGTAGGATTTAGCCGAGAATTTTACTATATTACTAATTGGAGGTGTAAATATTAGTTGTTGTGAACTTATAAAAAATTACTTATGTTAATTAATTTGTATATTTGATTATTTTAACATAATGGACACTCTTAATCTATATCTAATTATTATAAATTTATTAATATTTCTTTTAAAAGGGGTTGATGTATACATTTTTGTCATTCACATTTTGTTTTTCTTTTGCATGGCAACTTTGTATTATTTAAATATGCAACCTCTTTGTTGTGTCATATACCTTATGAAGCCATAGATCTAAACTTTAAATCTTCAAATTTTATTTTTATTGACTACTACAGATTGTTTTATCCTCAAGTTAAGTTAAAACTTTTATTTTTATTGGGACACTTGAGAGAGAGAGAGAGAGAGAGAGAGAGGGTGGAAGGGAGCTGCTTGAAATGTGTGTTAGAGAGAGGAGGGAGCTATGTGAGGGAGAGAAAGTGGGATATTCAATATCCACATCCTTTCATCAGTGGATTATGAACGAAAGGGGAAAATAGCGTACGTATGATTTTGTTGTTGTTGTTTTAATTAGTATACCACTATCGGTTTTCAAAATTCCGAGCGCAATGGGCCTTGAAGAATAATTTGATTATGTATTGGCGAAGGTAAAGTCACACAGTTTTAGAGTTGAGAATAGGATAAGATCGAGCTAGGCCGGGGGAGGGAGCGTATTAATTAGTTGCTGCTGTAAGGTCCACGACGGCATCACATCAACAATCGAGCGCGGGAATTAAACCAGTGGAGACAAAATATATATATAGTAGGCAGGCAGATTAGCATAGGTAAACTACATCATCATGTATAGGAATAGGAGTATCCGAGTATGCACGTATGAGTTGCTCGATATATATATGGATTCAGAATGATGTGGCACAGCATGCAACACGTAACTTTAGACGGCAGGCAGAAGATTCGACGCGCGTGCTTTTTACGGGTAGCTAGATCAACCGGGAAATTGAATGCCGTGTGGCTGGGTCACCGGCCGGAGCCGGGAACGGACAAATAATATGCATGTATAGTGCCTGCCTCTGTGATCGATCATGCACGCCGTACCAGAGGTGTCCGTCAATCCATATCCAGAGACCAAGTCGTCCTGTCCGGCGGCCGAGCCAGTACGCGAGCGTAGCTCCGACCTCGGAGGACGATGGGCCGGCGGCGGCCTCATGATTTCGCCGGCCAGTCCACCCGATCGATGCATGGATCCACTTTTCCGGCGGCGTGCATGCATGTAATTAAATCCCAACGATGGGCGCGCCGCCGTTGGACGGAAAACTCCCAACGATGCAAGTTGAGCGCACGCGACGGTGCAATAATGCAACCAAGTTGGGAGCGGCCGGCCTCCTTGCGAGCGACAGGACTGGATCAGGGGATGCCGGACACCACACACGGTGTCCAAGCTAACAGCTACGTAGTACGGACTACTGACTAGCTAGTGTAGTCCGTACTGTACTATAGCCAGCTGGTTTGGCAGCTCTCCCCGTCCCCGTAGCCTAGGTCGCTCATGACGATATGCATGCTTTGATTTGCATTGCCCGGTCGTCAGCCTCGTCAGGCTCTCACGAATCTTTTGAGCCTAGTTAGCCCATAAATAAATAATATTTATTAAATATAACAAAATACTACGGTACTTTTTAGGCTAGTTTTTTAAGAATCTAAACAAGGCTTAGATCTTCTGCTTCGTTCTCAACGGAATGTGACGCGTACGACGACCACTAGTAGTTGCGCCGCTAATAGTATTGGTAAAATAAATCGATCCCTCCCTAGAGATGAGCCCATTCACCATATTGTACACAGAAGCTGATAATTTTACGTTTCGGAACTTCATGTGGCATGCATCATACATGCTGAAATGCATAGTATTGGTTTGGAGAGCAATTAAGCGTCGATACTAGCTAGCTGGAGCCCTGGAACGAGTTATTGAAAATCTGAACACAAGGACATATTATATACTATAGTATCCGTTATAAATTATAAGGTCTCGTTTAGTTACCAAATTTGATGGACAAAATTTGCATAGTAAGTGTCCCGTTACACTGTAGCAATTTTGTTTTTATTTGGTAATAATTGTCCAAACATTGATTAATTAGGCTTAAAATGTTCGTCTCGTAAAGTACAACAAAACTGTGCAATTAGTTTTTTATTTCATCTATATTTAGTACTCCATATATATACCGATATTTTAATTTGACGGAGAATAGAAATTCTACATATTAAATTTTAAATACCAATTTTAGTATGTAAATAAGGCTAAGTCGCGCTCAGTCAAAAGCGCTGTATGTAGCACACCAGCCGCTAGCTGCATGCCTGCACCACCAATAGGAGTGTTGGCAGTTGGCAGCACGTGCTTGGATCTATCTATATATTTATTTCGTACTAGCCGACGACGTCACGGCGTCCTCTGCCCGGTGAAGTCACCTCGGTCCTCCTCTCCCGGGCCACCGTGACGCGTAAAAAGCAAGGGTTGGAGCCTCAAGAATAATCGAGATTCCCGCAGGCCTGCTTCAATTCCCTTCGGCTGTGGTGCCAATGGAATGGGAAATAAAATAAATAAACCGCTCTGACGACTTACACCGACGCCGGCTTCTGTCGCTGCGCAAGAGAGATAGGCTTGCTTTTCCATTTTGCAAATGGGCATCTATAAACAATACTATACCTATAATGAGCCCTAATCTAGGGGCATACTGATGGAAACTAGTTTTTTTTACAACAAACAATATTATATTAGCAGCATAAAGCTAAAATAACTCGTACAATGTTTGGGGTTGTGCAACCCTTGCTTTTTACGCGTAGTGGCCAGCACCCCTCTCTCCCTCCATTAGCTTGCGCATCGTGTTCGCCTGCTCGAGTAGTGTAGGTTCGTGTAGCTAATGGGACCGATTAGGGTTCGAGTCCGTCGGATTTGGCCGACCGCCGTCGCGGGTCACGCCGCCGCTCGTCGGCGTACCTCGCCGTCATCGTTTTTTCCAGTATTTCGTCTCTTTGACTAGCTAATTCGAGTCGCCTTGGTCTGCTGTAGCTGGTAGGAAAGCCCTTGTGTCCCGCCGTGACCGATCCCGGCGAGCTCACCGTCGAGCCTCGCCGCCGTCCGCCGTCGCGCGTGGCCGACGGTCAAAACCGCGCTAATAACTTGCGTCTTGTGCACCTATGAGTCCACGCTACTGAGATGAGTCGAGTGATAACCGTAGTGTCGCTGGAGACCTCGCCGCCGGCGAGATCCCGTCGGCCGGCGACCGGTTCCCCGCTGTGTCCCGCTGACGTGTGGGTCCCGTGGTGACGTCAGCATGACGTCAGCACTGACGTCAGCATAGGTTCGGTCTGGGTGCACAGCGTCGTGTGCACTTAGCAGAGTCAAGTCGCTGGGTACATGTCGGGTACGCGTAGCATTTTCAGTTCAGTTAGTTTTCGAAAATAGATTTTCTAGAATTTGATAAAAGCTTAAAAAATCATAACTTCCTCATTTTTAGTCCAAATGAGATGGTTCAACTTGTAGTATTTTTCTTTTGGGGAGATCTATGCATGAAAAATATGAAATATGGATTTTGTGATACTTTTCTTTATAGATTTATTTATTTCTATTAATTTCTTTTATCTTAGAAAAATACATAAGTAATTCTCTGTTGCTCAGAAAAATATGAAACCAAGTTTGTTAGTCTTCTTATGTCATGCTCTATCTGTGAAAAATATTGTGAGGCTATGTCATATGGAAACATTGTTCTGTCTATTTATGGTGCCTTTTCTATTAGATGATAAATAATTCATAATAATTAATATATAAGTGATTTGTGCATGAAACTTTTTGGAGAATATTTTTATGTCAATCTAAAGCTAATAGTATTCTGAGATTTATTGTTTGATATATTTCTATGTACAAAGTATTTTATGCCCATTGAATTGTGCTGCCTTGTCATTTTTGTGTAGGATAAAGTACTTACTGTTTTGGCATGAAAAATTTATGGTAGTCTAAATTTGGTATGCTTAAGCTTCTATAACTTTTATAGAATTTTCTAAGTAATCTAAAATCATGTTGTAGTTCTACCCTGATTTCTTTCAATTATTAATAATGCTTTAAGTTATTATTTCATGTGTGTAATAATGCTTTTTCTGTTATTTGTGATGTGTATAATCTGTTATTGGTTTTGGTTCGGTAATGGGTAGTGTAAAAAACAATAGTCGTTTATAATTCCTTTTAATGTGTAAGTAAATTGTAATGCGAAGCTTGTTTAAAGGATTGTTTGTAGAAGAGAATACAGATGACATGTGCTTATCTTATATGTTTTAAAATCATGTCATTTGTATTCAATCGAGCATTCATTCACCGTCAGCATGTACATTGTATTTTTATATATTCGTAGTATTTATATGCACTATGCATCATACAGGATCGTCAGAGCTTGAAACGGTAGTTTTCGGAGCACCAGAAGAGGAGGGCCAGCAGGAAACTGTGGTGCAGGAGATAGCAGCAGAAGAGGATCCCGAGGTTGATCTTCCCGAGTGTCCCGACCACCAGCCAAGCTCGTTCCTGAAAGGCAAGCCCCGGAGCATTCTTCCTGTGGTTTACAAAATATCTAACTTGAGTCCTTTACTTGTTTGATGCATTAAGTTATAGACGTTGTTTTATACCTTTGCTGCATTACTTATATTCCTTGCCACTGTTTATACTTCAACCCTGTTAGGTTTAGGTACGATTATCTGCTTAGCCCTGCTTAACTAGATCGGTAGAAGTCGGGTGATTTTCTGTCATCCGCGAGTTATAGGTGGTGACTTGGAATGGTTGAATACATTTTTATCTTGGATAACCATGTGGAGATAATAAATCGAGACCGGGCGGGATTGGTGTTGAGACTGAACTGAAGGTTCGGTGAGGTTATCCCGTCTGTGTCGAACTAGGACCCCGTCCGTTGTACGTCCTCAAGTCATATTGAATTTATGCCTCACATTTAGCTGGAAGGATAGGTCGTTTCGACCGCGAAGCCTGGGTTTAGTTTGGGCCGGGAGTCGACCTGCTGTACGCATCGTATTGGAGAAGATGGGAGACCACGGGTTACACGGAGAGTAAGTCCGAGGTCAGGGTCGCCCTGAATAAGGCAGCCGGGCGGTTCCCGGATACGATGGTACCTGTTGATCTCGTGATTTTTTTGAATTGAACTTTCAATGATCTGTAGCTCGCCATGGCTGGTGAGTGTGGTTTGTGTGAGGAATAACCGCCAGCTGGTTAGTAACGATTATAATCGCCATCGTTCCTGGATAGTGAACACTTGACTTGAGCAGCGGCATCGTAGTAATAACTTGAATAAAGAGATGAGATGGTTGAGTTGTGATGTTGGAAGGCACTCAACCGGAATTGGTTACTATTATTATTGAATAATTATTACCATGCTTGTTTAGTACAGGTGCTAATTTAGCATGATAAGGTTAATCAAATTAAAATACAATGCTAGAAGGTTATAATCAATTCTTTCTTTAATACAAGCTTTTCCGCAACTGATGAGTCAGCTATCCTATTTATACAGCCTTGCATACTCCTTGGAGTCAATTTATTTTAGTTTATGACGGGTAAGTCTAGCTGAGTATATTCTCGTACTCACGGTTTTATTTTCCCATGTTGTTGCAGATGGTGAGATGTTTTATGGCTATTGCCAGCACTCCTTCTACCCCACGTTGGGTGATGACTAGACCTTGAGCATGGTCACTCCACTGTACCTTATGCTTTTGCTGGATATTGACTGAGGACTTGGCACTGTATTTGAACTAAGTGTGTGTGTGAATTTGAACTAAATTGCTTTCGCTTTATTTTGAATTTGAACTTAGGTTGTAATAAGTTATTTTGAACTCTGATGTGTTAAACTATGTGTGAACTATGTATGTTGTGAATGGTGACGGCTAAACTTATTACGATCTTGGCTATGCCGGAAAGTTTGAAATCCTTCGAGATTTTGGTATGACTACCAGGTTTATTAGGTCTCAATCATGTAAGTTTGCTATCATATGGTGAATTACGTGCTTGTGCTCTAATAAATTGGTCGGTTCTGTCACAGCTGGCATCGGAGCAAGGTTTAGCATTACTTTTCACAAGTATTTAAAATAAAAGAGTTTTTGTTTGCGAAAAGTATTTACAAAATGTATAGTTATACATAGGTGTTCAAATCTATGGTTTTGTAAAATTTAGAGTGTGCCAGTGGTCATATCCTTTATGCCCAATAGGAATTCAGGTGGCTTAATTAAGTACTAACTTGGAGAATTGCATCATATTTTCTATTTTGTCATTGCCTATACAATGACGGAGTCGTATGGGTGCCATTCACTTGAGTGGTAATGTATGGATCAAATTGCCTCTACGCCCTGGTAAGTGTGAGTTGTGAGAGCATGATTGGATGCAATGCCAGTCTAGGGGAATGCTTATTGATCCCGGATTATTCACATGTTGCACACATGTTTATATGAAGGTATCCCATGTTGGGACCGTCTTCTGGCGGTGTCGTCTTCTGTGCGACTTGTTGGGGTAGTAAGTAATCGGTGTTTTCACCTTGTTCGGAAGGTGCGTGAATTTTTACATCGAATTGCATTCATATGGGATATGGGCTAAAATGAATTTTCTGCAGGTACACTAACTGCGTGAACGGTAGAACGAAGTAGTTACGTATAAATGAGAGAACGATGTATGCCATCGCATAGCACGTTAGACTATTAGTTCATGAGGACGTATGTAATGTGCATGCATCATGGTTAAAATTTCTCATTCATACATTCATGGTTCCTTCCCTTATAAATAAATTATCTCATTTCTTTAAAATTTTAAACTTATGGGATATACAACTTTTGGACAGATGCCGAGAACCAAGCAGACTGCTCGCAAGTCCACTGGAGGAGTGCCCTGTGGTCCTTTGGCTGTCCGTGAGTCGGTGCCAAGGGAGGTGGACACTTTTCTTGAGGAGCACGCCATGCCTAGCCTTCTTTGGAGGATTATCTCCAACGCTGGGTACACGGTGGGCATGGAGCCTCACTACTACTGGGACAAGGATGACTTGGTGAACTATGGAGAGGCTCGAGTGGAGGTAGTTGTCCCACCTTTGGGCGGTGACCCCCACTGGGTTGGGTGGCGCTGTTTTGGTGCGGGAAGGACTGCCAAGACGGGTGCCACGTTTGCAGCTTTTGACGTGGTGGAGCACCTGATGGAGGAGATCCCACACCAGCTTGCCTAGGCTTTTCCTGGTGTGTTTCCCTTTGCTAACCGCCTTTCTAGGTGGCCACATGCTGAAGGAAAACCATTAGAAGCAGGTCCTAAGGAGGCGCAGGGTAGCGACACGCCTGCCATGAGTGCTATGTTTGCAGTGATGAGGGCCTATGTCAGCATGGAGACTAAGGCACTTTGTCTGAGTGAGGAGTTCAAGGAGGCACGAGCTGATGCACGCAAGGAGAAGCGTGAGTTGACATGTGAGCTTCAGCGCTCACGAGAAGAGGTAGCCTGTGTGTCTCAGCATCGAGACAAGGTTGTTCAGGAGAGCCAGAAGAAGGCGCAGGCTAGGGATGAAGCCTGGTCCGAGTTTCATCGTCTTAACATCTGTCAGCGGCAGGTGCTAGAGGAAGTGGAGGATGTTCATGCTTACAATGCTAGTCTTCACGAGGAGGTGCACAGGAAGCAGGAGGAGATCTGTCAGCTGAGAGCAGCCTTAGCAACAGCTAGGAAGGCTTTGAACAGTGCTTCTAGTGAGAGTAGCAACAATGGAGAGTAGCCTTGTTGATGATCGCTAGTCTCTAGTTGTTCTTTTGTGTTCCTGTCGGGTGGTCATGTAACCCTTTTTGCACGCTATTGAGACTTAGATGTAATGTGGAACATGGTGTTTGATGTGGCGATATCCGTACACCTTTAAAAGTCCAGTGTGTGTATGCTGGCAAAATGTGGATGTTGTAAGACGCTTTGTGATGGCTCGAAGTAATATTAGTAGTGATGTTGTGATGTGAAAATTGGAATTATCGTGCCTCTATTTATTGTGTGAATTTATTTCCCTCGATAAATTCAGTTTGGCATGATTTTTGCATTCACCTCTCATTATGACAATGTTCACCTAATAAATACTTATTGCTGAAATATGCAGATGCCGGTTACCCGTAGTGGTTCGGGTGGTAATGGTAGTGGTGGTGCTGAAGAGGGTGCCGATAATACTGCACGTGGTGTACCACTCCCACCTCTGACCAATGCGGAGCAGCTGTATGCTCAATTCTTGGGCAGCTAGCGCAACGTGGAGCAGCTTCTTCGTGAAAGTTTGGCCCGTGATGTTCGTCAGGGTCCTCAGCAAAATCAATACAGCAGCTTCAAGGAATTTCAGGACACTAAACCTCCTGTGTTTAAAGATGCTCCTGAGCCACTTGAAGCAGATGAATGGCTCAACACCATGGAAGATAAATTTTGTCTTCTAAGGTTAACAGAAGAACTGAAAGTGGAGTATGCAGCCCATCAACTTGAGGGACAAGCGGGGACGTGGTGGAAGCAACATCGCACCACCTTTCAGCAGGGTGTTCCTATTACTTGGGACCGCTTTGTACATGCTTTTCAGGGGAATTTCATTCCTCCAAGTTTGATGGCTATGAAGAAGACTGAGTTTCTGTCGCTCACTATTAGAACTCGTAATGTGAAGGAGTATCTACACGCCTTCAATACCTTGAGTCGGTATGCTCCTGAGTTTGTTAACACTGATGAGAACAAGATAGCTAGTTTCAAGAGAGGCTTGAGTTCCAAGTTGATGAAGACCATGAGCACTTCTGCCCGTGTTACTTTCAATGATTTCCTGAATGATTGTATTATGCAAGAAAATAGTAACAACGTTCATGCTGCCGCCAAGAATCACAAGAGAGCTCATGATGGAGGTGGTTCTTCTCAGTCAAGAGCCCCAACTGCTTTTCATACACTGTTTCGTCCACCTATGTCTGGTGCGAGATTCAGGCCCCCGCAGCAGAAAAGGAATAACAACTACCCAACTCAGAATCTGCAGAAGCATCATAAGGCATTCAAGGTTCCTGCTCCGCAGGGAAACCAGGACAGAGCAGCTTGACCGGTGCTAACAAGACACCTGTTAATGGGCCTTGCTACAACTGCAACCAGACAGGGCACTTTGCTCGCTATTGCCCTTTTCCCAAGAAGCAGCAGGCCCCATACCAAGCTCGTGTGCACAACACCTCTATTGAGGAGATTCTTGCTGGTGAACCAGTGGCTGCGGGTATGTTTTCTATCAATCAAATCCCTACCGCTGTTTCATTTGATTCTGGATCATCGCATTCTTTCATGAGTCAAGCATTTGCATAGAAGCATGATCAAAAGATACTTGAATTGAGCATTGAATTCAAGGTTAGTTCAGCTGGGGCTGATATAACTACTAAGCAGATAGTTTAGGGTACAACCTTAGATCTAGACAAGTGGAGGTTTCAGTTGAACTTGATAGTTCTACCTGGCTTAGGAGTGGACGTGATAGTGGGGATGAGTTGGATGAAATTCTGGGGTGCTATGATCGATACAGATAATAGGATGCTATCTATCAGAAATCCTCTTGGGGAGGGTATTTTTCAAGTGCCATTACCCCGAAAGTTTAAGCTGGAGAGCGTATTTTATTATACTCGTGTGACCCCTCTTCCTGAAATTCCTGTCGTGTGTGAGTTTTCGGATGTTTTTCCTAAAGAGCTTCCGGGTCTTCCACCAGATAGGGATGTTGAGTTTCGCATTGAGTTATTGCCTGTACCACCCCAATTTCTAGGAGGCCATATCGGATGCCGCCAAATGAATTGGCAGAGCTTAAAAATCAGTTGAAAGAATTATTGGATAAGGGTCTTATTCGCCCTAGTGTGTCGAAATGGGGTTGTCCTGCTATCTTTGTGAAGAAGAAGGACAAATCTCTATGGATGTGCGTGGATTATCGTCCACTCAATGCTGTGACTGTTAAGAACAAGTATCCGTTACCCCGTATGGACATTCTATTTGACCAGTTATCCAAGGCGAGAGTGTTTTCCAAGATTGATCTTAGGTCTGGTTACCATCAGATCAAGATTAGACCGGAAGATGTGCCTAAGACCACTTTTTCTACCAGATATGGATTGTATGAGTATCATGTCCTTTGGCTTAACAAATGCTCCTGCATACGTCATGTATCTGATGAATTCGGTCTTTATGCCGGAGTTAGACAAGTTTATGATGGTGTTTATTGATGACATCTTGGTGTACTCAGAAAATGAAGAAGATCATGACGAGCATCTAAGGATTGTTCTAAAAAGGCATAGGGAACATAAGCTGTATGCCAAGTTTAGAAAATATGAGTTTTGACTCAAGAAAGTTTAATTCCTTGGCCATGTTCTATCTGATGAGGGAATCTCAGTAGATCCGAGCAAAGTACAAGAGGTTATGAATTGGGAAGCACCAACTTCTATGAATGAAGTTCGGAGTTTTCTTGGTCTAGCTGGACATTATCATCGTTTCATTTTGGATTTCTCGAAGATTGCCAAACCTATGATAAATCTGTTGCAGAAAGAGAAGAAGTTTGTCTAGACAGAGGAGTGTGAAAAAGCTTTCCGTACCTTGTGGGAATTGTTGACCACTGCTCCTGTTCTTGCGCAACCAGATTTAGGAAAACCTTTTGATGTATATTATGATGCATTTAAAACAGGCTTAGGATGTGTGCTTATGCAAGAAGGGAGAGTCATAGCTTATGCCTCACGCCAGTTGAAGAAGCATGAAGTGAATTATCCGACCCATGATTTGGAGCTTGCAGCTATTGTGCATGCTCTAAAAATCTGGAGGCATTACTTGCTGGGTAATTTTTGCAAAGTCTACACTGACCACAAGAGTCTGAAGTATATCTTTACCCAACTCGAGTTGAACATGAGGCAACATCGATGGATGGAGTTTATCAAGGACTTCAATATGGAGATATTGTATCACCCAGGCAAGGCAAACGTAGTCACAGATGCGTTGAGTCAAAAATCACATTGCCATGCTATTCAACCTTTGTTAGCAGATGGTTTTGGCCTCATGCATCCTGTTGTGCTACGTAACATCCAAATTAGTTGCTCACTTGAAAGCAAGATCATCGAAGGTCAGAAAACTGACAAGGGTATAGGTCATATCAAGGAGAAGATGTTGAAATAGCCGTTCAAGCATTTTAGAGTGGATGAGAAGGGAATCTTATGGTTTGATGATCGTCTGGTCGTACCAAAAGATAGAGAACTCAGAAATCAAATCATGGATGAAGCTCACTTATCAAAGTTATCTATTCATCCTGGCGGTAGTAAGATGTTTCATGATCTGAAGGCTCGTTTTTGGTGGACCCAAATGAGAAAAGAGATTGCAGCCTATGTCGCACGTTGTGACATCTGTTGTCGCATAAAGGCTGTTCATTTGAAGCCAGCCGGAATGCTTCAACCGTTGTCGATTCCTGAATGGAAATGGGAAGATATCAGTATGGATTTCATTATCGGACTTCCCACCCCTCAAAAAGGGCATGACTCTATTTGGGTAATCGTTGATTGACTTACCAAGAGTGCGCGTTTTATTCCAGTTCGTACAGATTATCGACTGCCTCAATATGCTGATATTTATCTTCGGGAGATCATTCGTTTGCATGGAATTCCTAAGACAATTGTATCCGATCGGGGATCTCAGTTTACCGCTCATTTCTGGGAACACTTGCAGAAGGATTTAGGGACAAAACTGAATCATAGTACAGCTTATCATCCTCAAACTTCAGGTCAAACAGAAAGAGTGAATCAAGTTCTTGAAGATCTCTTGAGGGCTTATGTTTTATCATCCAAGGGTTCATGGGAGAAGTGGTTACATTTGGCAGAATTCTCTTATAACAATAGTTACCAAGAGAGTATACAGATGGCTCCTTTTGAGGCACTGTATGGCCGAAAGTGTAGAACGCCTGTGAATTGGGTAGGACCTGGAGAAAGAAGCTATTATGGTATTGACTTTGTTAAAGAAGCTGAAGAGTAGGTTCGAATAATTCAACAACACATCGCAGCTGCACAATCCCGTCAGAAAAGTTATGCTGACAAGAGGAGAAGACCTCTAACTTTTAATGTTGGTTATTATGTGTATCTGAAGGTTTCACCTATGAAGAAAGTGCAACATTTTAGAGTTAAAAGGAAACTAGCACCTCGTTATATCGGTCCATATCAGATAGTAGAAAGAAAAGGATTGTGGGCGTATAAGCTCAAACTGCCTGAAGAGATGAGTTCAGTGTTTCCTGTTTTCCATGTATCCCAACTCAAGAAATGTCTACGTGTTCCAACCGAAGAAGTCGTTAAAGTTAAAGACATTAAGCTGAGTTTAGATTTAAATTATGAAGAGAAACCTATGAGGCTCCTGGATGTCAAAGACAGAGTGACCAGAAATCGTGTGGTCAGGCAATACAAGGTTTCTTGGAGCAATCATGACGATAGCGATGCCACTTGGGAAACCGAGGACTATTTAAAAGAAGTATATCCCGATTTTCATAAAGAATGGTTAGTCTACTCAAATCTCGGGACAAGATTTCTTTAAGGGGGGAAGGGCTGTAACACCATGGTGTTAAGCATGCATTGTCTTGCACATCATGAGCATAACCATCTCATTTGCATCATCAATTGTTTACATGAAATGATAATATGAAAATGTGCTTGCTTTGATTTGAACTAGAGCTATGGGATAGGTTGTTTGTTTGGGGTTGAGTGTTAAATGAAGTTTGTAGAGAAAATTATTTGGAGCAAAACTTATTTTTGGGTCATTTCATGAAAAGGCCTGGAAGTGGGTCAAAAATGTTAAAAACAGTTATAAAAAAATGTTTTTCTTTTAATTTTAAACGGATTTTAAAATCCCATTTTGAATTTCAAATTCTAGGCAGAATTAGGCTTTGATGTTTAAAAGTGAAATGTTCTACTCATTGAGAGCAACATTTCATCTTTTACAAGTTTCTTCAAATTCGGATTATTTTGGAAAATATAGAGTAAATCAAGTTCTGCACGAATCTTGGCGCAGTGGGACCCACCTGCCAGTCTCTTCTTCTTCCCTCTCTTCTTCTTCCTCGCGACGGTGTCGCAGCTGACGTCAGCCACGCGGTGTCCGTACGCCGGGCGCTGCCGCTGTCCGCTGTTTGGCCCCCGCTCGCACACGCCGCCCACGCCCGCGCTCGCCCGACCCCACTGCCGCCCACGCGCCCCTCCGCTCGCATGCGCGCCACGCGCTTGTTGAATCCCGACGCCGCGCTCCGCCTGTCCGAGCCCGAGCGTCCGCTTCAAGGCTTCACGACTGCGTCATTCTCTCTCCCCGCTCTCTTCTCTTTCACCAGACGCCCCTCCATACCTCGCCTTCCTCTTCCCAAGCTCAAGCGGACGCGGAGCCCGCCATTTTCACCGCCGCGAGCTCGCACCGCCACCGCACCTCACAGCCTTGACAAATTTTTGCCCTTAACTCGCCAGCAGCTCCGCCTTGACATGGGACACGTCCTGCGCGCGTTCCCTGCCCTCGAGCCATAAGGTATAGGTCGAACCGGCTGATTCCCCTTTCGCCGGTCATGGCCGCCTCGATCGCCGTGCGGTCTGCCGTGGCCAGCAACCCCTCTCTCCCTCCATTAGCTTGTGCATCGTGTTCGCCTGCTCGAGTAGTGTAGGTTCGTGTAGCTAATGGGACCGATTAGGGCTCGAGTCCGTCGGATTTGGCCGACCACCGTCGCGGGTCGCGCCGCCGCTCGTCGGCGTACCTCGCCATCGTCGTTTTGGCCAGTATTTCATCTCTTTGACTAGGTAATCCGAGTCGCCTTGGTCTGCTGTAGCTGGTAGGCAAGCCCTTGTGTCCCGCCGTGACTGATCCCGGCGAGCTCACCGTCGAGCCTCGCCGCCGTCCGCCGTCGCGCGTGGCCGACGGTCAAAACCGCGCTAATAACTTGCGTCTTGTGCACCTATGAGTCCGCGCTGCTGAGATGAGTCGAGTGATGACCGTAGTGTCGCTGGAGACCTCGCCGCCGGCGAGATCCCGTCGGCCGGCGACCGGTTCCCCGCTGTGTCCCGCTGACGTGTGGGTCCCGTGGTGACGTCAGCATGACGTCAGCACTGACGTCAGCATGACGTCAGCACTGACGTCAGCATAGGATCGGTCTGGGTGCACAGCGTCGTGTGCACTTAGCAGAGTCAAGTCGCTGGGTACATGTCGGGTACGCGTAGCATTTTCAGTTCAGTTAGTTTTCGAAACTGGATTTTCTAGAATTTGATAAAAGCTTGAAAAATCATAACTTCCTCATTTTTAGTCCAAATGAGATGGTTCAACTTGTAGTATTTTTATTTTGGGGAGATCTATGCATGAAAAATATGAAATGTGGATTTTGTGATACTTTTCTTTATAGATTTATTTATCCCTATTAATTGCTTTTATCTTGGAAAATGCATAAGTAATTCTCTGTTGCTCAGAAAAATGTGAAACCAAGTTTGTTAGTCTTCTTATGTCATGCTCTATCTGTGAAAAATGTTGTGAGGCTATGTCATGTGGAAACATTGTTCTGTCTATTTATGGTGCCTTTTCTATTAGATGATAAATAATTCATAATAATTAATATATAAGTGAGTTGTGCATGAAACTTTTTGGAGAATGTTTTTATGTCAATGTAAAGCTAATAGTATTCTGAGATCTGTTGTTTGATATATTTCTATATACAAAGTAATTTATGCCCATTGAATTGTGCTGCCTTGTCATTTTTGTGTAGGATAAAGTACTTACTGTTTTGGCTTGAAACATTTATGGTAGTCTAAATTTCGTATGCTTAAGCTTCTATAATTTTTATAGGATTTTCTAAGTAATCTAAAGTCATGTTGTAGTTCTACCCTGATTTCTTTCAATTATTAATAATGCTTTAAGTTATTATTTCATGTGTGTAATAATGCTTTTTCTGTTATTTGTGATGTGTATAATCTGTTATTGGTTTTGGATCAGTAGAGGGTAGTGTGAAAAATAATAGTCATTTATAATTCCTTTTAATGTGTAAGTAAATTGTAATGTGAAGCTTGTTTAAAGGATTGTTTGTAGAAGAGAATATAGATGACATGTGCTTATCTTATATGTTTTAAAATCATGTCATTTGTATTCAATCGAGCATTCATTCACCGTCAGCATGTACATTGTATTTTTATATATTTGTAGTATTCATATGCACTATGTATCATACAGGATCGTCAGAGCTCGAAACGGTAGTTCTCGGAGCACCAGAAGAGGAGGGCTAGCAAGAAACTGTGGTGCAGGAGATAGCAGCAGAAAAGGATCCCGAGGTTGATCTTCCCGAGTGTCCCGACCACCAGCCAAGCTCGTTCCTAAAAGGCAAGCCCCAGAGCATTCTCCCTGTGGTTTGCAAAATATCTAACTTGAGTCCTTTACTTGTTTGATGCATTAAGTTATATGCGTTGTTTTATATCGTTGCTGCATTACTTATATTCCTTGCCACTGTTTATACTTCAATCCTATTAGGTTCAGGTATGATTATCGGCTTAGCCCTGCTTAACTAGATCGGTAGAAGTCGGGTGATTTCCTGTCATCCGCGAGTTATAGGTGGTGACTAGGAATGGTTAAATACATTGTTATCTTGGATAACCATATGGAGATAATAAATCGAGACCGGGCGGGATTGGTGTTGAGACTGAACTGAAGGTTCAGTGAGGTTATCCCATCTGTGTCGAACTAGGACCCCGTCCGTTGTACGTCCTCAAGTCATATTGAATTTATGCCTCACATTTAGCTGGAAGGATAAGTCGTTCCGACCGCGAAGCCTGGGTTTGGTTTAGGCCAGGAGTCGACCTGCTGTACGCATCGTATTGGAGAAGATGGGAGACCACGGGTTACGCGAAGAGTAAGTCCGAGGTCAGGGTCGCCCTGAATAAGGCAGCCGGGCGGTTCCCGGATACGATGGTACCTGTTGATCTCATGATTTTCCCGAATTGAACTTTCGGTGATCTTTAGCTCGCCGTGGCTGGTGAGTGTGGTTTGTGTGAGGAATAACCGCCAGCTGGTTAGTAATCGATTATAATCGCCATCGTTCCTGGACAGTGAACACTTGACTTGAGCAGCGGCATCATAGTAATAACTTGAATAAAGAGATGAGATGGTTGAGTCGTGATGTTGGAAGGCACTCAACCAGAATTGGTTACTATTCTTGTTGAATAATTGTTACCATGCTTGTTTAGTACAGGTGCTAATTTAGCATGATAAGGTTAATCAAATTAAAATACAATGCTAAAAGGTTATAATCAATTCTTTCTTTAATACAAGCTTTTTCGCAACTGATGAGTCAGCTATCCTATTTATACAGCCTTGCATACTCCTTGGAGTCAATTTATTTTAATTTATGACGGGTAAGTCTAGCTGAGTACATTTTCGTACTCAGGGTTTTATTTTCCCATGTTGTTGCAAATGGTGAGATGTTTTATGGCTATTGCCAGCACTGCTTCTACCCCACGTTGGGTGATGACTAGACCTTGGGCATGGTCACTCCACTCTACCTTATGCTTTTGCTGGATATTGACTGAGGACTTGGCACTGTATTTGAACTAAGTGTGTGTGTGGATTTGAACTAAATCGCTTCCGCTTTATTTCGAATTTGAACTTGGGTTGTAATAACTTATTTCAAACTCCGATGTGTTAAACTATGTGCGAACTATGTATGTTGTGAATGGTGACGGCTAAACTTATTATGATCTTAGCTATGCCGGAAAGTTTGAAATCCTTCGAGATTTCGGTATGACTACCGGGTTTATTAGGTCTCAATCATGTAAGTTTGCTATCAAATGGTGAATTACGTGCTTGTGCTCTAATAAATTGGTCGGTTCTGTCACATCACCCCAGTAGTGAGCACTTGATACTCCTCGATTTTCGGCCTGAGTTGAGCTACTAAGCTTTGCGGCGGATAACCTCGGATCCAGCCAGCTAAGTGCTAGGCGTTGTTCAACATGACAAGGAAAGGCTCCATTCCTTGGGAGTGATTAATTAGCAAGACGTTTCGCTTCACTAACAAGGTTGGCCGACCTTGTAGTTTACACGCTCCGTCTTGCCATCGATTTACATCCACATGGTTAAATTCCACGATAGCAATATATAGCCCATCGTGATCCGGTAACTCCTACATCTCGCGGGTGAAGTAATCGCCCGAATTCTACCGTTTATAGCATTGCTAAGCATCTATGACGATTCTGCGTATCAATAGGATTCCAGGTATTTGTTACTAGACAAGGAGTGATGTATGCAGCAAGGGTTTCACCCAACTCCTATACTTAATGCAACAATACATATATAAAACATATATAGTTATTGATTAATAAAGTAGGAGACTTAGAATGCTCCAGGGCTTGCCTTTCACGAATGTTGCAGGTTCGTGCTGCGGGCACTCGAGAATCACGTCCTGGTCGGCTTCGGGACTGGATGGATGAGCCTCCTGCTCCTAAGGATTCTCCGGCTCTTGCGGCCACGTTCCCTCGAACTCCAACAGGGTCACTCCCATGGGAACACCTATTGCATGCATATGCATAGAATGAGCATTATGAATGCATAAGTGATAATGGTGATGATGACATAATGCTTATGATGACAAGTTAATCTGATCATATCACTGGACACTCGTTTACCGAGCTCTCCAGCCCTATTCGAATCATTAAAAACAAGAGCATTATATTTTTCTCATAAAAAGCAACCACACTTAATAAAACTACGTAACTTAACATATAACAATTCATCCTCAGTTAAGGACCTAACACCTGCATCTATGATCTTACTTTAATAAGTTTAAGTATATAAAACATCATGTTTGACATGTCATATAAAATAAATGACATGTCATATAAAATAAAGAGATACAATTAAACATATCATTTCATGTATTAAAAGAATATGATATATATATAAAGAAAATGATTCAACAGCAAATTTAACCTTCCTATTAACTAGAGAATACCAAAACAAATTTAGAAAACTTGGTTTCACAATTTTTGGTAAATATACCTCTAGGTATTAATTTTATAAGTTAAAAAGGCTTTTTTAATAAATAAAAGCTATATAAATAAATTTATCAAACTGAAATTTTTATGACTTCATCATGTAGATCACAATAAAACAAAACTAACAAAACTAGTTTCACCATTTTTAGACCTTTCTAGCTCAAGTTATGAATTTTTAAAGTTTGAATTCAAATCTAAATTGGAAATCATTTTCAAAAAGGAAAACAGGCACACGGGACGATTTGGCCGGCTCGGCCCAGCTCGGTCCGCGGCGCGGCGCGTTGCGCGCGGCCCAGCGCTGGCGAGCAGCCCAGCAGCGGTGCAGGCCGGCCTATGCGGCGGCGGCCCAATAGCGGCGGCCGCAGCGCGCGCGAGCGGCCCAGCAACACAGGCCCACCAGCGGCAGCGCAACTTTGCAAATAAGGGCTTACATTTTACAAAAATTACAAACAGGTCCTATGCACTATTTGGCACTATTCACATGTGTCACAAACTTTACAACAAGGCCCCTGGACTTATTCCTATTTACAACACGATGTCCCTGGTCGACTTCCCAGCAGAGCACAACGCGATGACGCTCGGCCGGCGGCGAAACTCGTCGGTTTCTGGCCGAACTCGGCCGGCGCGATGCGCACGGGCACCAGGGTGCTCGGGCGGGTCTAGGGCTGCGAAGATGGAACACGGCGCCGTGGTGGTGAGTCGTGGCCGCGTACACGACGGCGGCGCACGAAGCACACGGCGGCCAGCGGCGTTCCGGCGACGTCGAAACACCAAAGCCAACAAGGGCTTCGGTCCTAGATGCTATATGGCCGGGCGACTAGAAAACACTAAAGAGAGGAAGAAAATGAAGACGGGAGGGAGTAGGCCACGCGAGACCGAGCTCGCGGCCATGGCGGCGGCGCGGTAGGAGGGCTCACCTCGCAATGGCACAGGGCACGGCTGAGTCGGGAGGAAGAGTAACTTGTGGCTAAGCTGTGGGCACGATGAATTGGAAAAAGAGGGAGCCGTGTGGGTGAATTGCGGGGCTGCGTGGTGGCGGCCGGGAAATAGAGGAAGAGAGGGAAGGAGAGGAAAGGGAAAACGGAGTGGTCGGCTTCGTCTTGGTCGGTGCGGTGTGGTGGCCGGAGTCTTCGCGACGCCGTCCACGCGGCTGGTCACGCGGCCGGGCCGGGAAGGCGCTCGGCGTCCACGACGGCGACGGTGAGCAGGGAAAGGTATGGCCGGTTACTGTAGCAGTAAAGATGATTTTTCTCCTTTTTTATTTGCTCCAAATTTCATATTGAAACTTGTAAAATTTCCAATACGAAAGTTGCTCCAAATTTAATGTTGTACAACTTTCATTTTGGAACCATCACCAAATTCTAAGTATTTTTGAAACTAGGGTTTTCAAAATTTTGAATTTGAATTTGGAATTCAAATATTTCACGACATTCATAAAACAAAGGCAAAAATGCATGATGCTTATGCACATATAATGCAATGCAATTTGGCCAATAACACTTGAGGTGTTACATTTTTTTTAGTTGATTGATCCGATTTGTTGGGCTTCGTGGATCTGATTTTCTAGAGATAAACTTGTCCCGGGGAAATTGCCCAAACAGGGGAGGAGAGAGATGGCTGTTGCAGTGTCTCTGTCACGTGTACGATTCATAGGGTTATCAGGGTCTTTTAACTCTCTCGTTGGTCTTTGTGCATGCCTCCCGAGGACATATAATATGGAACGGAGAAAGTATGTTATTGCACATATCCTCCTGCTATTTCCGTACCACTCGTATAATCATCGTCTGCATGCCGGTCGATGCATGCATGCATGTGCAACAAATCGCTAATGATGCTCTGTTCCTGGCGTATAATTGTGCAAGTAAAGGCCCCCGGAGGCAACGACTGTATCGGCCATCATCATCAGTTGCAACTGGCATGCATATATAAGAATCCCGTCTCGATCCATGTGTGTGGGTGGTGGCTTATTAACATATCTTGGTTGGTGCTTGTGCACTTCATCTCCGCTCGGATGATCGATGGGCTTAAAGGATTTTTCATTCATAAACATTATTTTGACAGGTAGCAATAAATAAAAAGGTAAGATAATTCATGCATGGTTACATTATTAAGAGGCAGGAAGAAATGAAGCTTCGTTCCTTTTATTACGTGGCACCAGTTTAACTGTAGTTCTCTAGTACTAGAACTACGTAGGATGTGAAACGGTTTGGTAGCTAGCTAGTAATAATCTCTGTTACTCAACTCGTACTAAACAGCAGCAAGGACGTACTGTGTCAGCTCTCAGCTGGTGGAAGACAACCGCTTAGCTGCTGATTCCGACATGTGACAGCTTTTGCAAGATTTAATATCTAACATGGATCAGGCAAAGTTTTTTTGTAGCACAAGGTGGCATCAGAATTCTGAGACAACTTTTAAATATACGAGACCGTCCTTGGCCTTATCACTACCGGATCGGCCACCTCTGCCGATGGCCTGAAGCCGTCGGCAAAGGCTGTTATACCGTCGGTAAAACCTTTGCCGATGGCCTGCCACGTCGGCAGTCGGCGAAGGGCCGTCGGCAAAGAAAGGGTCGGCAAAGGGACGTTTGCCGACGGTCACGTGGCAGGCCGTCGGTAAAGCTTTGCCGACGGCCACGTCAGCCGTCGGCAAAGGCGACACGTCAGCCGTTGCGGCGGCACGATGACGGCAGCCTTTGCCGACGGCTGACGGCCGACCGTCGGCAAAGATTTGGTCACTTTGCCGATGGCCAGGCTCAGCCGTCGGCAAAGCTGGGCCGAGCTGGGAAAATGGACCAGCTTTGCCGACGGCTAGCCGTCGGCAAAGCTGGGAATTTTTTTTTGTTTTTTTTGTTTTCTTACATTTATACCTCATTTCATCACATATATATCATATAACCCACATTTCATCACATATAAACCATATTTCAGCATCAAATTCAGTTTCAACCTGAATCCATACATGAAGATCCTCAAATCCATCGATACAACTCCACAATACACATAACATGGCCATAAGAATCCATACATGTCCAACATACGCTAAACAGCCAACGTGCAACAACCTCATCGATGAAGGTCCAAAAGCGAGAAGTAAAGGCATCTAGCTATGTGTGTCGTCCCCAGGGGTCCCAGAGCCCCCAGCTTGCTCGAACGGAGGCCAACCCGACTGCGGGGACGTACCGTAGTGCCACTGCTGCTACGTAGGTCTGAAAACGTTTGCCGGCCCAGAGTGCCCCTGCTGCGTCTGCGCCTGCGGCCACGAGGAGTACCCCTGCCCTGACGCCGGAGGAGGCCACTGGTACTGCTGCTGGGGTAGTAGGTCGGGTAAGCTGGAAAGCCGTGCGGTGGAGAAGGACCCAGTGGAGGGCTGGCACCTGGAGTCGGATTCGAACCCGCCGACGGTGCCTGCACAAAGGCCAAGTGATGTAATTAGTACCTGCAGGATGGCCGCACAAACTAAAGCAACAGACAATATACTCACCGGAATAGGTACAGGCACTGGAACTGGAACTGGAAGTGGTGGTGGAGCGAAGATCGAGGGAGGAGGCTCCTGCGTTCCTGGGATCTGGGACCGAAAGTAGCAGGTCAGGTCCGATAGAGCACGCTGGTAGTGCTGTGAAAGTGCCGCCAACTGCTGCTGATGGGCCTCCTCCTGCTGCTGATGCAACATCTCCTGGGTGACCTGGTTGGCCTGCAGCCTTTCGACCGTGGCCTACAATATTACACCTGCAAGGTTGATGGTATGTGAAGGCAAGGTACATCATGTGTGAAACGAGTGAACGACGAATGAAACTGCACTTACCTGAAGTGTCGTCATCATCTGCGCATTGCTCGGCTGTCGAGGCGCTATGGGGATTTGTGATCCGCCCCTTTCCGCATCGCCTCTTCGGATCTGGCTCAGTGTCTGAACAGAGGACGGGTCGATGGCGCTGTCGGCAATAGTGTACCGGCCGTGCTGCTTCCCTCCTCCCGTCCTCATCACGAGGTCAGTATCCAGGTCGGCTCTGGTGGGGTCGAACGTCGGCCCATGGCGCTCGAGACTTGCGGCGGTATACTTGGCAAGCTTGTTGTAGATGTTCGGGTTGGTGTAGGCCTCGGGCCCGTCCTCCGAGCTGTAGACGGTGGACGCCGCTGATGCTTTGCCCTTGTGAGCAAGGGCGTACCCCGTGAACTCGTTGATTTCCTGCCCATCATGCGTCTCCCTCTGCGAGGAAAACACAAACTTGGTTACAAGTAGTGACAATTGAGAGATATAATAAATGGATCAACAGAAGCATACCCATGTGTCCATGTACCCGTGGAGGCACTGGTTCCCTTGGTGGTGTGATACCGGAGGATTTTGCAGGCGAAGTTGCCGACGCTCTTTGCGCTTCTCGTACGCCGTGTCCGTACGCCACCCACGCACAATTTGGCGCTAGCAGTCCTCGTACTTATCGCACCAGCTTGGACACCACTGCATGACATTCAAGTATTTGATATTCCATAAGATGAATTGAATGTGTCACGTAAGGAATCATAACGAATGTTTCCTACTTAATTACCTACATGTATTGCTCCTCGGTGAGGTCGGTCTCCTTGTCCAGTATCATCTCCCTCACTCGCTCCTTCTTTACCACCTTGAGCTCCACGTTGGCATAGTAGCTGATGACGGCCTGGAGACGCGCCTCGTGGTACATGTCCTTGAGACGGTTGTGGCAGACCGCCTCCTGCTGCCGCCCCGCCCGCTGCTCGTCCTGCCCCTCCTCCAACTTGAAGTACAACTACACACACACATCAAACATCATTTCATTGTTTGAAGAAAGTCCAACGAATGCGTAGTATTGAGATATGCGGTGCGATGCAAAGACTCACCCAGAACTCCCTCTTGATCTTGTGAGCAAGGACTTCTCCATGCTCGTCCTTGACCTTGTAGAAGTGGTCCCATTTGTCGGGCACGATCCGCTCACCCTAGATAGTGACCAAGCCAGGGTAGTGCTTTCTAATCAGGAGGCCCTGGATGCCATTGACATGGCGTGAACTCTTCCTATCAGTCACCTTTTCCCAGCCCCTACACGAGTCATTAACAACAATTGTTAGTCTGCAGTTCGAATTTCAACATGTCATATGAACAACAAGTAAAATCAACAATGGTTACTTACATCTTGCCCACGGGTCGAATCACCGCGCGACGGCTGAGGAGCGGTGGGTCAGGGAGCGACGAGGCCCCGCGCACGTAGGGCTTGCTCGAAGCTGAGGAAGTCGAGGCGTCTGGTGTATGCTCGTCGTCCCTATCGTCTCCGCAGAGGTCGTCGTCGTCACCGTCACCGTCACCGTCATCATCACCATCGCCATCACCGGTCGTCATCGTCGTCCCCTGCTGGGCATCCTAGAACAGCCTCCTCGATGACGTGCGACGATGGGTGCTCCTCTCCACGTCAAGCTCCTCACCGACGACCGCCTCGTCCTCGGCGGCGGCGGCCACGGGGTCCGCGTTGGTGACCATGTACCGCTAGTGGATCCCTGTTCGCTGCGGCCGCCTTCCGCCCGACATCATGTCGAGTGCCTGCAATGACAAAGATTGAAGTAGTTAGCATAAATAAATGACAAGTACTTGTAAAGAAACATAATTGCAAGGTAATAATATTAACACTATAATATTACATGAATTAGAAATTATCTCTGCAAATGGCAATATGGCTGGCGTGTACTCGTCATCACTACTGTCATCATCACTATCAATATTGTCGAGCTCTCTTAAGTGTCGGGCTTCATCTCCATCGTCATCGTCATCTCCATCGTCATCAGGCTCTCCATCGTCATCGTGCTCTATCATCAGGCGCTTCATTTTCCACTTATCAAGGATTCGTAAGTCCTCGGCATCATGCACCTCATCACCCTCGTCCTCATTGATATCGTTGTTTACTTCCATACCCATCAGTGAAAGAATGTCTATCTCCAAACTACCTTCTAGCCCCTCAGGTTGATAGAACTCATCTGTCGTTGGGTCAAAGTTGTAATCATCCTCGTTTGGGACAGCCGCTTTACCGTGCCGTGATACCAACTGCACAAGGCTCCAACCCGCAAGATTCTTGTCTTTTTGGCACGCCCATGGGAGGTAATAAACTTGTGTGGCGTCTCGGTTAGCCACAATATAGACATCATCTTCTTCATATTTGGAATCCTGTCGAATTTCAACTTGCCCAATCGTAAGGTCCTTTTTCGTGACATTAGGATCGAACCAATGGCATTTGAATACCCCTAGCTTACAACCTAGGTCTGGTCCAAAGTCAAGCTCCAATATCTCTTTGACTATGCCGTAATAGTCCTTCCCATCCGAGCCGGACGTACGAACTCCGCTGCACGTGGCTTTTAGGTTGTCCCGTTTCTCTTCGTAAGTTCTCGTGCGAAAGCGATAGCCATTCACATCATAAATGTTGAATGACCTGACCCTTCGGTTGAAGCCTTTGCCTACGTTTCTCAATTCATCACTCATTTCCGCATCATAAAGGGCCTACAAGGTTAGGACAGGGACGTCGTTACATTACTCGCTCCTAGGAGCAAAGTGGAATCTTAAAATCGGAACGAGGTTAGTTGGATGGTACCTTTGTACATAACCAATTGACGAAACTAGGCACACCATGTCTGAGAAGATGGTCTTCTTCTTGCTCGGTAGGATCCGTACTGCCTCTCCAGTGTTCATTAATATATTCCCTAGAGAAACAAAAGACAAGGGGGGTCGGATCGATAGGTGCAGGATAGTGGCGTATGTAACAAGCTCATCGAGAACTTACTTATGATAAGGAATGCATTCCTCAAGGTTGAACAACAAGCAGATCATGATAGTGTGCCACTCATCAAGTTGGGCCCTGCGCCTCCTCTTCCGAGATCACCTCTGAAAAGGCTGAGGTTCGATGTATTCTCGTCGATGTTGTAACGAGGGGTTGGATCGCGCGGTTTGTGAAGTTTCTCGGTATAGTACGCCTGTGTGAATGTCGACACCTCCTCCAGAACGAATGCCTCTGCCACGGAAGCCTCAATTTTGGCTTTATTTCTATATTTTTTTCGAAGAAGCTTTAGACACCTCTCGATTGGATAGCACCAACGGTGCTGCACGGGCCCCCCCATACGTGCCTCTCTCGGTAGGTGCAAAATCAGATGTTGCATGGACAGGAAGAAGCCGGGTGGAAATATCATCTCTAACTTGCAGAGCAACAAAGGTGCAGCCTTCTCCAGTTTAAGACAAACGTCCCGAGATAACTCCTTGACACAAAGCTGGCGGAAGAAAAAGCTCAACTCTGCCAGACGCGCCACACTGGCTCGGGGAGGTATCCCCGTGTCATCGCAGGAAGGATCCGCTCAATCCATATGTGGAAGTCATGACTCTTTATCCCTAAGACCTTCATAGTCAGCAAGTTCACTCCCCTACTCAGATTCGCCGCATACCCATCAGGGAACTTTAACGTCTTGATCCACTTCAGTACTTCCTTCCTATCTCCCCTTTTCAGGATGTAATCGGCCGGCCTCTTTTTCCATTTCTTGCCATCCGCAGGGGTCTTCATCACTAGATTTGGTCTATCACAAATCGTTTCAATGTCAAGTCTAGCCTTAACGTTGTCCTTTGACTTCTTGCCAATGTCCATGAGTGTTGCCCAAAGTGCCTCGGTGACATTCTTTTCTGTGTGTATTACATCGATGTTGTGTGGAAGAAGAAGATGCTTGTAGTAGGGGAGCCTAGTCAAGCCCGATATATGAGTCCACATGTGGTCGGTACCATATCCTTTAAAACTACCCTTCTTTTCATCAATTTGGAGAGCCTCTATCTGGGCAAGGACGTTAGCAGGGCTCTTATCCCGAGAGATATGGTCGGTGACTTGAACACCTTTCATGAAGTGCTTTTTATCTCGTCTCAGTTCATGATCCTCAGACAGGAATTGACGATGTGGAAATTTTCAAAGTGTAAATCCTTGGAAAAAAATAAGGCAAATTGCGGCTGGCTAGTGATGATTTCGCTGAATTTTCATATATAACACGACCCAGTACTTTCAGTAGGTGTGAATGCATGCAGAGTGGAAAAGAGTAGCTCTAACGTAGCTAGCTATAATTCTCTAGAACCAAGGAAAAGCAACAAAAGAGTGGCGTGTGCAGCGAGTGCCTGCCAACCAAAGGCCAAAGCATATAGTATCTCAGCATCAGAGACGCGGGAAAGCGACATGTATTAGGCATTATTAGTTAGGCGAGTGCTCTCTGCTTTATTTATTCACTGTAAGCAAAAAAATATGAACTATCAGCAGACAACAACGCGTCCTACACTTGGCATAGGCTTTACCCGAGATTTTCTTTTTTTGAGGCAACTTCGGGGGGATCGAAGGTGATACCCACCTGCATTGAAGAAGGCAAGTGACCAACTGAACGAATTGTATTAATCACAATCG
>CM041631.1:29212977-29264154 GCA_023333625.1 Bothriochloa decipiens | reverse complement strand
AGTTGAGTTCTGGGCGTTCAGCCGTTGAGTAGGACTTTCCGCTGACATGCATATATTCATTTCACAGGTGTCCAGAGGGAAAACCTCTGGATGGCGAAATGGCCGGCGGAGGCGCAGCCGAGTTCAAGGTTTTACAAATAAATCGGAGATGGGGTGAGGGTTTAGATTATATAAGCAAGATATTGCTCCATTGACTAGCTAAGTGTACATCTTTCCGAGGGATTCTACACTTCCAGATGGTTGGTGCTCGGGGGGAGCCCATTGAAGATCACGTCGTTGCGGTGTTTCCAAATCTAATGCAGTATATTCACGTCGTTACCCGAGATTATACCAACTTTAACTATGAGTGTACCCTCCCTGACGGGCTCGAAGAAATTAAATACTAGCTATGACATCAGTTGCAGACGGGTCCGGTTGGTCGGTTAGAGACTAATGCAGTATATTCACAGCTCGTCCTACTTTTTCTATGAGTGCATCCCTCTTACAAAAACCAATCATTATGCAGATTGACACATTTAGAAAACATTATCAGTGGAGAGGATCTGACGTCAATAACTGCAAACCGTTAAAGACAACCTGTACTATGGTTTGCATTCCAAATCTAGAAGGGGGTCGGGGGGTTTTGAACCTCTGCAAACAAAATAATTAAATGCCTTTTACTCAAACACTTACATAGTCCTGCAACTAACTCAATATTTTAGGGGTGTAACCTTGTTTGGGCAAGTAATCAAGTATTATTCTAATGGATGGCTTCCTCGTCTCACCAATAGTTCCAGGGGCTCCTTCTGGTGGAAGGAATATTCTGAAGTTTGTTGATTCCTATAAAGGCATGTGGCCACGACTAATATTCACAATAGAAGTTCCTGTTTGTTTTGGCTGCACCTTTGGAATGGAAGAGTTCTTCGGCAGACATTCCTAGCTGGAACTATTTTCCTTTGCAAAAATTCACACATTGCAGTACAGAAGATGAAGCTGACAGTACTGCACCTCCATTCTCCTTTTCATCCGCTACCTATTGAAGCCTTTTTTTAGATAATGGAAAGAGTTCCAATCTGTTGAAGCCGATGCTCAATTTCAACAACTTGAGACCATTATTCAAGACTTAGGCCTTCAACAAGAGCCGGCATGACAAAAGCTAGCTAGAGATTTGAGATCTGTAGTGACCCGAGACCACACACGCCTAGTGGCTAGAGCAAGCAAACTCCTGTTAGGTGTGCTAGCTAGCTGAAGGATATATCCTTCCCGATACTACTATAGCAGTAAGTAGGATGAAGTGGTACTAGTATATCCTTCTGATGTTGGTACTAGCAAGCTATAGCTACCTCATCAAATATTCCAATTCGTTAGATTCAGCAAACTACCTCTCTCGTGCGTGCGTCAATAAAAGAATTATTACAGAGCAACAAGTATATAGAGTGTACGACGCATCTTGGTCCCATGTGCGCGATGGGATGCACTAAAACCAACTTTTTGGAACAAAACATGCACTAACATCAACTGGCCATAGCTATCTACGGGGTTTCCACATCGTGATGTTGAGCTCAACGAACATCTCCTGTAAGTCAACAAGGAAAAATCCAAAAATTAGCTCGTAGGGTGATGACTGACGAGCATTGCTCGATCACAAGGTTCTCGATCCACAACGAAAACGAAGCCTCCGAGGAAGCTGCTGCTGCTGTCTCTCGTACAGCTTTCTTGGACGTTTGGCACTCGGCAGCATGAAGACGTGTTACGGGGGTGGCCCGATCCGAATCCTAACATAGCCCCATTAGTCTCTCTCTCTATCTATTCCAAAACCCAAACAAATGCTGCACTTGCAAGTTGCAACAGGCATCCCAGAGATCCCTCCCCAAGACGAAGGAAAGGCGCACGCGCTTGGCTCCCCTGGTTTTTGTTTCCACGTCGTTGTCGTCGCCGTTATAAAAGAGAGGCACCTGTAACACTCTGGTGTTAAGCATGTATAATCATTTATATTCTTAAGCATAAGCATCATTATACATGGCATTAATGAAAAGATTGATTGTCATTTCATGTATCATGCTTGATTATTCAAATTATGCTTGCCTTTTACATGAATTGGATAGTGGTATGAGTGTTTGATGTTTGATGAACCATAAGATAACCTAGACATGATTAGGACACCAAATGAACCTAGGTTTATGTTCATAGTTTTGGCTAATTAAGCTTTATTGTCATGGTTGACCAAGGTGGACCATTAAAGTAGTTTTGTTTGACTGAATTGAAAGTGGTAGCTAGAGTGCTTGCATGTGTGTGCACCCTAAATAAAGTTTGTAGAGAATTTTATAAGAAACAAAAGCTGTAATTACCACTTTTTATTAAAATGCTTGGAAGGTGTTCAAAAATATTGAAAAAGGGCAGAATTGGAGGCTGTTTTTCTATTTTTAGGGATTTAAGGGGTATTTTATTTGGATTTTTGTATTTAAAAATATATGCAGAATCTGGCCAAACTTTGTATAGATGAAATGCTCTACTCTTCAAAAGCTACATTTCATCTATTTAGAGTTTTTGCTAATTCGGCCTAGTTCAAGAGTTATTAAGCAGCAAAGTTTGTTTTACATTCCTAAAAATAGCTTTTTGGTGACGGTTGTTTCCTGGCCGTCAGGAAAATGGCCGGCCACCGCCCATGTCGCCCAGCCCACGCGCTCCGCGTGGCGCGCGTCCACCAGTGGTCTAGGGCGGCAGCGGCCATTCGGAAAGCGTTAAAACGTCGCGCCTGCTTCCTCTCTCGCTGTCCCCCTCTCAATTTCACTCTCCCTGCCTCTTTCCCGCAGCTCCGCGAGCCGCCGTCGCCGCCGCGTCGCCCGAGCTCACCTCGCCGCCGTCCAAAAATCCACCGCCGTCAGCAGCGCATCCTCTCAATTGACCCCGCAATCGAGCGCGCCTGAGTCCGCTCCACCATCCTCCACCCTCGCCTCGGCCGGTTGCATCAAGGTATACCCGAATCGACTCATCTTCTCCCCGGCTGCCATTGCCGCACCTTGACCGCACCATGGTCCCGCCGCTCTGGCCATCATCTCTCGCCATTTTGGTGCTCCTCAGACGCGCCGTGATGTGTAGGAGGTAGGACGCTAGTCAATGGGGTCGATTAGGGTTCCGTAGGGCCGGATTTCGTCGGATCGCCGTGCGGATTGACGCCGGTCCGCCGCGCGCACATGTCCGAGCCGCCGTAGTCGAGCTCTAGCCACTTTGAGTAGTCGATAGGGTGCGCCGTGGTCCACTCGAGTTAAAGCCCTAGCCTTTGCCGCCGGTCAAGCCCTCCTTCGCCGGACATCGAGCTCGCCGGAGTCGGGGAAGACCGCCGCTCCGCTGTGCTCGTGCCCTGACCACGCCGCAGCCGCTCCCCTCCCTCTTTAACACCCTCAATCGACTCGCCTAGACGCGCTCGTGTTTTTCCTCTGCTCAATTTGGCCGGAGAACCCCGGCAACGGCCGACGAGCCCGCGCCGACGCCGTCGTCCTCTCCCTTCCCTGTGCAGGGACATCGGGTTAGAATGTAGGAAACCCTAAGGGTCTTGGTGCAAGATTGCCAGATACAGAGTATTTCCTTTTAGGGCTCGGTTAGTTTCTGAAAACCTCAGGGTCCCCGGTGCAAAGTGTTTTTCCTTTTTCTTTTTCAAAATTGTTTCCAGATTTCTGTTAAATCTTTGAAAATTCATAACTTGCTCATTTTTCATCCAAATGAGTTGATTCAACTTGTAGTATTTTTCTTATGAGATGAACTATGCATGAAAAATATGAAATGTGGAATTTATGATACTTTTCTGTATAGCTTTATTTATCTCTGTTAATTGCTTTTATCTTAGAAAATGCATAAGTAATTCTCTGTTGCTCACAAAAATGTGAGACCAAGTTTGTTAGTCTTCTTAGGTAATGCTCTATCTGTGAAAAATGTTATGAGGTTATATCATGTGGAAATTTTGATCTGTCTAGTTATGATGCCTATTTTCATATGATGATAAATAATTCATAATAAATAATATATAAGGAATTTGTGCATGAAACTTTTTGAAGAGTGTTTTTATGTCAATCTAGAGCTAATTATATTCTGAGATCTGTTGTTTGACATACTTTTATGTACAAAGTATTTTATGCCCCTGAAATTATGCTGCCTTGTCATTTTTGTGTAGGATAAAGTACTTACTGTTTTGACTTGAAATTTTTATGGTAGTCTTTATTTAGTATGGTTAAGCTCCTGTAATTTTTACAGAATTTTCTGAATAGTCTAAAGTCATGTTATAGTTATACCCTGATTTCTTTGAATTATAAATAATGCTTTAGATTTATCATTTCATGTGTGTAAAAATATTTTTTATGCTATTTATGATATGTGTGATCTGCTATTGGTTTTGGTTCAAGTAGAGTGTAGTGTGCGAAACAATGGTTGTTTATAATTTCTTATAGTGTGCGAGTAAATTGTAATGCGAGGCCTATTTGGAGAGTTGTCGGTAGAAGAGAATGCAGATGACATGTGCTTATCATACATGTTTTCAAATATCATATCATTCATCTTAGCTGAGCATTCATTCACCATCACCATCAGCATTATATTTATATGTATGCACGGTACTCATACGCACTATGCATCATACAGGATCGTCAGAGCTCGAAACGGTAGTTCCCGAAGCATAAGGAGAGGAAGGCCAGCAGGAAGCTTTAGTTCGGGAAGCAGCA
Source organism: Bothriochloa decipiens (assembly GCA_023333625.1). Taxonomy (NCBI): domain Eukaryota; kingdom Viridiplantae; phylum Streptophyta; class Magnoliopsida; order Poales; family Poaceae; genus Bothriochloa; species Bothriochloa decipiens. The sequence continues at coordinate 29,259,463 of CM041631.1, read as the reverse complement.
GCAGAAGAGGATCCCGAGGTCTTCCGGAGTGTTCCGACCACCAGCCAAGCTCTTTCCTGAAAGGCAAGCCCCAGAGCATTCTCCCTGTGGTTTGCAAAATATCTAACTTGAGTCCTTTACTCGTTTGATGCATTAAGTTATAGGCGTTGTTTTATACCGTTGCTGCATTACTTATGTTTCTTGCCACTGTTTATACTTCAACCCTGTTAGGTTCAGGTACGAAAATATGCTTAGCCCTGCTTAACTAGATCGGTAGAAGTCGGGTGATTTCCTGTCATCCGCGAGTTATAGGTGGTGACTTGGAATGGTTGAATACATTATTATCTTGGATAACCATGTGGAGATAATAAATCGAGACCGGGCGGGATTGGTGTTGAGACTGAACTGGAGGTTCGGTGTGGTTATCCCGTCTGTGTCGAACTAGGACCCCGTCCGTTGTACGTCCTCAAGTCATATTGAATTATGCCTCACATTTAGCTGGAAGGATAAGTCGTTCCAACCGCGAAGCCTAATTTTGATTTGGGCTGAGAGTCGACCTGCTGTACACATCGTATTGGTGAAGATAGGGGCCACAGGTTACGCGGAGAGTAAGTCCGAGGTCAGGGTCGCCCTGAATAAGGCAGCCGGGCGGTTCCTGGATACGATGGTACCTGTTGATCCCGCGCTTTTCCTGAATTGAATGTCGGTGATCTGTAGCTCACCTTAGTGGGTGAGTGTGGTTTGTGTGAGGAATACCCGCTAGCTGGTTAGTAATCGATTATAATCGCCATCGTTGCTGGACAGTGAACACTTGACTTGAGCAGCGGCATCGTAGTAAGAACTTGAACAAGAGATGTGATGGTTGAGCCGTTGAGATTGAAGATACTCAACCGAAATTGGTTACTTGTTGAATAATTATTACCATGCTTGTTTAGTACAGGTGCTAATGTAGCATGATACGGATAATCAGATTAAAATACATTGCTAGAAGGTAAGTCTAGCTGAGTACATTCTCGTACTTAGTTTATGACGGGTAAGTCTAGCTGAGTACATTCTCGTACTTAGGGTTTTATTTCCCATATTTTTGCAGATGGTGAGATATTTTATGGCTATTGTCAGAACTGATTCTATCCCGCTTTAGGAGATAACTAGACCTTAGACATGGTCACTCTTCTCTACTTGATGCTTTTGCTGGATGTTGACCAAGGGACTGGCACTGTATTTAATCTAAGTGCGTGTATGTATTTGAACTAAATCGCTTTCGCTTTATTTTAAATTTAAACTTAGCTTGTAATAACTTTATTTGCTCCGATGATTTAAACTATATACTTGTGAATGGGAACGCTAAACTATTACGATCTTGGTCGTGCCGGAAAAGTTTAAAATCCTTCGAGATTTCGGTATGACTATCCGGTTTATTAGGTCTTAATCATGTAATTTATCGTTCTAATAGTAAATTATATGCTTGTACTCTGATAAATTGGTCGGTTGTGTCACAGCACCTCCCTGCGCCGTTCGCCTCATCGCTCCCTCACAACCGTCAGTCACCAACCTCCCCAACTTGCTTCTTCTCTTCTCCCAGAAGCAGCAGCGACACAGTCCTTTCCTCGGGCGCCTCCAGTCTTGCAGCACCATTGCCATCGCCAAATACCGATCACCACCCGGCGGCCGGCCTCCTGCCCTGCCATCCAAACCTGCTCTAGTCTAGCCTTCGCAGCAGAAATCAACAAAAGAGGTCGGTCGGTCTCGGTCGAGCGATTGATGGACGCCAACGTCGTGGACGGCAATGGAGGCAGCGGCGGGCTGGTGGTGACGGAGCTGCTGGGCCACATCAAGGAGCTGGTGACGCAGCTGGAGACCCACCTCGGCGACTCCTCGCCCGACCTCTGCAGGCACCTTGCCTCGCAGATCTCGTCCACCACCGAGCGCTCCATCAGCCTGCTCATCACCACCTGCTCCAGCCTCAGCGAAACCCGGAAGCGCTCCACCGTCGCCAGCCCGCTCAGCGACGCCTCCGACGCGCCCTTCGTCAAGGCCACCAAGAAGAGGTATCCATTCCATCCAAGGAGCTTCTAGTTAAGAAACAGAAACAGAAACATAAACCCGTCTCTGTTTGCTCAGTTTTTCGAGTGGTTTTATCTATGTGAACTTGCAGGAAGACGGTGGGCAAGAAGAGGCATGAGGTGAGGGTGGGCTCGGCCGGCGACCACCCGGCCGACGACGGCCACAGCTGGAGGAAGTACGGCCAGAAGGAGATCCTTGGAGCCAAGCACCCAAGGTGGCCAATTGGCTTGCTTGACGACACATCCTCCTATCTCGTTCATTTGCACGTGTTGTTTTCGCAAGTGGAATCGAAATCATTTCCCTTCTGCTTTCTTATCAGCTTTCAATGAAAGGGCTTCCCTCTTGTCTTGGTGAAAAAAGTTGCAGCCTCTGTTTGTTTGTGTTGTTTGCAAGTGTTTGGCTGGCCTGCATTAATTCATAGAGAGGTTCCCATATCGGATTGGTGATGCTAATTTGTGCAAATCTTGTTCCTGGATGCACAAGTAAAAAGTCTCTTCTTTTTTCCCCAACAAGCAGGATTCTTGGCCTGAGCGAGCCTGACGTGATCCGTGCAAACATTGCAGGGGCTACTACCGCTGCACGCACCGGCAATCTCAGGGGTGTGCGGCGACCAAGCAAGTGCAGCGCACCGACGAGGACCCGACCTTCTTTGACGTCGTCTACCTCGATGACCACACCTGCCTTCAGAGAACTATGGCTGCGGCAGCGGCGGCGGCGGCGGGTCAGGCTGCCGCGGACGCACAGGCGGCGCCGGAGTACAAGCACAACGACAACCCGGGCGCCAGCAGGAGCCTCCGGCAGAGCCTGAGCTCCAGCCTGACGGTGAAGACCGAGGGGCCAGCCATGGAGCTAGAGCAGCTGCTGCTGGGCTGCGACGCGACCGGGCCCTGCTTCTCCTCCACTCCGGCGACGGCGAGCGGGTGCCTGGTGCTGGAGCGCAGCCCCTTCTCCGCGCCGTCCACGTCGGAGAACTGGGGCGTGTCCCCGGCGACCTCGGACTCCAACCACGTCGTCTCTTCCCCGCCTTTTGATGTTCCCGGCGGCAACGTGCAGTTCGGGATCGGGTTCGTCGACAGAGCCGACGGCGACGGATTCGTCGACGACCTCGACATCGAAAGCTTCTTCGCGTGATCTGAGTGCAGGCAATGCTTGACGAGTCCTGCTAATGCGGCTGATGATCAACACTAGGGAGTGGGAATCGAAAGCAGCCGGCAGCTGTGCGATGTGGCCTCCATTCAGTAGATCAGTTGATCTGCCGTTTGTCCAGGAGCAGAGGAGGGAAGAACACATGTTCGAGTCTCGTTCAGTGGCAGTGCCTGTCATGAACCTTAAGGATATCAGAAGAATAGTGAATGCCCTTTCTCTCTCTCTCTCTCTTTTTACGGTCGAGGGTTGCATGTAAATAATTTCGTAACATTGCTGTCAGTTTATCTAAGCATGTGAGTTTCTTCCATTGAATTTAAACATCCTCCAAAATCTAATTAATACTACAACTTAAATATGCGTGGTATTTAATTTGATTAACCCCCATGAATATCCGATCATGTATAATTAGTTTTTCTTCTGGAGAAAGGCACTTAGTACTAATATTGACCCCTGGTACATTCACAAGCTTTCGTTTGGCATTGTGACGGGGGATGTCTTTGGCGTTCCATCCCGTCATAGCCTCGTCCAAAAAAGATAGAACCCTCGACTTCTCCTTCCCCCACACCCAAGGAACCAGCCGACCCCACGTGGCCTCTTCCGTCGTGGCCTAAGAATTGCCCTTAGTGGGATCCTCGCCATCTTGCTAAGAGTCGCCCTCGGCGTTAGGACTGTCTCCTCGCTCTTGAACTGTACCTCCCCCTCCCCAACTATGGACAACGGCGAAAACATCTCACTTACTCTCCAAGCGAATGTAACCTTATTATCTTATGTATTTGCAATTCGAGCATCGCTCATGAGGCTGGTCTTACAGGAAAGAATTAATCCTAGTGAAGTTGGAGCAGTTGGAGTAGGCTCGCGGAATGTCTAAACTGCCCCTGCACACCCTAGAGTGGTGCCCTGCCCGATTAGGAAAGGTTGTAATTTTACTATGCCCTCGGGTTTGTCCTATAAATACTCAATCTATTCTGCGCTCTTTTTGACCACTCACACGTTTGTGGGACACCCTTGGCCTCCTCTGTGTTATCCTCTAGCCAGGGTAGGAAGCCAAGCGAAGGTTCCACACACTATGCATGTGAAATACTAAGTACAAATCTCCATTCAAAGCCCAATACCAATGGTGACATTCTCTCGTTTTGGGCACTTTAGTGTACTCCTTTCGGTCGAGTTTACATGGAGAATTTTAATGTGCAATTTTGAGAGAAGGTGTGTTTGCATGTTAGAAGGTCCTAGATCAGGAAAAAAAGGGTAGCACAAATGTTGGGTAAGTTTGAGAACTCTGAAAGAGAATCCATACAGAATAAACTAATTTTTAGGTCCCAAAGATCTAAACAAGTTACAAATTAGTTAACTAATCTGAAAGGAAAAATTAGTATTTGACTTTCCTCCTCTGCTTGCTCGTTTTTTTTTCGTCCGTGTTGATTTGTAACTTGCACTTACTATTTTGTTTAATTTAATCACAGTAGGAGCCATTGACTCCTCCTGATTCCTCAAAAAGTATTTCACTATTTCAAGAAGAAAAAAAGAGTTCAGCGGCTATTGTATCTGGTTTTCTAAATAACAAGTTATTTATCTTAGTTCTTGCATGCTAAATATAGCTGGTATGTGTCCCTAGCCCTCACCGTACTAGAAAGTTTGCGTGAGTTTTATGTTTTTCTACCGTGCTGTTTAACCATCTATCTTTACCATTCCGAGTGGACGGACCTTTTTCAAGCAGCTGAAATGCATGCATCTCAGTACATGTGGAGCACACATATGCATGCATCTCACACATATGCATGCATCTCAGTACGTGACTATTACTGCCTGAGATTTCAATGAAGGCCTTATTTAGTTCATCAAATTTGGTTATTAAATTCACTATATAGAATTTTTATTTTCTGTCACATCAAAATACTGGCACATGCATTGAGTACTAAATGTAGATGAAATTAAAAACTAATTGTACAGTTTTGTTGTACTTTGTGAGACGAACATTTTAAGCCTAATTAGTTAAAATTTAGATATTTTTTATCAAATATAACAAAATGCTACAGTAATTCCGTTACAGAAATTCTAACGCCAATTTAGCAAACTAAACGAGACCTAAGTTAATAAGCGCCATGGACCTTGGCAACTTGCACTGCACAGACGCGCAGCCTGCCAAACAAACTACACGCTCCCACCCGCGGCCTCGCAAAATTCCGCGGTTTCGTAGTACTGGGTACGGTAGCTGCGACGATCCATGGAACGCACCCAAAAGGACCAATCCTGGGGCCTCATACGGCTAGTGTGTGCACAAAGGCCGATGCATTTGCTGTCAAGTTGCTCCATGTACATCATGTACATCGGGTCACTTCGGTACGGTCGCTACTGGAAAATGACATTCTTCTGTGCGTGTGATTAATTTTTCTATGCGTTTTTTCCGATACACACATTTTTCTGTGGGTTTCACAATATATCCATAGAAAAAATATTAAAACTCACAGAAAAATCGTATAATTTTTTTTGGGCGTGAACTTACACACTCGGAAATACAACTCACAGAAAAAATTGGTTTTTTTTCTATCGGTCACTTATAAACGTACGGAAAAACAAATACACACTCAAAAAACTTATTATTGTTTTCTGACGGTTATTTCAAAACGCACAGAAAAACATACACATGCACGGAAAAATTTAAACGACCGCTCGGTTTGGTATTCGCGCTCTTCATTTTGGCGTTCGCGCACTTTATCTCGGCATTCGCACTTCCTTCCGAAAAATGGTTAAAAATATTAATAATTAATAAAAACAACAAAAGGTACTAACCCTAACCCACCCAGCTGCCTGCCCGCCCGCCCCAAACACCCTCTCGCACCCACTCTGTTCGTCCACCGCACCCTCACGCACCCTCGCGATCCTCATGGTTCACACACGCACCCACACGCTCGCACACCGCCACTACCCCGCCGCTTCGCAATCATACCATGCGCCGTTGATTCAGCGCCTCCCTAAGCTCGCGGCCCCAGATCTGCACCTCTCCAAGTTCCCGCCGGCCGCCGCCACCCTTCTCCCCAGTCACGCCCCCTCCCGTGCACGGCCTAGGTCGTCGGGCCGTCGGTCTTTGGGCGTTGGGTGCCGGCGATGAGCAGGACTGTAGGACCAGGGAGGTACATAGGTATGTAGTAGTAGCCTTCTATAACTCTATCAGGACAACACTGACAAAAAAATAGTTTTTCTGAAGGTTTTTCCTTTTTTTTTGTGCGGATTCATGCACACAAAAAATTAACATTAATCTAGGCAAACGTATTTTCTTGTAGGTTTTATATGCACAGAAAAATCATTTTCTGACGGTAAATGCATAGAAAACTACAATGTTTTTGTCAACATATTCCTGTGTGTACATGTCAGAAAAATATTTTTCTGATGGGATTCGTATTTTTTCGTGTCCTTTTGCACACCGTCAGCAAAATATTTTTCTGATGGGATTCGTATTTTTCTATGCCTTTTTGCGCACACTGAAGAATCTGAGTTTCCAGCCGTGCGTGTATGATATATATATACTTCGTACTCCAGAATGGTATACTTTAAGGATGCACAGCAGGACCTGGTCGCTTCGGTTGAGCAATGACACATCCATGTGTCACATTAACTGGCGTCAGTTCAACATCATGCAGCGATGATCAAGGCCCTGTTTAGTTGCCTTAAAATGATTAAAAATTTTACTTTCTCTCCGTCACATCAAATATTGTGTAGTATGTATGGTTGATAAAATAAATAACTAATTACACAGATTAGTTGTAAATCACGAGATGAATCTTTTGAGTCTAGTTAGGCCATAATTGGACAATATTTGTCAAATACAAACGAAATGTTACAGTACTTTTCAGGCTAGAAATTTCAGGACTAAACGAGGCCCCAGTACTAAAATGTACATAATCTCGATCTTGTTTCAAATTATAAAACGTTGTGTCTTTTTCAAACATGCTGCTTTTTATCAGGAGCCGAGCCGAGGGGGTGATGTGACAACCCAGGGCGGAGGCCCGAGGCGACAGCGGCGTGGGGGAGCAGCGGTGGCGCGACGGCTGACACGACGGCGATGGCGTGCGAGAGAGTAGATAAGGAAAACCCCTTCTGTTACTTGAACCAATCTAATTACAATCCCTAATTATATGTAGTCCTTATTGGACTTCGACTCTAAGCAATAAAGAGATCTTACGGATCCTCAATTCCTATTTTATTTAATTCTATTTTTATAATCCAACTTGATGATGTGGCAATCTTCGGCGGCGAACCTAAGCGATGGAGTGGTCACATGGGGCGCCTCCCCCTCCTCTACTCCAAGGTTTCTCGTTGGAGCCCACCTGGCTAGCTACATTGCCTTCCTCCTGGGCTCTATTGGCCCATTTATTTCACTCAACGCGTCCTCGTGCTAAAATAGACGCAATGATGAGGGGTTTCAAGTTGGTCGGCGTGTGCTCTAAGGGATCTCCAGGAGTTGAACAATCATGTGGCCAATTGGGTAAGTACCCTGGATGTCATTGCAAAGTAATGTGCTTTTGGTACTCAAATTGAAGATCAAGATCAAACTCAAGAAGAAGATGAGGTTTAAGTTCCAGTGGCAATTGATGATCTTTTGTAAGAAAGAAAAGAATTGAAAATTACTCATCATGAGTTACCACACTTGTTCATGTGGGTTTGCTCACGGTGTCTTTGTGGAGGCATGCCTTGAAGGGCATTGGCGTGGAGAGCCAAATACTGGAGGAACCACCCAAGGTGTTGGTCGACACAAGAGGAGTAGCTGGTGGCAATCAAGTTAACCTCGATAAAAATCGCTATGTCAACTTGTGTCCACACTTCACGGTGGTTTGTAATCTTTTTCACAAGCTTGTACTTACATTCTCTACATTCATGTATACATAGATTGTGTAGTTGCTCTAGTGATTAGTTTGCTTGTGTAGCTTATTAATTATCTTCTTGCTTGTGTAGCTAGAAGTAGAGTTCCTTGCTTTCCTTAGCTTGTGTAGTTAAGTAAAGTTGAGCTCTTGGGTTCCGCTTGTGTAGCCTTGTCCTTGAGCATCTAGTGAGCTTAGGTTGACTTTATGCTTTTGCTCATTAGAATTATTTAGGTACACACCCGTTTGCTAAAGTACTAGTTGCTTAGGTTTGTGTGACCTTGCAAGCTAGACTTGTTTAGTTATGCACTAACTAATTTAGCATCTTGCTTTCTTATTTAGGATCTTTTATAAGGTGCATCTAGAGTCATAATTAAGAGGGTGAAGTCTTGGCTACGCCGATAGATTTAATTATGCATTTATATCGATTAGCCGGAGCAACTAATTTTTAAAAAGAACTATTCACCCCTAGTCCTCCATCTCAACCTTACAGGGTCCCATATAACTGACACGTTGATCCCACACGTTGGATGGAGAACGGTGCCAGACAGGTACCACAGGTCAGTCAAAGAAGGGTAGCCTCACGTGAATAGAGAAGGTTCCACTGGCAGGCAGGTCTCACAGGTCCGTCGGTGAAGTCTGGTCTAACTGACACGCTAGTCTCGCATGCCAGATGGAGAACAACGTCCATACAGAACGGATGAGTAACGGCAGGTTCCATAACATCGGATGGAGAAGTGTCCGGCCGAGTGATGGACAGGTCCCACGAGTAACGGGGGATGGGGGTACTAGTGATGGCGTGTTAACAACGAATAGAGGTATGAGTGAAGGCGGCTCTCCCACAGGCAAATGGAGCACCACGGGGATCAATGACGAAGTGTGTATGGTCACAACTCGAGGATATCCGTCACAGCAATGAAATCAGCTCAACGACGAAGCAACATTGGTCACAGGGGTAATGAAACTGTCATAATTCAGAGATAAATATTGTCGAAAACATTTCTATGACGAGTTCGTTAGATTTTCTGTGACACCGCCGGTTGATAACTCGACCCGACAGTGTTGACGATGTAGAACATTGGTGACACCACCTGAGAATGAAATTTATATTAGTGTCGGGTCAAAAGATCCGGCACTGATGTTGCCCGCCACATCACTGCCGACATGGTCTTGACGGTTCAAAATTCGGCAGTGTTGGGAGGTCTTGAACCACCACGGATCCATGATCTGGCATAGTGAGTTCTAGTGGCATCTAGACCAAAAGGGAATCTCGCCGGTGATAGAAAAGATGGCGGCACTGAGGGAGGGGAAGGAGTGGTAGGGTCTCGACAGAGCTCTGCCATCATGGAGCTCCGTTGAGACTCTACTGTGTCGCGGCGAGGGCGTTGGACAGTAGCGGGCAGCGGGTGGAGGAAGAAGACCAGTAAAAAAATCAAGTGCTCCAGGTCTCAAACACTCCACTACCAGATAGACTCGAATAAATAAATAAATTCAGGGGGGCGGCTGGCAACCAGTTGCCTGCCCGGGGTTTTGCACTCCATCTGCAGGCAAAGCTAGAGGCGCAGTTTTTTTTTTTTTTTTTTTTTTGCGACATAGCTAGAGGCAAGTTGCTCCGGCGGGCAGAGCCAATATCCACTCCATGGATGCATCATGTCATGTTAACATAGGGTGTTTAGCGCACGGAGATAAATCAAATCGTGCGATAGTAGCGAAGGGAGCCCCAGTTCATCTTCTGCGATGTGCAAATCGCCTCTCATCGACAGCGGCTAGCTGTGCCATCCACTTGTGGATAAGATATATGGTTGGGCTCACATATGCAAACAGTTATACAATATATACAATGGACCATGTACACACCTGTACCAGTAATGGATTATATATACTATATATATTCATGAACTCGAGAGATAGGTTCAGTGCACAGATTTTTTTTAACGATAAGTGTTATAGTGTAGCCATAGCCTGTGGAAATTAGAAGATCGAGATGGCTACCGGTCAGGTATAAAATCGGATCGGCGCCCGCGTCACTCCATGGGGTGACTCGGGCGGCATCGCACCGTGCCGCGCCGAAGACCACCGCCTACGCACCTTGGCTCTGCCTCCGCTTGAGCCACAGCCCTGGGAAGCCCGGCCGGAGGCGAGGATGGCTGTGGCAAGGCTGGGTTTCTTCTCCTCCTTTCTTCCTCTCTCCCACGGTGCTCCAGCAAGCCGGCCGGGCACTGTCGTGGGGGAGTTGTTCCCGCCACATCGTGGGGGCTGGCCAGCTGGGCGGCTTCCCCTGGCCGGTCGGTGGCAAGGCTTCTCCGATTGATGGTGGAGGTGGTGGCGACTATCTTAGGGCACGAGATCTCGATCTTGTGACCCTTGGGCTGGGGCCGGCGGAGCCAGAGCCGTCACGTGACTGGGCTTCGGTGGCTTTACTTGCACAACAATGGTAACTGGCCTAGGCGAGTACGATGACAGCCAGATTTAGACGGAGATGGCAATCAATGGCATAACAGTTCGGTAATTGGTGAGCAATGGCAGTATTACCAATTAAGTTTCAACGGCGGTGACGCCTGTGGACGTCACTTTCCTTAATGGAGGCGTCGTCTTGTCCTTCATTAGGATCACTCCGGGTGAAAACCCATCTCCGTTCTTTGGTGGGGCGATGGTGGCGTCTACGGATGTCATTTTTTTATTAGAGACGTCGCTCTTAGAAGATTCCTTGTGTTGTCGGCTTTGATGCCGACAACGAGATGGTGGCTCCCTTGTATATACATCAGGTGCTTCGTGCTGTTGCCAGGATACAACATTCGGTGTCTTCAATGGTGGTCGGTGTCTAACGATCTTTCAGCACCCTTACTAGGTCTGACAAACGTATTTTTGGCGGCATTGTCTCGACGTTGGTGCTCATATTCTTGTGGAGTTGATATCACGGAGCAAATCAGTTGTCGTGTAGGATTACTCGAGTTTCTTATTGGTTCTTTCGTCCGTTTCTTGTATTTTATTTTAGTTTCCTATTGTAGTAATTTGTCCTGATGATGCATTCTTGAAAAAGATGATCGCAGCCGAAAATACTATTTCCTTTGTTAAAAAAAGGTATCATTCCTTCCGACCTATTGTCGATAAGATGTGCGCAATCGAGCATATACCTGAAGAATCACGAAAACAAGCGAATATAAGAAGAGTACGTAATGGATTATATTTATCATATGCACGAAGTTTGGACGACTGCATGCTTCTCGATCTAGCTATCTCATCAGGTGCAAGATAACCGCTAGCTGCTGATTCCGACATGTGACAGATATTGCAAGATTTAATATCCATGCCTTGTTTAGATTGAGAAAAAAAATAAACCCGATAAATAGTACCACTTTCGTCTTATTTGATTAATATTGTCTGATCGTGAACCAACTAGGCTTAAAAGATTCATCTCGTGATTTTTAACTAAACTGTGTAATTAGTTATTTTTTACCTATATTTAATGCTCCATACAAGCAGCTAAATATTAATGCGACGAAAAAAGAGTGAAAAAATTATAACTTTTAGAGTGAACTAAATAAGGCCCTAACATGGATCAGGCAAAGCTTTTTTTGTACAAGGTGGCATCAGAATTCAGAGACAACTTTTAATACGACTGTCCTCTACCTTACATGTGTTTCCACAAAAGTAAACATGATGCTGTCCTCTATGGGCTCACCTTCTAAATGGACATCTGAATTTGTTGCAGGCAACACGTACGATCGCGATGAATCTAATGACAATGATGAAGCAATTTCCAAGTGTAAATCCTAGGAGAAAAGCAGGCAAATTACGGCTGGCTAGTCACGATTTCGCTGAATTTTCATATATACACGACCTGCATGCTCGGCCACTGTCTAGGCCCAGTACTTTCAGTAGGTGTGAATGCATGTGGAGTGAAAAAGAGTAGCTCTAACGTAGCTAGCATATAATTCTCTAGAACGAAAGAAGGAAGAAAAGGTGTGGCGTGTGCAGCGAGTGCCTACGAACCAAAAGGCCAAAGCATATAGTATCTCAGAATCTGAGACGCGGGAAAGCGATACGCATGTACTCTGTCTGCCTAGAAAAGACGACGCTATAGGAAGCGTATTAGCGAAATTTTCTCAACTTTGATTAGTTTTGTATAAAATACATGTAAAATTTATATCTTTAAATAAATTTATTAAAAAACTAGACTTAAAATATTTTCGATGATACTAATTACTTAGCATAAATATTTATATATTTTAATATATAATTACCGATAGTTTGATAACGTTGACTTCTCGAGAAGCGAGAATGACATCTATTTTGGGACGGAGGGAGTATCTGGCATAATATAGTTTTGCGAGTTCTCTCTGCTTTATTTATTCCCAGTAAATAAATAGTAGGCTTTACCTAAGAATATACCAAATTTAACTTTAGAAGAAGTGTGCCCTCCCTGATGGGCTCAAATACTAGCTATGACATCGGTTGCATATACTAGCTATCTCTACTATAATTAAAAACTTCTCCTATATAATTTCTTTCTTGAAAATTAAAGGCTAATAACATACCTACTATAAATCCAGGGGCTCATATTAGAAATTTGTCGAGGCTTCCCACTCTCTTCTCACCCACGCGCCAGCTTCCCACACATGTCACGAGCAAGGATCGAAGCCTACGAACACCAGAAGAAAAAAAAGAAACATAATTCTAAAAAAAATACCACGCCGACTCCCACCCCTTCACTGTCGAGAAATTTTATTATTTGACCTGTTATTCGCACGCCCCATAGAATATGACCCGGAATTCGCATGTCTTTTGAAATATGACCTAAGTCCTACGAATTGCTTTGAAATTTAGTCTTTTCACTGTTTGAGGCACGCAAAAAGACCAGCTTGCCCCTTCCTCCTTCCCTCATGGCCGATGGGCGAGATCCGCCGCGGCCGCCATGGCCGACGCACGCGGGAGCTCCGCCACGGCCTGCCATTGGCGCGAGCACGAGCTCTGCCGCGAGCCTCCATGGGCGCGCGTGTGTGAGCTGAGCTGCGGCCGCCATGGCCGGCGCACGTGAGCTCCGCCGCGTGTGGCAGAACCTCCTAAATCATATGGCCCACACGCATGATTATTGTCTAAACAGACTCCAAATAACCATGACTGTGTTCCATACGACTTAAAAAGTCTGTCGGGTAAATCCCGAATCATCCACGATTCTCCGAGCAGGATCAATCATTGTAGAGAGACATTGCAGTATTACAACAGTTTCATCTAAATAAAATAACACGGAGTAAAACAGCGGAAGACTTACAATAACATACATTTACAAACTCTGAGTTTCCAATATTTACAAGAATAGGTTTAAGTTATACAAACCATAATAGTAGTGGAGTAGCAGTAGATTACAATATTACACAAAAGCTCTGCCCAAGAGCTTAATATATTTATTCGTCGTCGCTTTCCTCGACGACTATCATGCAGCAGGATGCATAACACTCCTACCCATGCAGCTCACCTGCAACAGGGGTTCAACAAACCCTGAGTACAACAGTACTCAACAAGACTGACCCGACGAAAGAGAAGGGTAGAGACTCAAGAGATGCAGGCTAGAGGGACAAGGTAAGGCTTGTAAGAGATAAGAAATTTTGCAGAAAAGCTTTACAGAAAGAGAAGTTGCTGGGACTATCTCCCATTATCAACCAACTCCATTATTAACCTTAATTTTTGTTCAAGTTGTTACTACGATGATGAACAACGATCGAGTCTTCTTCTCCGAGAAGCAACGGCGATTCGAATCTATTTTCATACCCAGCTGGGACCTAGGCGACTGAGCATACCGGAGACTTTAACTCCGAAGCACCCCAGATACACCGATATACCGGGATAACAACCTCAGCCGTATATCACCACATGATACACGTGAGCTCTGCGGCCCAGCGTACCGAGATACATGGGAATTTAAACCCCACAGTAAAACACACTATGACAGCAGATGGGATTCTCTGACCCCACGCTAGGTCACTCCATGGCATACACGGCTCCAACCATCCGTATACCACTTCATGCATGTGGATTTCTAAATTCTCGATATCATCCAGTTCACCAACGGACGGGACCTAGGGCATCAACAGACGAGAACACTACAGAGGGACTCCATTCCCAGTGCAAGTTCGCCGTCCGGACTCGATTTATTACTATTATCAAGATTACAACAATAAAGCCAATCTCATCTTTTTCATTCTTTTTCCTTTGGACAATTAAATAAATAAGCAGGGCTAAGCATTACTACTCATCTTTCAAGTAGGTAACAAGGATTAAGGAAATAAGACAGGTAATGCAAATTTGTGGGTTTTCACTCAACTCCTATCACTTAATGCATCATATCAGAGCTGAAGCGGTAAAACTTTTATAAATAGAATAGGGTTTAAATGTATCCGGGGCTTGCCTTGATGTTCGGGGTAGATGGTCTCGAACTCTGGATCAACTCCCGATTCTTGAATTTGCTCGTCCTTCGAATCTGAGTGATACGTTAACTCTCTGTTAACGAAAACTATTCGAGAGTTAATATGCTTTACATGATGGAATAGTAAACATGATGCTCGATGGATGCATGATCAGATTAAGGGGTTGATAAATTATTTAAAAGCATTAAATAAAGGCATAAAAATTAAAGTTAGAAAATTAAGCCCAAAATTTTATTTTAGAAAGCTCTTAGCCTAATTAGATGGCAAAACAAATTTCAGAATTAAAAGCCAATTATTTTAATTATTAAAAATCACTGAAGGTCCATTTTTCAATTAAAAGGAATAATTTTTAACATATGCAAAAAGTACTCAATTTTGGCATTTCATATTTTTCCTATGTAGATGACATCATGAGGAACATTCACAAAAATTTTCAGAATTTTTAGAGCTATATATAAATTATTATGAATTATCAAAGAAAATAACATTTAAATCATTTTCTGAAAATGGAAAAAGATAAATCGGCACAGTAACCCCGCGCTGACCGACGGCCGCGCGGCGGTTGACCGCCGATTTCTCGCCGTCGGTGAGGTTTCCGGCGACATGGTCTGGTCCATCAGTCTCAGCACAACACGTGGAGTCCAACGAGCTAGCTAACGACGCTCGAGGGCTCGCAGGCTAAAGCATGCCGGGCCAACTCACGGACGGGCTATGACAGCTCGAAGCCAAGGCCTGCTCGAGGATCTATCGGTCGGTTAGGTACTGTACATTCGAGGGTACAATTCGGGCATCCTCTCGAAGACTGAACTTCGCTCGAGCGAATGGACCAGCCTCGAAGACGAGACTTCCCCCAGCGAATGAGCCTCCCCTCGAGGACGGAACTCTGCCCGACGAACGAGCCACCCCTCGAGACCAGTGCACCCCTCGACTCGAACCCTTCGAGAACAGTGCAACCCTCGACTACCCCTTGAGAACAGTGCACCCCTCGACTCGACACCCTCGAGAACAGTGCACCCCTCGACTCGACACCTTCGAGAACAGTGCACCCCTCGACTACCCCTCGAGAACAGCGCACCCCTCGACTCAATCCCTCGATTCGAGCCCGCACCTCGATTCGAGCCCGCACCTCGACCATCACCCCCTCGACTTCGTCGACCGAGCCCTCGAGCAGGACTCCGACGACTTCGAACTGCACTACAACAACTCCCGATGCGAGATGGATGAAATTGATAATACGAATAGACGCAGGAGCTCACCACGGCGCTGATGCGCACGTTAGTAGAGGTCCGGAGTGGCTGGGTTGAGCTGCGGTCGATGGCGGTGATGGCGGCGGCGGCGCTCCGATGGCACAACGGCACGGTGACCTCCGGTAATGCGCTGCTCGAACCAAGGCGCACATCAGACGCAGGATAACACGGAGAGCACGATTAAGGGGTCGAAAGTAAAATATTTTCACCTCCGGCGACAGCAAACGGCGGAGATGGCGGCGGCGGCGCGACTGACTGGCCGCGGGGAAGAAGACTGCGTGCAGGCAGCTCGGGCGATGAAAGAAAACACGGACTGGCCCAAAAGGACCGTGAGGAAGTTGCGGAACTTTGGGTGAGAGCAATTGGACAGAGGTTGAGCGTCGACGGCGAATTTCGGCGGCGGAGGGAGATCGTCGGCGACGGTGGTGGGAGGAAGAAAGGAAAAGAACGGCGTCGTCCGATCGGTATTTATAGCTCGGGGCCGATAAAGGAGCAGGTGACACGACGACGGTGAACCTTCGCGCGTCTGTGAGCGCGCAGGCGGCCGAGAAGGTGCGGCGGTGGACGGCGGCGCGCGGTGTGAAGCCGGCCATGGCGGGCGCCGATAGGGTTGGGTGCTGTTCAAGTTATTTACAGAATTGCCACTGGGTTTAAAATACAAATTACTCCAAAATTTGTATAAGAACTTGAAAATCTCCAAAAATATCATTTGCATAACTTTTCAAGAGCTACACTTTTCCTTTAATGGGCATCTTCAAATTCTGTTTAGATTTTAAAATTTGAATTTAGATTTGAAAAGGGGATTAACCCTAGAAATAAACTTTTGAAATTACTTTTGATTTTTAAATAAAACTTGAAAATCTTCAAAACTATGAAATGTTGAGTTTGTCAAACCAAACATTTTTCACGTACCAAGTTTCCTCAAATTATGCAAAATTTTTAAATTATGGTTTTAAATTCAAAAGGAGATAAATGCTAGAAACTGTATTTTCAAATTAATTTGAAATTCCTTTTGGAAACTTGAAAAACTTTGTATACCAACTTTGTAGCTCTTGTCAAGATCTACAAACTGTCTTTTTAGAGTATCTCCAAACTCCTTATAGAATTTGAATTAGAGAAAAGGGGATAAAACTAGGGTTGGAAATAAAGGGTTTTTGAAATGGGATTTAAACTCAATCGGGTTTCTAACTTAATTGGTTGGTTATTAATGATCACAAACATCATCCAAGGAAATTTTTAGGTCATTGACCCAATGACACCCTTGGTTGACTAAATTGACTTTTGAAAAACCTTTTATAGTATTTCCTATTTGAATTTAAACTTGGATAGCCAGGTTTAGAAATAAGTTTGGAAATCCAAATTTAATTTCAAATATGGAAATCATTTTTAGGGTTAGACTTAGACTTATACACTATGCTTGATACTAGTGTAAACACAGTTTACACCTCAAGTACATAGAGTATAAATTAAGCATTTGCGATGGCATTCGAAAATAGGGTTTTATTATTTCATGTGACAAACATTACAGAAACTCAATCAACCTATATAATATAAACTTGTTTTAGTTAATGCACATTAAGGTTGACCTAAACATGGATGCTTTGCAGTGCATATGATGACATGGCAGGTTTTAGTTAATATAACACCAGAGGTGTTACACCGCAGCCCTCCACGGGCGGCGCACGCGAGCTTGGCGCGGGAGCTCCGCCGTGGCCGGCGGCGCAGGGGCTCCGCCCGACCACCGGAGAGAGAGATTAGGGAGGAGAGAGAGCGAGGGAGAAGAGGGTGGGGGTATCTATGTCTTTTTTCCGACCATGGGTCATATTTCAAAACAATTCGTAGAACATGAGTCATATTTTAAAAGACATGCGAATTCCGGGTCATATTCCACGAGTGTGCGAATACCAGGTAAACAATGAAATTTCTCCTCACCGCCTCCCAGATTGCGCCCACGACCTCTGCCTCCGATGACGCTGGCCAGCCGGAGCGGCGGCGGCCAGGCGGGCAACCGGGGCGGCCAACACCCATCAAGTGCCTTGCCTAGGCCCCTCGCGCGCGGCGGTCGACTAGGGCAGCGGCGGCGGGGCACCTCCACGCCGCTGCCTGACACGCTGCGTGCCACCGCGTCCATGACTTGTCCCATGATGCCATTGGACGCGCTGCTGCCTCCACGCCACCGGACGCCCAACCGTCTCCACTCCACACGCACGACGAGCTCGCCCTCGCTCTTGTGTGCATCCATCGCCGCCCATCTCAGAGAAGCTGTTGGAATGGCTGGGGGCAGTGGATGATTTCCTGAACAGGTGAGCCCCTTTTCGATCCGTCCTGTTGTCCTTGTCCTCTCTGTCAAAAATCAATATATCCCTCACTCTCTCTTCCTCACGCAGATCCGCGGCGGGCGGGCTGGATCAAGCACGCCCTCTCCACCCCTGATCTGGTATGGCCAGCGCAAGATCTAACGAGGTTCTGATCGCAGGGTGGACGGCTCCAATGGTGATGGCGATGGTCTGCGTCTGGCATCGTCCCCATTGTGCACGTAGGTAATGTGTTCGATGTAATTCTACAGAACAGATGCAGTTTGGTCGTATGTCTTTAAGATCCACGGCTATTGCTACCTGCTTGGCTGTTGATGGCCGGCTGCTGCTGCTACTAGCTTGGCCTACTGATGGCGAGTACATGCTGATGGCCGGCTATTGCTTGTGGGGCCTTTTGCAAATGAGTCCTATCCTATTTGTCCAGATTATGGCTTTTGGAAGTTGTTCAGTATAGTCAATTAGCTTCGAAATTGATGTGGCACATAGTTTTAGCAGTGGAGTCAAGCTGAGGTTTATGCAGTGAGTGCCACTAGCTAGCTTTTGCAGGTCACAAAAATGGTAAAGAAAAAAAATACAGAAAAACGCTAGATAACTTGTGCAGAAAGCAGTAGGAGATAAATAATTTTTGCCTTTAGTTAGAATGATATCATTCGACAGTGAGTGCCTTCGGTTAGCACAACCTTAGCTCATCACTATTACCTGTCTGAAGGACAGCCCTGGTGCAAGCGGTAGAGCTTTATCGTCTGTGACCAAGAGGTATAGGGTTCAAGCCCCAACCTCTGCACATTTGTGCAGGGATGGCTGTTGGCTATTTTCCCTTTCTCAGACCCCGCAGTACGGGAGTCTATGGCACTTTTTATCACTATTACCTGTCTGGCAAAATCTCATGAAAAGTGATTCCATTCCATTCTCCTACATGAGCTAAATATTACATTAGACTACCAATTTGTACCTGTATCATGCACTGTTTTACTCATTTATTTACAGTTAAGCTAATCATCTTTCCGTTGCTCTGTACCTCTGAATCTTGCCATTGTTAGTTTGCTTATTGTGCGAGCCAAACTATATTCAAGGGGAAATTGAGTATAGAAGAAGAACAAGATGTAGTGCTAACTGTGTTGTCACATTATTTCTGTGGCTGGAATCAGATGATTCCTGGCTGCATGTTATCATACATTCAGTTTTTCTTGCAGTTATGAGTCTCACATCAGTGAGCACAGCTCTTACATAAATACTTCAAATTTTCCAATCTTGAAACAGGGGCCAATAATGGTGGGTGCTAATTCGGTTTGATTTCATAATGCGATACTTGGTATGGAATTCAGTTCTTCGATTGATACTCCATCTATGTCTGGCATTGCTATAAACAAGCTTCCTACTGCCTCGGTGAGTTCTTTGCTTTTCCTATCTTCGATCATTTTTTAGTTCAAGTTCTCTGTGTAACTTGGTATTGTACAGCTAGGCTAGGCCTTGCAATAGTTCATTGCTATGAATGCTTCAAAAAATGATCTGGCGCTTGTGCTGCTGATTGCTTGATTGTTTTTTTTTTTTGCACAAGATTTGTTTTCCTAAACTACAGAACTAGCTATAAAATTGAATTAGTACTTGGACTAATGCTGTGATATGTATATGATTCTTTAGAAACATGACAAGAATAGAGATACATGTATATGACTGAGGTGACAATGACATTGGTGCATTGAGAGAATCAATGAGTCATTTGTGTGTATAGTTTAGCTGACAGTTCATGAGTTATGAGATGGGGATTTTCTTAGCTCTTCTTACGAGGTCGGTAGATGTTACCTTGTAGTGTACATGTAGCTTCTCACTATTTGTTCATTGGTTATGACTTCAGAATTTTCTTAGCTCTTTCTTGTTGGTTAGTTTTTGGCACTAATGCATGCTGCAAATGTTAACAAGAATTTGGCACTGTGTGCATTCTTTTGAAGTGCAAATCTTTCTTTTTTGAGCAAAATAGTATTCGTGAACCCTTACTAATGTCTTTTTTATTCTGTCTACTCTGTAATAATAATATTGTTATGTAAACGGATTATAGCTTGTATGCATAGATCATTTCTCTTGGCTGATAACATAGCACAAAATGAACGAACTAATAAGATGATTATATTTAAATTATTGCGGTTAACAGCTGCTGTTTTGGTGCCAGAATCTGTAATTTGGTGAATTGCTTCATTTAGCTATAATACTTCTTGTATGGTTCTGAACTATTTCCATTTGTCTGCAGCTCTCTCGGTGAGGAACTGACATTGCACACTCGGCACAAACAAAAACAAGATGACTTGATTCGACCTTTGGAGGCTTCATGCTGCCTCAGGAACTGGCTGCACAAATACATGATCTTTAGCAACCACTTCCATCTTGACAGTTTCTGTGATTGGGTTCTGATTACAGCTCATGCTCCAGTCCAATTGTTGCAGCCCTGTAAGCAATTTCACGGGTGATGGAACTGCAGAAGAGAACTGTATCGATAGCCTTTTCTAAAGTGAAGCATATCTGAGTTTGTTCTCTTGATCCCTCAACCGTAGCCAGTGATTCTTGTAAGAGCAGACATAAAACCATATTCTTGTTATATCATCGTATCATTGTTTTCATGTGCACCCCTTCAATAAAAGCCGTAACGTTAGCATGGGCACTATACTATACTAGTGACATCAGTTGTAGACTGCTGGTCAGTATTTCTTTTTTTCTAAGTCATGTTGGTCGGTTAGAGAGCTCACTAATGCAGTATTCACAGCCCTTCCTACTTTTTTTATGAGTATCTTACAAAAAAATCATTAAGCAGATTAAATTTAGAAAGCATTATGTATGGAGAGGATCCCATGTCAATAACTGCAAAAACCGTTAAAGACAGACTAGACACTATGGTTTGCATTCCAAAGCAAGAAGGGGGTCGGGGGTTTTGAACCTCCACACACAAAATAAATGCTTTTTACACAAATACATACAAGTCCTGCAGCCAACTCAATGTTTTATGGGTGCAACTTTGTCTGGGACAAGTATTATTCCAATGGATGGCTTCCTCGGCTCACCAATAGTTCCAGGCTCCTTGGCATGTGGCCACGACTAATATTCATAATAGAAGATTAGAAGTTCTTGTTTGTTTTGGCTTCACCTTTGGAATGGAAGTGTTTTGCGGCAGACATTCCTAGCTGGAACTATTTTTTCATTTGCTAAAAATTTACACATTGCAGTACAAAAGATGAAGCTGACACTCTCCTTCATTCTCTTTTCCATCCGCTATCAAAGATCGAAGCCTATGCTCACTTTCAACATCTAGAGACCATCATTCAAGACTTATGGCCTTCAACAAGAGCCGGCATGAAAAAACTAGAGATTTGAGATCCGTAATGACCCGATCACACGCCTAGAGGCTAGAGCAAGCAAGCTCCTGTTAGGTGTGCTAGCTAGCTGTAGGATACATCCTTTCCGATACTACTATAGCAGTAAGTAGGATGAACTGCTTGCTAGTATATCCTTCCGATGTTGATACTAGCTAACTACCTCATCCAATATTATTCGTAACTAGATTCAGCAAACTACCTGTCTCGCAGTGTTCAGTGCGTGCGTGAATAAAATAATTATTACAGGGCAACAAGTATATAGAGTGTACAACGCATATTGGCCCCATCCGCGCGATGGGACATCAACTGGCCATAGCTATATATGAATATTATACACATGCCAGAGTTTTGATTAATGTTTGCAATATTAATCGTTCGAGCGTGGAAGACCATACCCATACACTTGAATAAACTTGAATATTAACGAATGAAAACAGCCAACGCAACAGCCAGCGCAAAAGCTATACATAGTGAATATGAATAAAAAATTCAGAGTGTCGTAATCGGTCAACAGTGATCGTCATCCTCCTGATGACCATGCAACGACGGCAGGTCGCCATCCTGCAACAGTAATACCATATAATTGAAGTCTTCACGGCGAAGGACTCTCAGAAGATAAACGCTAAGGACGATGAGTCATTCACGAAGGACAACCAGATATGCATAAAGGACGCTGAAGACTTATCTACGAAGGACTTCGAGAAGGCTCCTCCTGCCCTATAAAACGAGACGACGAGCGCCTGCAATCGGAATCGGCTCACACATCGCATCGGCACCAGAACCACGAAGACCACCATCACCCGCACACTCCACTTCCACCATGAAGCCATGATCTCAGAAGCACTCTGAGGAATCATCCGCCATAATAGTAGCACTCCACTACAACCACTGTATTATCCCACTATAGTTGTAAATTAGAGAATAAGGAAGCTCACCGACTTCCCGAGCTCGTAAGGTAATCAAGGTTTGTGCTAAGTGCTTGGGGCTTCTCGAAAGGGAAAGCCGTATGTAAGCTTGTCTGTTTTAATGGAGTAGCTTGAGCTTTGAGTATCCCTGCTTTCCTATGGCCATCCAAGTAGGTTTGAGTCTATTCTATGGACCCTATAGGAGAAACCTCTGTGCGTATTGTTCTTGTATTGTTCTCGTGTTAGCCCAGGTAGCGGCGTTTTTAGAGAACTCTGAAAGAACTCTGAGTCACAGAGAAGTTTTCCCTTCGGGTGGAACTGCCTGGGGAGACGACAGATGTCTTAACGTTCTGCTTCACGATGTAAAATGGCTGTAGAGGGATAGGATTAGCTACTTCTGCTTCTAAAAAGCGAGCTAGTGATGCATACGGTGAGTACCAAGTAGGACACACACAAGCATAAGTTACACGACCGGCTGAAATAGTTTGGTCTCGCCAGCCTTGCAAAAATCCTGATAATCACGCGCATATATAATTCCACATACACTGAATATTCGCTAATCGCGATCAGAATAATCACGCATCACTCTAATAATCAGCATCACGTGTAATTAATCGCGCGCGTCGCTTTCGTTCAGCATATTATATTCGAGCACATAGTGCCCAATAGTGGTGAATACTGTTACCCATTGAATATTTAAATATCCTGCATAGGCATCGAATAGCACCCGTATAGTGTGCTCTAATATTTAATAATTTATGTGCATCACGTGCAAGCACCCGTACACTATTTATATTCTTGAATTTGAATAGTAACCGCAGAATTTGAATAGTGAAGCGAATAAATTTTAAATTTGAATTTTAAGCCCGAGTTTTTGGCTCTAAATAGTGTACCTTTTATAATAATAATATACCTGTTATTTATACTATGTGATATATATATATATATATATATATATATATATATATATATATGACGGGGTTCTCTCATATCGTGATGTTGAGCTCAATTAACATCTCCTGTCAGTCATCAAGGAAAAATCCGGCAATTGGCTCGTAGGGTGATGATGTACTGATCAGCATTTGTCGACCTGGAGGTTCTCGATCCAAAACGAGGGCCTTCTTCACATACATGGCAAATTCTAAGTTTTTTCACTCTCATCGTTATATTAATATTTAGCCGCTTATATAGAGTATTAAATATAAGTAAAAAAGCTAATTACATAGTTTGTTTATAAATCATAAGATGAATCTTTTAAATCTATTTAATTTATAATTAAATAATAATTATCAAATACAAATGAAAATATAAAGTTAAAAAAATAAACAAAGGCCGAGAACGAAGTCTCTGCCTCTCGTAACAAGATAGGGGTCGGGACTGGGGACCGTACAGCTTTTCTTGGACGTTTGGCCAATCAACACAGCCCCACCACCAGTCTCTATCTATAGTCCAAAACCTAAACAAATGCTGCACTTGCAAGTTCAACAGGCATCCCTCCCCTCCCTCCCCGAGACGAAGGAAACGCGCACGCGCTTGGCTCCCCTTGTTTTTGTTTCCGCGTCGTTGTCGTCGCCGTTATAAAAGAATTGCGTTGTACACTCTATCATAATTTCGTTGTACCCAGTCACCAACCTCTCCACTTCCTGTCCTGGGGTGTGCCTCCAGTTTCGCAGCACCATTGCCATCGCCAAATATCGATCACCACCCGGCTGCCCCGGCCTCCTGCCCTGCCATCCAAACCCGCTCTAGCCAGCCTGCGCGGCAGCAACATACAACAGAGATCGGTCGGTCGAGCGATGACCAGCGGCGTCGACGGCAATGGAGGCAGCGGCGGGCTGGTGGTGATGGAGCTGCTGGGCCACATCAAGGAGCTGGTGACGCAGCTGGAAGTGCACCTCGGCGGCTCCTCGCCCGACCTCTGCAAGCACCTCGCCTCGCAGATCTCCACCGTCACCGAGCGCTCCATCAGCCTGCTCATCACCACCTCCTCCAGCGTCGGCGGCGCCCGGAAGCGGTCCGCCGTCTCCAGCCCGCTCAGCGACGCCTCTGACGCGCCCTTCGTCAAGGCCACCAAGAAAAGGTATCCATTCCATCGAGCTTCCCCGGTTAAGAAACAGAAGGTTAACAAACCCCTTTGGTCTCTGTTTGCTGAGTTTTTCGAGTGGTTTTGTGTGAACTTGCAGGAAGACGATGGACAAGAAGAGGCAGGAGGTGAGGGTGGGCTCGGCCGGCGAGCACCCGGCCGACGACGGCCACAGCTGGAGGAAGTACGGCCAGAAGGAGATTCTTGGAGCCAAGCACCCAAGGTGGCCACTTGGCTGGACACATCCTCCTATCTATCAAAAGATTTTTTTTTTCTTGATTCCATAGCCCCAATCTCGCTCATCTGCTTGCACGTGTTCTTTTCCCAAGTGGAATCGAAATCATTTCCCTTCTGCTTTGAGCTTTCTTATCTGCTTTCGATGGCGGGGCTCTGTCCTCTGGATGAAAAGTTGCTGCCTGTCTCTTTGTTTGTGTTGTTTGCAAGTGTTTGGCGGGCCTCCACTTATTCTTTGTTCCATTGGGGAACAAATAATCCATATAGCAATTTCGAAATCGGATTTCTGATGCTACTTTATGCAAATCTTGTTCCTGTATGCACAAGCAAAGGCTCTTTTTTCTTCTTCTTGTTTCACCAAAAGAAAATAAAAAGATCCAGGAGTTCACGATCGAAATGCAAAATTTGCAGGGGCTACTACCGCTGCACGCACCGGCACTCTCAGGGATGCGCGGCGACGAAGCAAGTGCAGCGCACCGACGAGGATCCGACCTTCTTTGACGTCGTCTACGTCGGCGACCACACCTGCGTTCAGAGGCCTGTGGCGGCTCAGGCTGCCGCGGACGCCCAGGCGCCAGAGCACAACGTCAACCCGGCTGCCAGCAAGAGCCTCCTGCACAACCTGAGCTCTAGCCTGACGGTGAAGACGGAGGGGCCGGTTGTGGAGCTAGAGCAGCTGCTGCAGGGCTGGCACGCGCCTTCGCCCTTCTGCTTCCCCTCCACGCCGGCGACTGCGACGGCGAGCGGGTGCCTGGTGCCGGACCGCAGCCCCTTCTCCGCGCCGTCCACGTCCGACAACTGGGGCGTGTCCCCGGCGACCTCGGAGTCCAACCACGTCGTCTCTTTCCCGCCTTTCGAGGTCGGCGGCGGCGACGTGCAGTTCGGGTTCGGGTTGGAGGAAGTCATTTCAGCGATCGACGACAGAGCCGACGGCGACGGGTTCGGCGACGACCTCGACATCGACAGCTTCTTCGCGTGATCTGAGTGCAGGCAGCGCTTGACGAGTCTTGCTAATGCGGCAGGTGAACACTAGGGAGTGGGAATCGGAGGCAGCCGGCAGCTGTGCGATGTGGCCTCCATTCAGTTGTTCTGCCGTTTGTCTAGGAGCAGAGGAGGGAAGAACACATGTTCTCTCTCGGAGTCTCGATCAGTGTCAGTGCCTGTCATGAACCTTAGGATATCAGAATAGTGAATGCCCCTTCTCTCTCTTTTTTTACGGTCGAGGGTTGCAAGTAAATAATTTCGTAGTAGTGCTGTCAATTTATCTAAGCATGTGAGTTTCTTCCTGTGAATTTAAGCATCCTCCAACATCTAATTAATAGTACAGCTTAAAATTTGCGTGATATATTTAATCTGATTAACCCACATGATTATTCGATCATGTATATTTAGTTATTCTTAGAGAGAAAGCCACTTGTTACTGATATTGACCCTTGGTAAATTCCCAAGCTTTCGTCTGGCACTGTGTTGGGGGATTTCTTTGGTGTGCCACACCGTCCTAACCTCAACCAAAAGTTAATGCTCATTTCCTCCACACCCAAGGAAGCAGCCAAGAATTACCCTCAGCGGGACCTTCATCACCTTGCTCAGAGCTTGGAGAAGGACGCCTTGTCTCCCAACTATGGACAATGGCAAGACATCTCGCTAACGCTCCTAGCGAAAGGTAACCTTATCGTATGTCTTTGCAAATCGTGCACCGCTAGCAAGGCTAGTCTGATGGGAAGGAATTAATCCTAGTGAGGTTACGTTAGCTCATCTTTCATGAGATGGTGGACCAAAGACAGTCCCTAAAGACAGAGCTCCCCGTGGCATCACAAGAGTAGTTGGAGTGGGCTTGTGGACTGTCTAAATTGCCCATGCACCCCTATAGAGTGGTGCCTCGCTCCATTAGGGAAGGTTGTAATTTTACCGCGTCCTCGGATTAGTCCTATAAATACTGAATTTACTATTTTGCTTCTTCTGACTCGCTCGTTCGTGGGACACCCTTGGCATCCTCTGCGTGTTATCCTGTAGCAAGGGTAGGAGGCCAGGAGAAGCTTCCACACACCGTGCGTGAGTTGGCAATAAAGGAAGTGAAATACTAAGTACAAATTAAATCTCCATATGGGGTTTAGGGTTTTGGGACATTCTCTTCAGTCCAATATGATTGGTGACATTCTCTTTCTTTAGGCTCCAGCTTTATTGTACTCCCTTCAGTCTAGTTTACAAGGATAACTTCAATGTATAATTTTGAGAGAAGATGTGTTTGCACATTAGAACGTCCTAGATCAGAAAAAAAGGATGCTCGAATGTTGGGTAAGTTTGAGAACTATGTAAGAGAATCCACGGACCGGAGGGTAAGGAGGAGAAGAAATTCTTTGTTTAATGTTGAAATTATGAAAACAATTTACATGGTAATTGGTAATCAAAGACTTTAAGACTAACAACTAGTTAACTAATTTTTAGTTCCAAAAATCCACACAGAAAGACTAATTGTTAGTCCTCTAATTACGTACTAGTTGTTAGGCTTGCTAGCTAGGGCTTGCTAGTCCATCAGGCCACGTAGCTAGAGAGTTCTAGAGCTTATTTACACTGTCTGTAACACTTTGTGGATTTTATTAATTTAATAAAATTCAATTTACGGACGAAAGCCCCTCCACAATTATAAAGAAAACATGTGTGGGCTAATAGGACTAGTAGAAACAAATGTGAATGAACAAAATAAGTGTTTTTCATTTATTAATTAGTTTGTGGACTCCGATCCTATTATCTGAATTAACTTGTCTCATTAGTCATTACCCCGTCTACGATCATGGTAAAAATTTATGGGGTCGCTAACACATCTTGTACACGTAACAAAATCAGTTCATAGCCCTTTCACTGGACTATCCACGAAATTTTCATGGGCGGCGGGGTGACCCGAAGAAAATTCAGTGCACCTCACATTAGTAGAGGCCTTGTTTGGATTCTAGATTTCATCCTTAAATTTCACTATAAATAAAAGATTTTTCGTCATATCAAAATACCGACACATATATGAAATACTAAATATAGATGAAATAAAAAACTAATTACACAGTTTTATTATACTTTACAAGACGAATATTTTAAACCTAATTAATCAATATTTAGACAATTATTATCAAATAAAAATAAAATTACTATAATATTTAATAATATAAAATTAGTACATCAACTTTAGTATCTAAACATGGCCAGAATCTCTTCCTTATCCTGCTTCCAGATCTCGTGCAGTGAGAGCGTCATGCTTCGGGACCATGCAAACGCCATGCTTGCGCAAGCATACTGTGGGACTAGTGGGAACACAACGTACGTGGAGGTCGGCCGACAAGCGAAGGAATTTCTAGCTGGCGCCAAAATAAAACAAAACAGAGATATGGAATTTCTTTGTATAAGAAAAAAGAGTTGGTATAGTACGACATCCTCTATCCTGTATTTTAGTGTTGGAGTTTTTTACTTTAATTTTTTCTGTAGTTTCTATTTCATAAAGGTGCCTAAATTATGGATTTAGCTATCTAGGAGAGCTACTCTGAGTAGTGATTCCCAATCGATGGGCCTTTTTCATGCAACAGAAATGCATCCTACTATCAGCTGATGATCTATCCATAATCCGTGTGGCGCACAACCATTGCTGGAGACGGGTTCTTTGTCGAGTGTCGGCAGCACTCGGCAAAGGCTTTATCGAGTGCTGCACTCGGTAAATACCTGTCGGCAAAGAAAACGTCGACAAAGACTTCTTTGTCGAGTGCCAGGTGTCGGGCACTCGGCAAAGATTTTGCCGAGTACCTGGCACTCGACAAAGATAAAACTAAAAAAACTAGAAAATAATAGAAAAAATTAATTGGGGAAGGGACCCATTGGCATTTTTGCACACTTTAAGTCGACGAGGATTCAAACTCATGACCTCTCTTTCGCGCGATTTCTGTTTAACCACTGTACTGCATCATCACATGTATCTATAAGTAGTTTTAGTTCCCCATATATTATATCAAACCGAGTGTAAATTGCTTTTTTTATGCTCTAAACAAATTCAAATCAAAAAGTTATCATCTATAAAGTTTCATGACTTTTTGATATCTACAAATCTTATTTGAGAGTTTTTTCATCCGAGGTTATTTAAAAAACTCGTATTTTAAATTTTTAAAATTCAAATGTAGTTTAACATGGCAAAGGTGAACTCAAATAAAAAAGTTTTCAATTGCAGTATTTCAAAACTTCTCAAGATTTTGGTTATTTGGTCATTTGTTCATCCGACATGATCGTTCTTACATAATATTCATAATTTTTATATATCCTCTCTGATAGTTTCATAAAAATTTATAGAGAGATGTAGAATTTATGAACAACTTTACTGTCGATTTATCAAATGAATCAATACAAACTTTGTAGATCTTAAAAAGTTGTAAAAGTTTGTAGTAGAAATTTTTTTCATTTGAGTTAATTTAGTGTCTCAAAATGTATTTTTAAAAATCTCTTTGTCGAGTGTCAGGAGCTTGGTACTCGGCAAAGACCTCTTTATCGAGTGCTAAGTCTGACACTCGGCAAATACTTTCTTTACCGAGTGTCCAAGATTTAGCACTCGGTAAAGAATATATACTCGGCAAAGTCGCGATTTCCGACGGTGAACACATACAGTATGATGCATCCACAGACACCTTCAGTACGTGACTACTACCACCCGAGATTTCAATGAAATTAGTAAGCGCCATGGACCTTGGCACCTTGCACTGCACAGACGCGCTGCCTGCCAAATAAACTACACGCTCTCCGAGCGCGTCCCACACGCCCAAGTCGCCAGCACAGCAGCGTCGCTCCCACCCGCGGCCTCGCAAAATTCCGCGGTTTTGTAGAGTAGTACTGGTAGTAGGGTAGCTGCGATCCATGGAACGCGTCCAAAAAGGACCAATTCCTGGCCGGGGCCGCATGGCCGATTGGTGGTCCGCGGTTTACATGATCTATACTCCGTATACTCGTACTGCTGCTGCAAGTAGGAGTAGCTAGTGTGCACAAAGGCCGATGCATTTGCTGTCAAGTTGCTCCATGTATACATCGGCTCACAGCATGGTACCGTGTATGGTATACTCCGTACACCAGAATGGTATACATTCAGGATGCACCAGAGGACCTGGTCGCGTCGATTGAGCAACGATTAGCGGCCTTCAGTTTAACGTCGTGCAGCGATCAAGTACTAAAATGTACTCGCTCAGTTGTACGACGTAGTTCGTTTGACTAAAATGTATTGCTCAAGTATCGATAGGGAAATGGTGAACCGACAGAGAAATTACAAAATCTTACAAAAAAAATTGTATTTCCCTGTCACTTCTACTCTTGTCGGAGTTTTCCTATCCAGATAGAGAAATTAATTTGCTATTTTTCTATCGGTATTTGCCATATTCCTGTCAGTTTCTTACCAACAGGAAGTTGTCAATTTCCAACAATAGTGTATATGGCTCGAGAAATAATGCATCCAACAAAGGGACCAATATAATCCGATGCTGCTGGGGCCGCCCGGGCCGGCCGGTTGTTGTTTTGGTTCAGGTTCATTGTTTTGGTTCAGGTTCCCTGCTACGCGTCCGCAACTGCTGCAACTAGTAGCTAGTGCATGGCTTTCAAGTTGCTCATGTATCGGCCACTTGGTACCGTACGTATGATATTCAGAATGGACCGGATCGGAGGACCCCATCGCTTCGCTTCAATTGAGCAACACATCCATGTGTTAAATTAGCTGGATCCAGATCAACTTGGTGCAGGGATCAAGTGGTACTAGTAGTGTATGTACAACAAGTAGGTGGTGCAGGCTTCGGTTTGTGTATCAAGATCGATATAACAGATGTGCATTCACCTCCCTTGTTCCTAGGGAAATTAAAAAAAAATTACAATTCTAAGTCAAACTATCTGCATCCATGTTGCCGTGGTTTTAGTTTACTGCATCTGCATTGCATGCCATTTGCGGCATAACGGCTGTTATGTGGTATCACTGCTACACACTAGAGATATTGTATCACTTTGTTGTAACACATTCAACAATATGTTACAGTGAAAATTTATAGTAAAACAAAATAATGTGTTACTGACTTCGGCTATAACATAAAATAGTTTTTTATAAAAATATGTTACTAAATAATTATAGTAACTCAAAATTAATGTTACAAGAAAAGTGTTACAAAAGTGTACTGTGTAGTAACATATAAATAGAACATATAAAATATGTTATAAATATATGATCTATAATAACACAAAACAATGTTGCAGAGTAAGTGTTACAAAGATTCCTATAGCAGTCGTCCCCCGGACTATTTGTTTTGCTCGCTCGCGCTCGCTTTCCCTCGCTTGCGTGCCGGCATCACCGTGCGGTACAAGGAACCGAACACACTGTTGCACTAAGCACCCGGTCGCTCGCTTTCCCAAGCATGAGAAAATTGCATATATAGGACCGCAATCGTCTTGCTTTGCGGTTTTGGGACTCCAATCTTCAAGAAAGTGCCGGGCGGTTACAAGTCAAAAATGTGCGCTTTTCTTAGAAAAAAAATTAGGCGAGAGACGCGCCCTTATTATTTTTAGGCTTAGGAAAAAAGTTAAAAAATGTGCGCGTCTTAGAAAAATGTGCGCTTCTCTTGTCGAGGCGTGTACTAATAAAATCCAGACATCTTCAAGATGTATTCATTTTGACAGACTAGATGACAAATTACCAAAAATTTTTTGCCCTATTTGTATACATTTTGCGACCTGTGGTGTGGCAAGTTAAATAATAATAATAATAATAATAATAATAATAATAATAATAAATTTTAATTTATTTATATAGTCAAAATTACATCAACAATCATGGAATGGGAAGACCACGACCGTACAAATGAAAGAAACTGGACATGGTGAGATAAAAAAGAATCAAGACTATTATTATTTTTAGAAAAGGAAAAATCGTCTCCCAGGACCCAAATAGACCGAGAGATCCAACTTCCTACTACCAGCTCGTGCCTCTTCTTTACTGCCCGACGTGGCTGCACGTCCCCGTCTTCTCGCACCGCGAGAACTGCTGTGTCATCCGCCCTGGCCTCTCGGCGTCTGGGTCAGGGTAACCGCTCCACCGGCCTTGCCGGCCCCATCTCCAGCCACCCTGGCCCCATCCCCGACCGCCTGCGGCCGTTCGGCTCTCCTTTGTCCCACGAGTTCATTGAGGTAAGATGAATCGGCTATCAAAATCAACAGAGCACCCATCCCCCCAAGTAGAGGCATCGGATCGGATGTGAGGCCTGCGGGTCCATGCACCGGATTTAGTGGATGTAGTGTGCGTTCTCCAATCTCGGTAACCCCACATTGAATTTTTTGTGTAGTGATGGTGTAGCAGGGCGCCTAAGGGTTTCTTCTACTTAATTAGGTCACACCATTTTCTTGTGTTTTGATTTGATGGGATCGTACGTAGTTGTGTGACAGCAATGGACTAGAACAGGATGGGCACGTAGTGGTATTGGAAGTGACAAATTAAAAACAAAAGATGAAATTAGACTTTATTTATCCAGTTTGATAATTTTCACGTGAAAGGGTTACCAATATACAATTTAAGAGATGATTCTATCTAGTATTGTTATATGTGTTACATCGAACTTAATTAATTTTAAAATGATCTACAGTTTTTAGTACCTTGCTGAAAATTCTGTAAATTCCTTTTTGCAAATTCGTGAGAAAACAACCATTAGAATAATTTGTACTATAAAGAAGAATTATTTTTTTAATCAAATTTGAATCATATAGAATAATTCTACTCTGATTGTTTGATTCCAACATAAATAGATGATGAGAGTCGTTGAACGTGATCATTTCCATGGATTTTACGGAACATGGTAGGTCTTAAAGCAGGTGTTGTTGTATTGCCTTCACACTGTTGAAAATCTCTGCATCATCCTATAAGCCCCTCGATGGCATCTGCCTTCAAATTGTTATTATGCGAGATAACTTCTTGACTGCACACTCACGTTCCTTGTTCTAAACAGGAACACCAATGAACACTAGTATTATATATAAAGTTAATGTATCATCCTCTTGACCTTTCTATCTAAATAACATTACAGATATGCACTTAAGTCTAAATGTTACTACTCTGTTATCTTTATTATTTTTTTCCTATTGGTGCTATATTTTATTCAGATTGTGCAACCATGGCAATGGATAATTGTATCTTGAATGTGATGGGGCAGCTGAAGGCGAGAATCAATTAGAAAACGATAGAGATGAGATATGCTACTACAAGAAGCAGAAGCCTAGGCAATCTTTCAATGACGCCATGATAATGATTCTAGACCAATAGAAGTGATGCCCATGTCAAAGGAGTCTCAATTTCTTGGCCTTTGATTTTTATATGTTGAAACTACCTAATTTGTAATGCTATAATTTACATTTTCATTGCAGGCTGAAGTGACTAATGGTTGAATTCCCATCGATGTGTACAAAGAATGAAAGAAGCAATGCACTTTATTAATCATAGCTAGTTCTTATATTTTTTCTTTGTAGTATGGACTATTTATGTTTGCTCTCTAAAGCCATATCATCATATACATATACTATGATTTAATCTGAACAAGCATAACGTATTAAATCATCCTATTGGATCTTGCTATGGATTATTAAAATATGTGGTTTTTGTGATTTTGCAACGTGTCATGTTTATATGATTCTATAATAATCCATATGCCATGTGTATTAACAAAAAATATTTATTTCATATAATCTGAATATGTTACAATAGATATAAACAAGTCTTACAACCATGTGTTCCTATGTTCCATACTGTGCTCTACCTTAATGCAGAAGTGTTACTGGAACTAAAAAAAGTATTACAACAGACAACTATTGTAACACTTACAAGTGTTGCGATAGATAAACAAATATGTTACAAACTATGTGTTCATGTGTTCTACTATAGTGTAATGTGTTACTAGAGTCAAAATAAAGTGTTACAGAAAAATCATTGTAACACTAAAAAAATATTCCTATAGACAAGGAAATGTGTTACAATAAGCCAATCTACGGTAACATGGCCTATTAGAATACAAACAAAAATATGTTACTAAGAAGTCTAGTAACACTTTTACCAACCTATAGTAACACAAGTTGGTGTTACAATGTTCTTGTTACGTAGCAGTGTATCCCTCACGCGAGATCTGTAGCCACTTGATGGGATTAGGATAATTGGGTCATACCTTGTTGTGCTTGTACGAGAACTATAGTAAAATATATGTATGTATTACTATAGGAGTACTACGAAGAAATTAAAGTATTATTGTGTTATGTTATTGTGCAACTGTTAATCACACTAAACTAGAAGGCCTAGGTGAATATTAACGGAGTGTTCATAGTCAAATCATATTTTGCATATCAATGTACTGGCTTAATAGAAGAACAAGTGTGTGGGACCCAATAAAGTACTCCTTCAGGAAGTGAGACGAGTGATTTAACGAGTGCACCATTTAAAAGTTGGTTGATCCCATTTTCCTTCCATTTTTCAGCTATCGAATCAAGGTCTCGATCTAACACGTCACTCCGGCTAAACTTGATATAATTAATGTTGTGAATACCAGCGGTAAATCACAAAGAATATAAGATCAAATCACAACGAGACATAAGATTTAACGTGAAAAACCTCTCTAATACGAAGGGAAAAACCACGGACGTCAGCCAGCAAACACTCCTCACTATTATCAAGAGTCGGGTTACAAACGTCGTGCGGCGCCTACAAGAGAATGAATGAATCAGACTTCGCTTCACTCCGGCCCAAGCCTCCCAGCGACGGATCTCCGCTTCGCTCCGTCAGAAGTCCGGCCATTATATTGTGTAACTGAATTTGGAACATATTGAACAAATTCTACCTTCAGACAAATTTATGTTATAGCATAAATCAACACCTTTATCCCGAACATAACAAAGAAAATACCACTAGCGCCAAATATCCTCTTAGGCTAATCCACTAAACCAACTAAGCTTGAGCACACCTCAAACTTAGCAACAGGAACAAGTTTAGTCATCATATCAGTAGGATTATCATGAGTACTGATCTTGCATACCTTTAGCAAATTAATTCCTTGCACGTCTCAGAAACAGCCATGTACTGTGCTTCAGTAGTAGACAAAGCAACAACAGACTGTAATGTAGCCCTCCAACTCACAGCACAACTGCCAACTGTAAACACATAACCAGTGAGAGACCTGCGCCTGTCCAGATCAGCAGCATAATCTGAATCCACATAACCAATAAGTCCCTTCTGAGTTCTGCCAAACTTCAAACAAGAATCTGCTGTGCCTCTGAGGTACCTGAAAATTCACTGAACTGCCCTCCAATATTCTTTACCAGAATTAGACATATATCTACTAATCAAACTCATAGCATATGAGAAATCTGGATGAGAGCAAACCATGACATACATCAAAGACCCAACAATACTAGAATAAGAAACTCTTGATATGTATTCAATATCTGCATCTGTATTAGGACACTGTGCAGCTAACAATTTAAAATGAGATGCAATAGGAGTACTAACAGGCTTTGCATTATGCATGTTGAAACGCCGAAAAACTTTCTTAATATAATTATGCTGACTAAGAAATAGCAAACCAGATTTTCTGTCTCTAGTAATTTTCATACCGAGAATTTTCTTAGCAGCACCAAGATCTTTCATGTCAAACTCACTACTCTACAATTTCTTCAATTTAGTGATTTCAACCTTACTCTTGGCAGCAATTAGCATATCATCAACATACAACAACAAGTATATAGGTGATCCATTAACATGCTTGATGTAAATACAGTTATCATATTTAAACCTTTTAAAACCGTGCAACAACATAAATAAATCAAACCTCTTGTTTTACTAACGAGGGTACTGTTTTAAACCATACAAGGATCTCTTCAACTTAAAAACAAATTTTTCCTTACCAGGCACTATGAACCCTTCCGGCTGGTCCATGTAAATGTCCTCCTCAAGCTCTCCATGCAAAAATACAGCCTTTACATCTAACTGCTCAAACTCAAGATCATGTGAAGCAATAATACTAAGAAAAGTATGAATGGAACTGAGCTTTACCACTGGAGAGAACACATCATTGTAGTCAATACCGAGAATCTAACTATAGCCTTTTGCTACTAACCTTGCCTTAAGCTTTGGAGGCTCGCTTGGAGTTAAACCCTCCTTTCTCTTGAAGATCCACTTGCAGCGGATGGTCTTCTACTTCTTAGGCAAAGGAACAACCTCCCATGTGCTATTCTTCTCAAGAGACTGCATCTCCTCATGCATACCTAAAATCCACTTCTTACGATCACCGTAATCAATGGCTTCACGATAAGTTACTGGCTCATGAGTATTCTCCACCTATTCAGCACAACTCAAAGCATAATAAGTCAAATTACATTCTTCAATAAGACGGGCTGGAGGTCCACAGCCCCTCTTTGACCTGCGATGAGCAATAGGTAATTCCTTCTCTGACTGCAAAACAGGAGGTGAGTGCTGCTCAACATCATCATGAGTATCATCATCAGCAACTTCATCATCATGAATATCAACTGGCTCCACCAGCACACCTGTCTCATCATCCACATGCTCCACCTGCACACTTGTATACTACAGCTCTCTTTTAGAATTATCTGGAACATGATCTGAGGACAAACTGTCATTAAACATCACAGATTCATTAAAAACAACACTCCTACTCATGAAAGTCTTTCCAGTTTCGGGATTCCATAATTTATATTCTTTAGCTCCCAAACCATAACCAAGAAACAGACATTTAATAGCTCTAGGCTCTAATTTTCTATTATCAACATGAGCATAAGCAGTGCAGCCAAAAATTATCAACTGTGAATAATCTGCAGGTGTACCAGACCATACCTCAATAGGAGTTTTCTTATTAACTGGAATAGAAGGTGACCTGTTTATCAAGTAATATGCGGTGTTAGCTGCTTCAGCCCAAAAATGCTTGCTCATCCTAGCATTTGACAGCATGCAACGAGCCTTTGAAATGATGGTTCTGTTTATACGCTCTGCCACACTATTTTGCTGCGGAGTGTGCAGTATGATGTGATGCCTAATAATGCCTTCAATCCTGCAATAATCATTAAAAGCATCCAAAAAAACTCTCCACCATTATCAGTATGAAGTAATTTCACCTTTCTTTTAGTTTTCCTTTCTATCATAACTTTTCAATCTTTAAAAGCAGAAAAGGTATCATCTTTATTTTTCAAAAAATAAGGCCAAACTCTTCTAGAGTAATCATCAATAATTATAAGCATGTAACGAACACCACCAAGAGAAGGCTTACGGAAAGGACCCCATAAATCAGCATGTACATAATCAAGAGTACCTTTGGTGGTATGAACCGAGATGTTGAATTTTACCCTTTTATGCTTCTCAAAAATATAATGCTCATAAAACTTCATGTTACTCGAAGTGCAGCCATCCAGCAAGTTTCTCTTCATCAATTCTGCCATACCAAGTTGACTCATATGTCCTAAACGCATATGCCAAAGGTTAGTCTTACTAGGTTCAGCATTAGTAACAGCAGCAGCAGCAGAAACAGAACCATGTAAAATACTTCCTCTAAGGACATATAACTTTGCAGAATTGAGATCACCTTTCAAATAAACAAGAGAACCTTTTGATACCTTTAGAACGTCATCTGAACCAGAATAATGAAAACCTTTTGCATCAAGCGTGCTAAGCGAGATGAGATTTCTGGACATCCTTGGTATGTACCTCACATTCTTCACGTGCATGTTGTAACAGCCCCAAATGGCCAGTGGGCCCAATTCGCGGTATGGGCCGATGTACTGTAGCAGGGGGCAGTGGGCCGAGCTGTAGCAACCCGGGACTGCAGATCGGGTACTGTAGCAGTCCGTTACTGTAGCATCAAATCGGGCCGGGCCTGTTTCGAGTTACTGTAGCACGGTTACTGTTCACTGGTTACTGTAGCATCGTGAAATACTGTAGCGACACGGGTTTAGTACCATACCGTGAATCCTAGGGTCGCCCAGCCAGCTTAAATACCAGGGCCAAGGACGCGTATTAACCTTCGGTTAACCGTTTTGAACGAAGCGAGGACGAAAGTTCAAGCGGGTTTTTACGCAGGCGGGACCCGCTCCTCGGTAGAGTGGGCCTGGGCCGTGTGCCGGGACTGGGTTGTTACACATGTCATGCCATCATGTGCCTTGATCTGAACGGAGTCGATCCCCACAATGTCACACGGGTTGTCGTCTCCCATCCGCACAACATCTCCTTTCTGCAAAGGCTTATATGAACTAAACCAATTTTTGTTAGTGCAGATATGAAATGAACATGCAGAATCAAGTATCCATTCATCATGACCAGAAACACAGCCAGCAAAAACTACCAGACAATCTCCAGAATCAGAATTTTCAGCACCAGAAACAACGGAAGCATTACCATCATGATTGCCTTCCCTCTTCTCCTTATTCTTAAGTTTCAAACCATCCTCAATAAAATGATTTTTCTTCCTGCAATACTTACAGAACGTTTTAGGCGGCTTGGACTTGGAACGGCCTCTACCATCGTAGCTTTTGTCATGACCGTTGCTGTCATTGGAGGATCTATGTTCAGACTGCCTCTCACGTGCAATGCTTCGCTCTTGGAGGACGACGATCCGTCGAGCTGCACCATGCCTTTCATCTTCTCCCTGAACTAAAGTGCCTCAACAACTTCCGCAAGGGTTAGTTCATCACGGCTTAACAATATGGTGTCACGGAAATGCGCATACGAATTCGGCAGTTAACATAACAGTAAAAGACCTAAGTCCTGATCATCATACTTAACCTCCATCGACACTAGATCGGCCACGATCTCCTTGAAGGCAGATAAATGGCTCATCACCGAATCACTCTCCATCTTGAGAGTGAACAACTTTATCTTCATATGCATCTTACTGGTCAGATCCTTGGACATACAGATGGATTCCAGTTTCAACCAAAGCTCTGCAGCAGTCTTTTCCTGCAGCACCTCTTGCAAAATATCATTATGAAGACGGAGTTGAATTAAAGACATAGCCTTACGATCCCTCCTGATTTCCTCAGGAGTCCACTCAGCCTTCGTTTTCTTCCCGAAGCCCTCCAGCGCCTCATCATAATCATTCTTCTGCGCCAGGATGGCCCACATCTTGACTTGCCATAGCGAGAACCGAGTCTTGTAATCCAGCGACGGTAAATCGAACTTCATCGTCAAGATCTGTAACCAAAACTCCGATGCCACTTGTTGTGAATGACGGCGGTAAATCACAAAGAACATAAGATCAAATCACAGCGAGACACAAGATTTAACGTGAAAAACTCCTCCAATGCGAAGGAAAAAAACTACGGACGCCAGCCAGCAAACACTCCTCACTATTATTAAGAGTCGGGTTACAAACGTCGTGCGACGGCTACGAGAGAATGAATGAATGAGACTCCGCTTCGCTCCGGCCCAAGCTCCCGACGACGGGCCTCCGCTTTGCTCCGTCAGAAGTCCGGCCATTATATTGTGCAACTAAATTTGAAACGTATTCGACGATTAATATGAACCTATCCGTAAGATATATATCTCACCTTCTCCGGTCATTCGAATAAGCAGAAAAATTGGACAACAACCAAAGCGTGTGGCCACAAAAGTTACAAAACGGTCACATGCAGAACAGTGGGAACTCTTTCAATCCAATACAACTTAAAAAAAATCATGAAATTCAACTTAATCACATCATATCTTTAATTAGTTTGCATCATGCACAAATGCATATAAGCACAAAATCGTATCATATAATCACAAAGCTTGGCCAAGAAATAAAGGTGTAAATTAAATTAAATGGCCATAAACGATAGGTACCGATGTGGCCGGATGCTCTCAGGAGCGCACCAAGATTTTTCTTCAGTCGTCAACACTCGTCGTCTCTGCACATTCCTCTACGCGTAGTGGTCCGTGGTCCCCGGCCAGTGATTAGCTTCCACGTTGCTTCGCCGCCAATTGGGAGCAGAGATCTCTCGCAAGTACCAGTGCAGTGTACCACTACCAACAAAGTCATGCATGTTATGTATAGATTGCTCGATCTGGCAACCTTTTTGTGTGGCATACATATAGTAAAGCATTTAGGCTTCGGGACATTAATTCCAGGCTAGTACAAATTCTTACCTCATCGATAATGTCCAAAGGTTGGTTATTAATGCCCTTATATAACCAACCTCTCTGAACATTCTTTCCGGGCTCAACTTAAAGACGTTTGATGAGTTTGCTGCAGTGTAAAATTTCCAAGTCCCACGCGCGCCTAACGAACATTAGGAACAAAACAAGAAAATACATACAGGAAGCTTAAAACTAGACTGTGCATGCTCCGACACAAGCAGAAAAAAAGCTAAGTGGAAGGGTTCGCAGCTGAATTTCAGAGCCTGATATAAGGGCCCATTTGGATGTCCGAAAATCCCATAATTGCATTCTTAGTATAAATTATAGTTTAGAAGAAGAATTTGATATTCAATAACTTTTCAAGTTCACATATAAGCCTATCTTAAGTTTATACAGTGGGATATAAAAAATGGGTTCTATGGATTCTTTTTCATCAACTTAAGTAAAGTTGTATGCTTTATTTGACGGATTCTTCTTCCTCAACCGTAGTTTATACTATGAGCTCAATTCTGCTAATTCTGGGGAGCCAAACAGACCCTAAACAAGATTATATATTGGACTCAAAATGACCAATATCATTTTATTTGAACTAAAGAATTCTACACCTAATTTTTTTGAGTGTTTTTTTTATAATTTTTTTAAGGTGTTTCATCACCTGCCACTCACTAGTACTAAACTATTGTTGAAATTAATTCCGAATTTCAGTTTTTTCAATGTTTTGAACCAAGTTTGGTAACATTTTTTCACTTTATGATGAAGAGAGGCCCGGCCGTGTGGGCCATTCCCTCATTTTCCTTGCATCATTGGTCAGTTCATGGCCATTTTAATAATTATTTCAGACAAAGAGACGACGAAGAGACGTACGAATTGGTCTCCTGCCCGTCAAACGAGTCGAAAATTAGTGTGGGCTTAGGTCACATATATGTATACAGTATGTTGACAAAATTTTTGTCTACTCCGTACATGTTGTAGGACATGCACCGGCCCTTTTTCTTTTTTGTTGCTGTCGTTGTGAAACGTAACGACAATATAGGACATGTACTGGAAACTACTAATGTACTTTTTGAACTAGATAGAACCCCTGGATTGTATCGTAACATAAAAAGTATTCCTAACTGTACCGGAATTAATCCCTACCAGCCAGATGATCCATGATGGCGAATTCCAGGCAGATCGACCATGAATCCAAGCTGAGCGCCTACATATCCGCGAAATTTACATGGAAAAATAGACAGACGGAGTCTATATCATACACTGACGACGGTAGCCGGCTAATTAAATGCGAGGGCAATTTTCCAGGAAATTTTCCCGGTCCGCCACGAGCGCGTCCGATGCATACTGGCCTCACATGTGCCCCCTTATCTAGCGACGACAGAAGCCGAGAAGTGAAGGCACGGACACGGAGAGCAACAGCGACGCACGCGGCCGGTAACAGGGAGTAAGTTTGGCCCCCTCCCGTCGCCGTCGCCCGCTACTTCACCGCGTGTTGGTAGCCATCGCATCTGCATGACTGCATCTATCAACGTAGGCGCTCGCATCGCATCCCTAGCGGATCGCCTGCTGCTCCTGCACCACGCGGCGCGTACCGCGTCCGCCGCGGTCGGAAAATTCCTCGCCGCCGCCGATCACTGCACTGCGTGCACCCACCGCCGCCGGTCACCTGTGCCACTTTCTACTACTACAACATTACTACACTGCTACTGGTGGGGGGAATACACACCGGGCAACAAAAAGGATATATATATATATATATATATATATCTTGTTGTGCTGCTGCCCTGTTGTTCCCTTGCAACGTAGTACATATAGTACAGGAACCGATTGACACATGCAACAATGTGCTGTTAGTTTACAGGACTACTACTACTACAGTTCGCGGTGCCTGATGCTTCGATTATTTTTCTACTGTCATCCTCAAGAACTCGAAGAAAAATTATAGCTGGGGCAACGCCAAATGATGTAGACGATATGCTTGGTGCATGCTATTTTAATTTCTTATTATGCTACATATTTTATTGCTATATAATTTCTTTTGTTTGGTCTCATGCCGTAAAATTAATGGACATAATGGCTCCTATACAACCTAAAATACTATGAAAAATCACAGCTAGAACTATCGTTTGATAACTGATAGATTTCATTATATTGTCTTTGTTCGAATATGCCAATTATAGTAATAGCATAATTTTTATATACAAACTTTGCTTTTATATTTTCTTATCATTGTCGTTTGTGATTGATAATCTGTCCAGCTTCTTTCTACTACATACATATCTATATAATTCACAAATTGTTGAGATAACACCGTCCCCATTACAGACTGCTCATCAGATTTGATCATAGTAACGTACACTTCCAGCACCACTATTGTCATTAATGTAAGTTTCCTGAAGCCTACATATTTTAAATTGTCATTATTTCAATCAAATGTATCATTTCAGCTCCAGCTGAGTTTACACTCCAGTTTCTACATTCAAGACAATCTGAAATTGACTTATTATGTGCATTTCGTCATATTATTCTACCCTCTTGCTTAGCTATTGATATTTCAGTGTTCTATAGCTTGGGCTATGGGAATGCTACATTTTCTACTTGCAGATCGCTGATTCTACTGAAAAATATAGTTATCTTTTTGTTATGAAAGATTGCCTTTCTGGTAATGATATGTATGTTGCACCCCAAGATTCCTATTCTATAGCAATATGACTCCTAGCTCTTGGATCTAAATACATGACATTTTACTTGGATGCTGTATATTTACTCTTCTACCTTCCTGAAGTTTGCACAAAAAAGGATCATGCCTCCGTGGCCTCCATTCCATGTTGCCTGTACGCAGCCTATGTCAACATGCTTAACAATAGGAGAGTTGTTCAAATGTCAAATGCTTAAGGAGTCTCCATGGTCCTCTCTGAAATTTAATTCTCCCTCTATTTAGCTATGAGATCTTACTCTTGCTACATGATATGATTCTTAGACTCATTCTAATAATATAATGTAGTGCCTGAGTACAACAATTCCTATTTTGGATACTATTTTCAGAAACGCATGCATGTTCCTTAATGGATACTATTTTCAGAAAATACATTGAAATTTCTATTGGCTACTACAAATAATTCTATTAGCTGCTCCTGCACTGTTGGAGAACATTATACAGTGCTCAGCATTGTCTATCATCCTAGCATAAATTCATTTCTTTAACGATCTATTATACAAAAAATCTACCTCAGAATGTTTTTTCATTTAGCAACAGAGATGTACAAATGCTTGCCTATATCAGACAGGCTGCGTTTTGAGATTGCAAACCATCCTATAATTTTGTATATCTGCTGAAGAAGATTAGGTTTATATTCCTTACATTTCAAACATGGTTGTTCTTCAAGAATCATTAAGTGACTTAGAAAGTTGGAAGTCTTAAATCTAACCATCCTGTAGACAGTAATTTGCATTGGGTATAAATAATATTTAAACCTTGCAAACAAATTTAAGTGTTGTCTTTTGCTAATCATATAAATTATTCTTCCTGAAACCACTCCTAACGTGTTGATATTTGATCATCTCTGCAACTGAAAGCCTACATGACATCGCCTAGCTTCCAAATTGCTTCATGTCTGCCTTCGGCATAGATCAGAGTAGTTATCAGAGACATCATAGTCTGATTAATTTTTATCAGGTCCCTTTGACATTTATGTGCATGTAGTCCTCTTCCTTTGGTTTGATGATTATTAATGTTACATTTCTACCCAGCTTTTCTCTCTGCTTGCTACCAGTCCTTTCTACAAGTATTGACTAGTCCTTTCTACAAGTATTTACTAATACAATGTTCTTATATATTAGGAGCCATGGAGGGGAGAAAAGGATGCTATCGAGCGAGTAGAGAGGACGGAACAACTTGGGCAAAACATGTAGTACATGAGAAGGATGTGTGAGATTGAGTCTGCTCCTAAGGTATAGGAGGACCCAGATAGATGAAAGCAAACAAACAAAGTAGGGTACCCAACAAAGTACTATTGTGTTGCATAATACCTTTCAGTGGTCATTGTCTAATAATGTATTATTAACTGAATAGTGATATTATAATAATGCAAATTCCAATAGGCATGGAGCTATGTTGTTAAAGCAGACCATATATAGCAAGTATGTCAAATGCACAATCATTTTCAAGAAAATTTGAAGCTCAATGCAACTCCTAGCATTTTTACCTCCTCATGTTAATCAATGACTATATGCTCTTTAACCTGGGCCAAGCTCTGTAATATGGGAGTTCCTTTCCCACACTGGTGTATTGTGCTTCGACGTTATATATTTAAATTTGTTGTAAAAAAAAACCTGGGCCAAAGACTGGGTCGAAACATCATCAGAGACCATATTTCTGACCATGGTGCATGTTCAGGTACATCATCGTGACTCGTGAGAGAACTCTATGGCTCACAACAAAATTTTTTACACTGGCCCAAATCTGGCATAGGCGTGGCAACGCCACGCATGTTTCTAGTGTATATACACGAAAAGCAGCCTTTTAACTGGGAATGGAGAAGCAGGATAGACGCGTTGATGTACTACTATATACTAACAGAGTAGTGGGGGGAATACACACCGGCCGGCAACAAAAAGGACCACATATAGAATGATGTAGACGATATGGATCCAGGCTCCAAATGTATATACACGAAAAGTAGCCTTTTAACTGGGAATGGAGAAGCAGGATAGACGCGTTGATGTACTATGTACTAACAGAATAGTATACAGTAACATTCAAGCACAGCTTTCATCACATTACGAAAGAAAAAATAAACATCAGTTGATCCATTATTATCCCAGCCGCCCCTCCTTTGTCTTTTTCTTGTGTTGTGGTAGTAGTTGTTGTTCTCCACCCACCAAAAGGACAAAGGCTTGCCCTATCCCTGCTGTCCTTGTCATCCCGGCCACATGGAATGGACAGCAGAAATTAACAGGTTTACCTAGCCTTCATTTTGTTATAACAACTTTTACTTATTGAGCGATAAGCGATGCTAGAAAAACGTAAGTA
Organism: Bothriochloa decipiens; assembly: GCA_023333625.1. NCBI lineage: Eukaryota > Viridiplantae > Streptophyta > Magnoliopsida > Poales > Poaceae > Bothriochloa > Bothriochloa decipiens. Next base: position 29,214,679 of record CM041631.1, on the reverse strand, counting down.
AACGCCTCTATCTGTAGAGGTGGGGTCCATCAATCAATTACAAAATTGGCGCATGTGCTTTAATTTATCCTGCGCACTCAGCCCCCACCCTGCCTTGTGTCACCTACAAACTCAATCTATATCTACTGTGCCGCATGATCTTCTGCTTCCTGTAAAGATGTGGACCAATATATGTATGTGAGTTTTTATTTGAAGATTTTTCGCACAATGTTTTAACGAGACAACATATGAAATATAATTATCGAATATGATATACTCTTTTCTCTAAGAACTGTTTTTCTCTGGGTTTCTAGATGAAATTTTTAATGAGCCAGGTGCATATCGTCGTAGTTGCACCAACAAAGGAGCGATGTAAAACATACGGATTCTATCCTAGAAAAAAATAAGCAGTAATCTTATATAATTCTAGTCTGTTCGTACGTGGTCCCTTACCACACTCTCAGGACTCAACAAGATTAAATATACTTGGTAGTTTTATGTTGTAATGACAAATATTTGGATGAATAAAAAAGTCATCCTTCTCTTATGTCTTTGTGTTCTAATTTTTAGTTACGTTGTTTACAAGAGATGTAGAGAAAAAGGTCTTAACCACGTTCACAACAATAAGTACACCTTAACGATGAGGAAACTCTATTCTCTGTCTTATTATAAGTGTATCACCTTAATTTATCAGATTACTAATTCCCTACTGATGATTTCCTGCTTCTTAGAAGATATAGATGTGTAATATTATTGTTTCTTGCTAGATATTAATAATTAATGTAGTATTGGAATGCTGATGATGGATCTATATATGTTAACTTTCGGCAACAGCTTAATTAAGCTTCTTTTAGATTGGTTCCTATACTTCTTTCGGCTCTCTGTGTGATGATGAGCACAGGTTTGAAACGCACAATACCTACGCTTTATTTCCATTGCCGGAACTTTGTGGAGATCCGCAGAAAAGGACAACCAGCAGCTAGATAGATACGTATAACGTATTCCTTCAATCCTGCCAAAACTCTAAAGATCGCTAAACATAAACAGGATCCAATTCAATTATTATTATATAAAAAAGCATGAACCTAATCACACATGATATCTTAGTTTGCATCATGTCCGCCACAAATAAGCATAAGCATAAAATCAGATGAGATAACTAAAAGGCTTGGCCAAGAAAGGTGTACTAAATAACATGGCCACTACCCACCACGAAAGATATCCGATCGGTGTTTGGGGCCGTCAGTCGTCAACTCGATCGTCGTCATCCGCTGAACTGAAGTCATCACCTGCTCTGCTCTCTCCACCACGCGCAATGGTCCCAATCCCATTCAGCTTCCACGTTGCTTCGCCAATGGGGAGCAAGAGATCGAGCTCTGACAAGTGCAAGAACAATACCAACAAACTGTGTCATATATTGTCTCATGCAGTATATATGGCGTGCAACCAATAAAATAAATCACAATATAATAATAGTAGCATAAATTTTAAAATTTGGCAAATAATGCATGCTATAGATTGCTCGAAATTGACCATCTATGTGGCATGTAGTATAAAAGGCTTGCCCGGCCAAATGCCACAATGAACATTTTAGGCTAGTCTAAATGCCTTGAGCATATTGATAACTAGAAGTATACCCCATGTGTTGCCGTACGATTCTCTTAAAAGTAAATTGTTATATATATATATATATATATATATATATATATATATATATATATAT
>CM041631.1:29191963-29212967 GCA_023333625.1 Bothriochloa decipiens | reverse complement strand
TATATATATATATATATATATATATATATATATATATATATATATATATATATAACATTACTATATGGTATTCTGTATACTATGTATATATATATTATATAAATTTGACTTGCAAGTTATTTTATTGGATTAGATCTAGTAAAAAATTGGTAAGCTAATAAAAGAAAAACCAATAGAATATCTTATTGCATTATAGAGGATATAGATGATGAAACAAATAGCGCATATAGATGACTTGTATGTTAATAGATTAAAGATTTAAATTATTTTACGTGATAGAGATGATATGAATATTTTTAATATGGTAATTAATATAGTGGGTTAAATTAGTGGGGAATGATGTGGACACCATGTATGAAGAGAGAAATCGTCTAATGAGATTTAGCTTTATAGGAGTTATAGATAGATGTCCAAATGTTGGTTGTTACTAGTTGATAATGTGATTATATATATAATTAACTTCTGGACATCTAAGTTTCCTGTACGGAATTCTTGCAAAAAAAAAGGTTTTCGGCAGTATATGAAACTTCCATGTCCCAACGAGATGCACCTTACCAACACTAATATATAATAACAACGAAAACTCTGGAAGCTCAAAATAAATTGACTCTGCATGCTCTAACAACAAAACAACAACAGTTAAGTCCAAGGGTTTGAAATTAATATAGCCAAAATTGAGGCTGAATTTTAGTGAACTAGGTAAATACCCCACGTATTGCTACGGGAATTTTAAAATAATATCTTATGAATGACACGAATATATATAAATTTGATGAGAAGTGGAGTATTATGATGTTATTCTATGTTGCATGCATGCAGTAGTGGAATGAAAAAATATCAAAAGTAAGTCACTTAAAAAAAGTAGATGAAGGAATGGAGAGAATATTTATTAGCATGCTTGAGTTAATGGTAGTGGAATCATGAGTGGATGATGACGTGACTGTGGACCTCTAGGATGATGTGGTTTCACCACATCCTAGGTAGTGGGCATTAGCTTTATAGTAGTTTAAGACTCGACCAATACCGATAAAAAAGGATGCTGGAGTCCTAAACATTGACTTGTATCACTTTATTTTAACTAGAAAACTCTTAACACATTTTCTTAAGCGGTTTCATGACCTAACACTCATTGTATAGATATGGACCTGTTTAGATCCCTTCATCTAGACTTGATTAGAGCTCTAAAAGCTTTACAGCATGTTAGCTAATTTTTGAGCTCAATCTAAAGCTCTAATGTGAAACCTGATAGCTAAGTTTTTACATCACTTGTTTAGAGCTTTAGCTCTAAAGTTTAGAGAAGAAAATCGAAATAGGCCCATAATAATCGTGATAAGTACTACTAAAGATTCAAAACACTCATAAGTTAGTATATTGTAGTAAAGATATGGACCTGTTTAGATCCCATCATCTAGACTTTAGAGCTCTAAAAGCTTTAGAGCGTGTTAGCTCATTTTCGAGCTCAATCTAAAGCTCTAATGTGGGGCCTGATAAAGTTTAGAGCTAAGTTTTTACACCACTTGTTTGGAGCTTTAGCTCTAGAGTTTACAGAAGAAAATCCAAATAGGCCCATAATAATCATGATAAGTACTACTAAAGATTCAAAAGACTCATAGGTTAGTTTATTGTAGTAAAATCTCTATTAATTATTGTTAAAACTAATCCTAAATTTCGCGTTCTCAAGTGTTTTCGGACAAGTTCAGTAGCAACTCTTTTTGTCACTTTATGAAGAAGAGTGGCGCGGCCGTGTGGACCATATTCCTTTGGGTGCAATATTTCCTTGGTGAGTTCGTGACCATTAATAATTATTTCTGACAAAGAAACGAATTGGTCTCTCATACCCGTCAAACGAGTCAAAAATGTTGTATGGGGGTTAGGTTAGAGATATATATGTTGACTAAATTTAAGAGGCAACTAGCAAGTACTCCGTACATGTTGTAGGACACGCACACGGCCCTTCTTTTTATTTTATTTTATTTTATTTTTGTCGTGAAGCCTGATGGCAACAGGACATGTACTGAAAACTACATTTTTCTATTTTTTTTTTCTGAGACCTGAAAACACTCCGGCTCGCTAGGCATTAGTGTGAAACCATGTTGATTCTGTTAGGATCTTACGGCAAAAGATGGGCTCACATGAAAGCATACATTTAATCAATGGATCGTACGTATCGTATATACTATGTAGTAAAAAGTATGCAAACATCCAGGCGCCCAGCAATTATTTGGTCCTAATCAGATTGTACCCGGATCGATCCCTACCGACCGGCCTGATGATCCATATGATGGCGATCAGGCTACAGCTGCTTTAAATTAGTAATTAGTTGCAATCATTTGTGTACAACAGCACTGTATGCACAGTTTACTCCTACTGTACACTGGATCGAGAGATATGGGTAGCATGCATCACATATATACGCAACAGCGACAGTGGAACAGCCGCAAAACTCCGAAAATGAGGCCAGGGGCCATCATATCGGTCCAGTTGGATCGAGGGCAATTTTCTGGGAAATTTTCGCGGTCCGGCGCGAGCGCGTAGTAGCCTCACACTTGACCACTTTCCTAGCGACACAGGAGAGAAGAGAAGGCAGAGGGGCCACGCGACGAAACAGAGCCGCGACGACTAGTGAAAAGGATCGAGTTTGGCAGCTTTCCCGTCGCTGTCCCCCGCGTCACCGCGTTGCGTTGGTAGCAAAACTAAAAGGGTTAAAGGCATCGCATCGTAGGCGCAACACTTTGTTGCATCGCATCTGCTCCGGGGAGGATCGTGGCATGTGCAGGTTGCCATGCCACGCGGGGAGGATCGTCAATGTGCTGGGCGCCCGCGTAAACGTAACGCGTCCAACGCGGCCGGCTGGAAAATTCCTCGCCGCCAATGCCCGTACTAGCCAGTTCGTGTGCTACCACCAGTGGAGTCGAGTAGACAGGGGGCCTAAAAAAGGACCGAATAAATTACCATCTTGTCGTTGGGGCTGCCTGGGCAGCGCAAATTAACGCATGGCGAGCCAGGAGCCACCCTGGAAAGCTTGCTCGACGCGTACTGTTCCTCCATCATCGTCCCGGTAGTTCGTCCTGGTACGCTAGCTGCATTGCGAATTTGCTGAGTGTGTAGGAGCACTCTTAGTTGAGATACTTAGTTGACATATCCTAATTAATACTTTAATTGATATCCTAATTATTGTTATCTTACTATATAAATTTAATTAAATTTAAAATAATTTAATTTTATAGGATTCTTAAAATGAGTTACGATTTAAGATGGAAGAAGTAGTAGCAAAGCTCCAATGGGCCGTACCTATTTGCTACAATTGGCCGCGCGGGTGCTTCATTGTTTTCCTGCCACTTTGGGTAGTGGTAAGACATAACACGGCTACTACGAGGTACTGTAGTAGGATGGGGTCGATCCATCGGGGCACCAACTTGAATTCACATTCACTTCCTACAATCCTGCTAGATAGACATGTGAGAAACGATAATGTGGTACACGACGTCTCCGGGAAAGAGGGAGTTTAATTTGATGGGCCACGAATTTGCATACTACTAGATAGGGACCATCGATGGATCCAACAGTCTACTGTTACAGCCTCGCAGGACGTACTACTACTGCTGATTCAATTATTTCTGTACTGTTATCACGGGCAACATCTTACCAAATACGGAGTATACACACAGTTAACAACCGCTTAATAACGCTCAAAATAATGTATACATACACATAGTCAACACCTAACCGCTAAATTAGTACAGATGTCCATATCATGTACTCCTACGTACGATTGCTTGTACTCCTATAGACAATTGTAGCTAAATATCTATATCTAAGTATAGTATACGTATATAAACCATCACTGCTACACAAAACAACTTGAATTAAGGAAGAGATAGGGAACACTACTACACAAAACAACTTCCATGGCGGCGGCACTGTTCACTCTGTGGCGGGCGCATCTTTTGCCCGCTACGGTTAATGATTTACCGCAGCGGGCATCCTAACGTGCCCGCTGTGATGAATCTTCATTTGCCGCAGCAGGAATCTTAACAAGCCCGCTGCGGTAAATCAATTAACCGAAGCGGCCGCTGCGGTAAATACCTATTTACCGTAGCGGACATCTTACGTGTCCGCTGCGGTAAATCGATTTACCGCAGCGGACGTATTATAAAGCCCGTCATGGTAAATAGGGCCCAAACTCCCCAACCCAGAAAAGGCCCATCTCAGGTTTTATACCTGGCTCATATATAAGTAGCACTTCACTTGGAACCCTAACATCACTCCACTTCTCAGTCGTCGCCTCCCAGACTCCCCGACCGCAGCGCCTCTTCCGCAGCGACTTCTCACGCGACTTCCACCTCTTCCACCGCTTGCACTCCATCTCCTCCCCATCCCCCACACGAACTCCATGGCGAGCTCCGCCGGCGAGCGCCTTCTCTCCCTCCAGGCGCGTCGGCCACGAGTGCCTTCTCTCCCTCTAGGCGTGTAACACCTTTGGTGTTATATTAACTAAAACCTGCCATGTCATCATATGGACTGTAAAGCATTCATGATTAGGTCAACTTTGATATGCATTAACTAAAACAAGTTTACATTTCATAGGTTGATTGTGTTTCTGGAATGTGTTGTCACATGAAATAATAAAACCCTACTTTCGAATGTCGTCTCAAATACTTAGTTTATATTCTGTGTACTTGAGGTGTAAACCGTGTTTACACTAGTGTCAAGCATAGTGTATAAATCTAAGTCCAACCCTAAAAATGATTTCCATATTTGAGGTGAATTTGGATTTCAAAGCTTATTCCCAAGTCTTGCAATTCAAATTTAAATTCAAATTGGAAAGCTATAAAAGGTTTTTCAAAAGTCAACTTGGTCAACCAAGGATGTCATTGACCTAAAAATGTCCTTGGATGATGTATGTGATCACTAATAACCAACCAATTAAATTAGAAACTAAATCAAGTTTGAATTCGGTTTCAAAAACCCTTTATTTCAAAACCTAGTTTCATCCCCTTTTCTGTAATTCAAAATCTATAAGGAATTTGGGGATACTCTAAAAAGATAGTTTGTAGATTTTGACAAGAGCTACAAAGTTGGCATTCAAAGTTTTCAAGTTCCCAAAAAGAATTTTAAATGAATTTGAAAATACAGTTTTCCAGCATTTGTCCCCTTTTGATTCTAAAATCATAATTCAAAAATTATGCATAATTTGGGAAAACTTTGTATATGAAAAAGGTTTAGTTTGAAGAGTTAAACATTTCATAGTTTTTAAGATTTTCAAATTTTATTGAAGAATCAAAAGTAATTTCAAATGTTTGTTTCTAGGGTTTTATTCCCTTTTTGAATTTGAATTCATATTTCAAAATCCAGACAGAATTTGAGGATGCTAGTTAAATGAAAAGTGTAGCACTTGAAAAGTTATGCAAATGATATTTTTGAAGATTTTTAAGTTCTTATATAAATTTTGGAGTAATTCGTAATTTCAAACGAGTGACAATTCTATAATTTTCTTGAACAACGCCGAGACCTATCGACGGCCGCCATCGCCGGCTTCTCAAGCCGCGCCGCCGTCCACCGCCGCACATGCCTCGGCCGCCAACTCGCCCCCGACACCCGAAACTTCACCGTCGTCGTGTCGTCCGTCCGCGCGTCACCATTGGCCTATAAATAGGTCGACCACCGTCTCTTTTCTTCTTCTTTTTCCTCCTGCCGCCGCAGCCGACGACCTTGCTCCGCCGGCAAAATTCGTCACTGTTGCTTCGTCTCTGCCCGCTTCATCTTGCCTGAAGCTCCGCCACGTCCTTGCGCTTCGATTGAGCTAGTTTGTGCTCGCTCTCCCTGCCCGAGCCTCCTGCACGACGTCGTCTTCCTCGCGACCGGTCGCTGAGCCGCCCCGAGCTTCCTCGCCGTCCACCGCCGCCAAGGTGAAAAATATTTTACCTTTAACCCTCTCATCATGTTCTCTGTGCTTCGCTGCCCCTTATGCGCATCTTGGTCGGTCTGATGGTACACAGGAAGCGCCGGAACGCCGTCCTTGCCACCGGAGCGTCGCCGCCGCCATCAGTGCCGCCGTCCACAGCTCGACTCAGCCACTCCAAGCTTTCATTAGCGTACGCATTAGACCCGTGGTGAGCTCCTGCACCTGTCCATGCTCTCAATTTTACCTCCCTTACGCCGTAGGGTCCGGCCGCCGTGGCTCCCCGCCGGCATGCTTGCTAGCGCCGCCGCGCGCATAGCCATTTGAGCTCAGGGCCAGGAATAGCTTTATTTTCTGGCCCAACATCTTCGCATCGATGTCCTGCACCTGCCTGTGCCCTCGCCGTCGCCAGAAATCGCTCCGGTGAGCATTAACACCGCGCCCGTGCTCCGCCGCGCCGCCATGGCCACCGGCGTGTGTGCCGCCGTCGCTCCGCCGTCACGTCAGCTAGCCCAGGTTGCTCGCCGTGCCGTGATGAGCGTGTAGGACCAAACCTCGTCGCCGGAGACCTCGCCGTCGGCGAGAAATCACCGGTCAACCGTCGCACCGCCGTCGGTCAGCGCGAGGACACTGTGCTTATTTTCTTTTTCTTTTTCTAGAAAATAATTTAAATACTATTTTCTTTAGAAAATTATAGTAATTCATATATAGCTTCAAAAATTCTAAAAATTTTTGTGTGTGTTCTGTATGATGTCATCTACCTAGAAAAAATATGAAATGCCAAATTTGAATAGTTTTTGCATATGTTAAAATTAGCTCTTTTAATTGAAAAAGGACCTTCAATGATTTTTAATAAATAAAATAATTGGCTTTAAATTCTAAAATTTGTTTTTCCATCTAATTAGGCCAAAAGCTTTCTGAAATAAAATTTTGAGCTCAATTAGATAACTTTAATTTTTGTGCCTTTATTTTATGCTTTTAATTAATTAATTAACCCCCTTTAGTTAAGTTTAATCATTATAGGAATTGTTTGACTTTGGGATTGATTGAAGACCTCAGGTCATTAACCCTAATGACCTTTGGTATTTAATTAATTATTTGCGCTTACCTGGATCATGTCATTAGGGCTTAATTAACGTTATTTCATGTGTTTAATAACTTTCTTAAATAATGTAGTTAATCCTAATGAACTTAGTAAGTATGTTTTGGTTGGCTTGCAACTTTATCGAGGAAAGTTGTACTCAAGCCATTAATCTGATCATGTATCCATCAAGCATCATGTTTACTATTCAATCATGTTGAAGTATATCCTTGTATCGTATAGTTTTCGATAACGGAGAGTTTAATGTTGTCACCCCATATCCGAAAGAAGAGAAAACTCAGGAGATTAGAGTTGATCCAGAGCTCGAGACCATCTACCCCGACTATCAAGGCAAGCCCCGGATGCATTCAAACACTATCCTATTTTATAAAAGTTTTATCGCTTCAGTTATGATATGTTGCCTTAAGTAATAGAAGTTGAGTGAAAACCCACCAACTGCATTACCTGTCTTATATCCATAATTCCTTGTTACATGTTCAAAAAGATGCGTAGTAATTCTTAGCCCTGCTTAATTAATTAAGTGTTCAAAGTAAAAGAATGAAAAAGATGAGTTTGGTTTTATCTGTTGGAATCATGCTTTTAGTTAATAAATCGAGTCCGGACGGCTAACTTGCATTGGGAACGGAGTCCCTCTATAGTGTTTCCATCTATTGATGCCCTAGGTCCCGTGTCGATGGTGAACTGGTGATATCGAGAAACTAGAAAATCCACATGCATGAAGTGATATACTGATGGTTGGAGCCAGGTATATCATGAAGTGACTTATAGTGGGCCAGAGTCCCCACATATGTCATAGTGTGTTATACTGTGGGTTTAAGTTCTCACGTATCTCGGTACACTGGGTCGAAGTGCTCACGTGTATCATGTGGTGATATATGGCTGCGGTTGTTATCCCGGTATATCGGTTCACCTGCTATGCTTAGGAGTTAGAGTCTCCTGCATATCAGTAACCTAGGTCCCAGCTGGGTATGAAAATGGATTCGAATCGCCGTTGCTTCTCGGAGAAGAAGACTCGATCGGTGTTCATCGTAGTAGTAACAACTTGAATAATGAGTAAGGTTTAAGAAGGAAGTTGGTTGGTAATTTGATCTTGAACAAAATAGCTTTTCTTTCTTTCAAGCTTTTCTGTAAAATTTCTTATCCCCTGCAAGCCTTACCTTGTCCCTCTAGCCTGCATTTCCTGAGTCTTCACCCCTCTTTTTCGTCGGGTCAGTCTTGTTGAGTATTTTTGTACTCAGGGTTTGTTGAACCCTTATTGCAGGTAAGCCTCATGGGCAGGAATGCTTTGCATCCTGCTGCATGACTGTTGTCGAGGAAAGTGACGATGAATAGGATATCTCGCTCTTGGGCAGAGCATATAATCAAGGTTGATGTAACAAGTTATATTGTATTCCACTGCTACTATGGTTTGTAATAATTCAACTTATGTTTTGTAAGTTGAAACTAAAAGGGATTGTAAATTTATGTTATTGTAATCCTTCCACTCTTTTACTCTGATGTATATTATTTGTATAAAACTGTTGTAATACTGCAATGTCTCTTTGTAATGATTGATCCTACTCGGAGAATCGTGGATGATTCGGGATTTACCCGACAGACCTTTTAAGTTTTATGGAACACATTCATGGTTATTTGGAGTCTGTTTAGACAATAATCATGCGTGTGGGCCATAGAATTTAGGAGGTTCTGCCACAAGGAGCGTCGGCCACGAGTGCCTTCTCTCCCTCCAGGCGCCTCCTTCCTCTCCCTCTCAGATCCGCGAGCTCCAGGCTACGCCGCGACGAGGAGCAAGGCAGTGTCACGCGCGAGTTCAAGGCGTTCGGCGGCGCATGGATCGAGCGGCGCGGTGCTGATGAAGCACTGCAGCTGTGAGCCAAGCGCATGGGAAGGCCGGATCTGGCGGCTCCCCTTCTCCCTATGCTGCCTCCGCAAGCAGGAGTCGGAACTCTTCTTCCTCCCCTCCTCCGCAAGCAGATGCTCGCCGGTACGTCTCTCCCTCTCTCTCATGTCTCTCATCTCTCAGTCCCATGTCTCTCTCCCTCTCTCTCATGTCTCTCCTCTCTCAATCCCAGCTCCCTCCTTGCAGATCCTCCCATGGCGCGCGGTGGAAGGGAGGACTTTGCTACCGACGGTTAGAGATCAGACAAGCCGGCGGTGGCAGGGCGGATCCAGGGCGGCAGCATATCGACGCCGGCGGATCTGGCCCCGACGGGGGCGGATGTGGTAGCAGCGGCGCGGATCCACAGCCTGGAGGGCACCGGCACCTCCATCTCCTCTCGAACTGCGGCGAGCATGCCGTGGATCCGGTGAGCGGCGCATGGAGCAGCGCCGGGCGGGCGATGGTGCTCCTGGCGGCGACGGGCGCAGTTCCAGCCCGTGTGGGCTTTTTTCTTTTTTTTGTTTTTCGGAAATTCTTTACCGCAGCGGGCAACATAAGCCGCCCGCTGCGGTTAATACTCATTTACCGCAGCGATCGGCTTATATTGCCCGCTGCGGTAAACCGAACTTCCGCAGCGGACACCGGCGCCCGCCACGGTGGAGGCTACGATTAACCGTGACCTTCTATCCGTGACGGACGCCTGTGCCCACCGTGGAAAAGGTAAAAGGCCCGCCATGTTTAAGATTGCTGTAGTAGTTAAAGACGCGTTCATGCAACACGCTAGCACTACACCTTTCATCAGCCTTTGAAAAATGGAATTAATTAGTTGATCCATTGTCGTCGCAGCCCCTTAATTTTTGTTTGTCTTTTCTTGTTCTGGTAGCAGTTGCTCTCCACACCCACCCAAAGCCAAAGGTCCCTGTCCTTGTTCTTTTCAGGGCATTTTGTTTCAACTTTTTATTTAAGCGAGAATAAACGTACTACTCGTAAACGCCTCTACATCCGTGGGGCCCTGCTTCAATTATAGAATTATAGAATTGGCGCATGTGCTTGATTATGCTGCTGAGCTTATCCCGTGCCCCAAGTCCCCACCCCGGCCTGTCAACTCCCAATTCTATATGGTAGTACCTCTCTCCATGATCTTCTGCTTCCCATGAAGATATGTGGACTATATAGAATTGGATTATTGCTATAGTGTTTTCTCCTAGATACTAGTACTAGTCTACTTTATGCTAATGTAGACCGTTCGTTTAGATTCTACTTAGAAACAAATCATTGATTAACTTTATACTATTGGATGGTTCGTCAAGACTTTCATGGCTTTGTTCGAGAAACACAAATGAATCAAATCAAACTATATATTGTATTACTCTATCGTATTATTCAACTTTGGCATGATAGCTAGGTATAATTGGACTGCAGTTTGAATACCCGAAGAAAAGGACATGGCGTGTCGGGCATCCATCCAGAAGCTAGTTATATACGGATCGGAGTAGTACGTCAACTGAACAAGGTCTCATTTCTGCATGAACCTGCAAAATTAAAGACAAACGACACTGTCAAAGACAAAAGCGCATCCATATAGTCTCTGCTAATTGATGTAGGCACTAATTGAACCCTATTCGTGGACGGTCTCGTGTGATGATGGCTCAGTTTCCATGAGTCGCACCGTAAACATTGCTCCAGGTCCGGACAGCATTATTATCTACGGATCCTGCTATATCCCTATGTGGAATCGTGCTTTAATTTTTTATTGCATTATTAAATATCTTGAATAAAAAAAAGAGAAACAGGCACGAAGTTGGAAATCAGAACATGGCCACAAAAGATATATTGTACCGATCCTACCAGCAGTAGTATACGCAGGTGCAGCACAGTTTTCGACCAATTTGGCACTTTGCAGAGAGATGCGCCCACCACACCCCAACACTCTCTCTCCTACGTCAGCCAGAACGTCAGCCTGCAACGTCATGTCCTTCTCTCTCGTCAACGCGTAATGGTCCCAGCCAGCCAGCGATCATCTGCTAGCTAGCTTCCACGTTGCTTCGCCAATGGGGAGCGAGCAACCAAACGATGGAGATGGGGAGCTCTGACTTCACCGCTACCTCCTACGAATTTTATTCCACCACTCGCTTTATTTATCCCTCCGGAGGATCGAAACGGCTACTCTCGATCGAGTCTCAAGAGCTCACCTCACTAGAGATACTATAAGCATTTTTTCTTATTATGCACTAATATGACAATTCCACAAGACAAAGCGATTAGGAGATGTGCTGATGACACAAAGGCGGAAACTTTAGTTGAGTTCTCCAAAAAGAGCGTGTGAACAAGTCTTTCTTGGATGATCTGTTTTGGATTATTTGAACTAAAAATTCCTAGCTAGATTCCTTTGCTGGCAGCATTACTCGATCAAAATCGTCGTTGCTAGAAACAAATATTTTGTGCGTGCGCTGGGTTTGGTAGTTTCCTCAGTCCTTGCAGAAACAATCATATTATTCTGTGACAATATAGAAAACTCAGCGGAAGAAATGCCGGAGAGAGAACATGATGTTGAGCGAGGTTGTAGCTAAGCCTACAACTAAATTATAAAACACTAAGGGCTTGTTTGATTTTCATGACTAAACCGAAGTGGACTAAAATATTTTAGTCATTTTTTAGTCTACCTTGAGTGACTAGTATAACTAAAATGTTTTAGTCATTATGTTTGGCACTTTTAGTCCCTAAAGTGACTAAAGTTCAATCACTAGACATAAGTTAGTGGGAACTAAACAGGCTCTAAATAATGAAGCAGCTTACTGGTATCAACGGCAACACGACGGCGCGGATCATATCATCCCACATACACCAAGAAAATCAAATAAAATCCAAACATGCATACATGTATGTGCGCACCATACTTTTAACTTAGAGACGACAGTTATTATGCATATATACTAGTAGTATTTATAGTATGTCAAACTACCGCTTGCTTCAGTTGGAAGTTTGTACTTTTAATCGTACGTCCACTAGGTCGATGATTGTACAAATAATGTGCTTAATTCCTGTTGTGGTAGTTCAAGAATGCAAATGGACTGGCCTTTTTAAAATCAAATGTCCAAGATCGGTCTAGGCCTCTTGCTGTGTTTGGAAATTAGCGTCATGTACAATGAATATGTGTGCATAGGCTCCCCTGTTTTTCCGTTGGCGGTTTTTCCCTATCTGTGGATTCCTCATTCCTCCCATCATTTTGTTTGGACCCGGCCTCCGGTACATGTTGCACACAATCAACATATATTAGCACAAAGTTTATATGATATTAACTTTCATGAGGCGTCATGTTGCCCATAAAAAAACAGAGTCAAGAAGTCTCTACCATATAGTATGTATAGATAATAGCTGTTGTTACTATATGTATACATATATATCTATATAGACTGCACTCGGTCAGAAGCAGCATCAAACTATCTGAAATTGTTGCATGCAACTAGCTACATCTATAGTTATTAGCTAATAAAGAAGACGACGTATTGGAGAGACTGAAATGGGAAAACTACCTGCGGCTGTCTCAGATTTCAACTGAATTTTCATACCTGCTGGTGGCTCTGCAGTCAATACTTTTCAATGTGAAACAGCGCGGAAAAAGGAGTAGCCAAAGGCCTTACACCAAAAACACAAGAATGAAACAAACAAAAGTAGAAAAGACAGGTGCAGCTAGCGAGAGTGCCGCATCAAACATGCACGAAAGCGATGCGTTTGGCGCTATATATGTCGTAGATATATATAGCAAAAAGTTTTCTTTGCTTTGTTGTGCCAATATGAACTAGACAAGAGACACGACAAGGTCATAGCTGAAGCATAGGCTTCAATCGACTTTGCTTGGGGCGTGGCCTCACTCAAGAGGTGTCACATAACAAGTAGACATCAAACAAAGACGTAACATGATGTTTTAAGATTTGTCCTAAATTGTTAAACCAACCATTATTAACTTCTATGGTATCAAATAAATGTACTATCAAAATATGTTGTAGTTCTATATATGTTTGTGCCTTTATGTTTATAAATTTGATTAAAACACTAGAGAAGTTTGATTTAGGACAAAGGCTAAGACGATTTATAATTTGGAGTGGTGCAGTGAGTATGTACTTGATTTTCGTGCTTCCTTGCTATATTCAAGAATTCGGAGGAGGGACAAGGAGAACTACTACAACTAGTTGAGACTGGTCGTCGGACAGCAAACTCGCCAGCTTGGTCTCAAGAATCCACCAAGTTGAGTAGTATAAGCCATATGTTACGGTGACCTTTACTCCAGTATAAGGTTTACTGTCAGAATTCGGAGGAGGGACAAGGAGAACTACTACAAACTAGTTGAGACTGGTCGTCGGACAGCAAACTCGTCAGCTTGGTCTCAAGAATCCACCAAGTTGAGTAGTATAAGCCATATGTTACGGTGACCTTTACTCCAGTATAAGGTTTACTGTCAGAATTCGGAGGAGGGACAAGGAGAACTACTACAACTAGTCAAGACTGGTCGTCAGACAGCAAACTCGCCAGCTTGGTCTCAAGAATCCACCAAATTGAGTAGTATAAGCCATATGTTACGGTGACCTTTATTCCAGTATAAGGTTTACTGTCAATATATTACTCTGTGTGCAAAAGTGCATACCGTAAACTATCTCCATGTAATAAAAAGAGAAGAAAAGCACCGCAGCGCTAAATCCAGAAAACCAATTTCAGAATTTGTCGCGTCATATGTTAATCGAATAGCTGCCATCTTCAACTTTCTGGGTTCAGATTTTGGTGTCCCGTTCGCGTCCCATGCGGCCATGACGCACCAGCACCTGGGTTCCCACTGTGATTCCGACCTCGCTCTCGCAGTCACAGGCTCACAGCATCTTGTGCCACAAAAGCCAATCCGGCTATGCCATGATCACCATGGCGGGCCGCGGCATCAGCTACACAACCACCACAGCACCAGGTGCAGTGCAGGCGTGAAAGCCGAGAGAGCGAGCTCCCAAAGGAAACAACGAAGCGTCCACGAAAGCTGTATATGTTGTCCGGACGGGCCCCCCTCGCATACGTGTTCCGTGTTCCCGATCCGACATGGCACAGCCGCAGGCCAATGAGGCCTCAGTCGCCACTACGCTCACCTGTCAGCAACTTCGCCGGGACGCGCTTCGCTCTTCTTTAAAAGGGCAGCGCCGATCGAGCTCCCGTATAACTCACCCTCCCTCCCTCCCTCGACCACCTCAACGCCACCGCTTACAACACACCTTGCTTGCTCCAGTCCTGCTACCTCGACGGCCGGTCAAGGGAACAACAGGGAGCGAGGGCATTCAATCTCATCATCGACCTCATGGCGACGACGGAGATGATGGAGATGGCCGGCGTGGGCGTCGTCGACGGCGGCAGTAACAATGGCGGGCTGGTGGTGACGGAGCTGAGCCACATCAAGGAGCTGGTGGGGCAGCTGGAGGTGCACCTCGGCGGCTCCCCGTCCCGGGACCTGTGCAAGCACCTCGCCTCGCAGATCTTCTCCCTCACCGAGCGCTCCATCGGCCTCATCACCTCCTCATCCAGCCTCGACGGCGCCGCGCGCCGGAAGCGGTCCGCGGGCGATGCTGGCTGCCTCGCCTCGCCGCTCTCGGCGACGCCCACCAGCGACGTCACCGACGGCGGCGGACCCTTCAAGAACACCAAGAAGAGGTGAACACTTAAGAGTCACTTATGCTTGCTGCTTCTTCAAGCCTCGCTGAATATCATCGGTCCAATCAACAAGCAACAAGTTAGTTTTGCCTCTTTGCTAAACTGAACTCGTTCTTGTGTTGGCAGGAAGGTGATGGGGCAGCGGAGGCAGAGGGTGAGCTCCGCCGGCGGCGAGAACCCGGTCGACGACGGCCACAGCTGGAGGAAGTATGGCCAGAAGGAGATTCTCGGAGCCAAGAACCCAAGGTTGGCACATCTCACTCAGACATGTGTTGATTTGGTTTTTCTTGAATTTTTAGAGCCCAAACAACCTGTTTTGCACGTGTTTGTGTGTTCGGTGTTCCTATCCTATCCTTGCTCCCAAGTGGAATCGAAATCATTTGCGTCTGCCTTTTGGGTTCGGATGCTTGTGGCCGTCATGTCCTTTCTGAAAAAAGTTGTGGCCTTTGTTGTGTTCTTGAATGATTGGCACATAAGGCCATGGGATTTGGATTGGAATTAGAACAGTGCCTACTCTTGCTACCACGAATTCACGATCAAATACCTCCTTGTTGGAGCTGCGCCTGATCGCCGCCGTGAAAAATTCCGCAGGAGCTACTACCGCTGCACGCACCGCCACTCGCAGGGGTGCCAGGCGACGAAGCAGGTGCAGCGCACCGACGAGGACGCCACGCTGTACGACGTCATCTACCACGGCGAGCACACCTGCATGGCGGCGGGCCAGGCCACGGTGGCGCCGGCGGAGCACAACCCGGACGCGCACGCGCACCTGCAGAGCCTGAGCGCCGGGCTCAAGGTGAAGACCGAGGGCCTGCCCGCTGCGGCCGCCGCCACGCCGTCCCTGTACCTGTCCGCCTCCAACACGCCGGCGGCGCCGTCCACGACGTCGGAGAACTGGGGCGTGTCGCCCGCGACCTCGGACGCCAACGACCACGTCGCATTCGCATCCTACCTGCCGGCGTTGGACGACGCCGAGTGGCGGGGCCACGTTGAGCTCCAGGAGGTGGTGTCCGCGCTCGTGGCCGCCAGCGCGCCGGCGCCGCCGCCGGCACCCGCCGTGGACAACTTCGACGACTTTCTCTTGGACATAGACATCACTAGCTACTTCGCGTGATCCGTTGGTTGTAGCAGATGAAGGGGTAGTAGGGGATGTGACCGAGCCCTCTGGCTGAGGAACAGAACAGAACAGAGGAGGGAAGAGCACCAGACAGAGAGCTCTGCTTTCCTGCGTCCATGCAGATGCAGTGCAGGCGTAATTACCTAAGGCGATGATGAACAAGAGTAGAGATTGTCTTTTTTTACCGTTCTTTTTTTGTTAATCTTTTTCCTCTTCTGACGAGGCCTGAGAGTGCTGTGTTTGTATTGTATTATTGATTTTTTATGCCAAGGGAAAATAAGATCCTTCGAGCCATCTTAGAATTGTCTTTGTTGACCTCAATGATTGATAGTTTTGCTCTGGTTCTACACTCATATAAATTTATTTTCAAAATCACATATACATTAAAATCTTTCTTTTTTGCTTGTAGTTCTGAATTAGTAACAAGATAATTTGCCATCTGCCAACACTGAACACTGAACCTGAATTAATAACAAGACAATCTCCACCTTAGCTGCCAAAAGGTCTCAGTTCGGTAGCGTCTGACGGGACTGATCACGATGATACAACAAACTAGGCTATTCGTAAACCTTGCGGCGTGCTCAGGCCATATCATTCCTTGTCCTTCAACCACCACAGCCTTGCAGTGCCCAGGCCATATCATACTCACATCACAAGTCACAAGGCTTGACGCTCGCCGAACTGTGCAGTTATAATAAGAGCCTGGTTGTGTTTGCAAATTGCTCTCTGATGCTCTACCAATGTGTCAAACATGCTAGCTTAGTTAGAAAATCCTGCGGCCTTGTGAGTTGTTTTACATCACCTAATCTTTTAAATTCATGAACAAAAGTACGATCTTTCTTCTTCATACAAAACAAAGAGAGAATGAAATATAAGCCCATCAATCAATCATCATAATTCTAAACGTGTTCCCTTGAGAGCCGAACAGCTCTGTCATTCTCAGGCACGACCAGAGGGGAGAGTTGGACTGGGCAAATGCCTCTCACTGTCATGTTTTAGACATCAATATGAAAATGCATGGGCAAAGTAGTCTTCCGGTCTGAGAAAGTTCCATATATCTAAGAAGCATATCTTCTCAAAGCGATAATAAAGCTAACATTAACGTCCAGGGCACGTCCAAAGTCCATGCTTCAAACACTGCTACTACTGGTGGTAAAAAAAAAAAAAAAAAAAACCAGGTCAATATCAAAGCAGAACCACAAAAGCTTGGGGGAGGAGTCCTCATCACTACGTACTGTACTGGCAACTGTTTTCACTTCCTGTCGTCTTCGTCCTCCTGAAAAATGTAGGAAGAGCGCGTGGGTTCACATTTGATTTGACTCGGAGCATCCACAGCCTCTAGAATACTCCTCAGTTCTTCACTTCAGTTCGCCGATGCAGAAATCCTCGATCATGTCAAATACTCTTGTCCCGTGTTGCGGGCTGAAAACGCGTGGAGGTGTAATTAAGTTTTATCTTATCTAAACACATAGAAAAATGAAGGTGGCAATGCTGCGTAATATTATGACTTGTGAAGAAAAGCGATAGCAAAAAGAAATAAGTTTTCCTTTAAGAAAAGGACAGGATAAGCACAATCCCCATTAAAGTAGTTGTTTTACAGTTTCAATGATTCTGCGGCATCAATCGTCTCGTCAGGATTTTGTTATAACTCTTTCGTTTAACAACTTGTGGACGTGCTTGTGTAAATACTTAAGTATTGGGTTCTTTGAGCGCTGAAAGCGTGTAGACTGTACAGGTATGACAATTCTCTTGGTGGACATAAAAGATGAAAGGTAATGCAGTTGAGCAATCAAGGTTTTGAAGAAAAGCAATAGCAAAATCAGAAGAGTTTTTTCTTGACAAGGAAAGGATATAAGAAATATCTACATCGATATTATTTAAGAGTTTTTACTAATTCTCAGCATCTACCATCTGGATATTATCAATTATTCCATTCCATGATCTTATTGGCGTGCTCATGTATATATTCAATGTTTCATCCTCATAGCAACAAACCAACAACCACATGGACATGGATCTATAGTGTTTTCAAGCCTACAGGTTCAGGGCTGGGCACACACAATTCACTGACACAACATCAATATTTGTAACTTCAAAACAAAGGACACTACGGGTCAACATAACTGAAATATATAACCAATAGAAAACTATTAAGCATCTCTACTTTATTGCTCTAACAGAAAATAGGAAATAATATTGATGAATTGCTAATTTATAAAATTATAAGTCGTATTGTCTTCTTTGAGGGCTGAAAGTGTGTGGACTGTACAGGTATAATATTTCTGTTAGACATAAAAAGATGAAAGGTCATACAGTTGCGCAATCAAGCTGATGAAGAAATGCAATAGCAAAATCAGAAGACTTTTTCTTGACAGGGAAAGGATAAGAAATATCCACATCAATGTTATTTAGGAGTCTTTACAAATTTGCAGCATCTATCATCTGGATGTTGTCAATTATTCCATGAACTTATTTACATGCTTATGTATATATTTAACATTTCATTCCCATATCAACAACCACATGGACATGGATCTAGAATGTTTTCAAGACTACAGGTTTAGGGCTGGGCACACACAGTTCACTTAATACAACATTAATATATGAAATTTCAAAACAAAGGATAATATTGGTCAACATCACGGTAATATACAAGCAATAGAAAACTGTTAACCATCTCTACTTTATTGCTCTAAACAGAAACTTGGAAATAATATTGATGAATTGCCAATTTATCTAATTATCTACAAAGGTCCAAAATTCTAGACCACCATTTAAAGTTTAAAATGATCATCAAACTCTTATGGTTGTCCAGATGAAGCGATGAATTCAGTTAAGCTGGATGTGCTTTATTGAGAGTTGAGAGGTCACAAGATTCATTTTAATTTGATCATTATCTAATATTCTGACAATTAAATATCTAATTTGGAGAAATTAGGTGTTA
Source organism: Bothriochloa decipiens (assembly GCA_023333625.1). NCBI lineage: Eukaryota > Viridiplantae > Streptophyta > Magnoliopsida > Poales > Poaceae > Bothriochloa > Bothriochloa decipiens. Next base: position 29,194,341 of record CM041631.1, on the reverse strand, counting down.
TTTATACTTTATTCATTATTCTGGAAAACAACACGGAATACTTCTCCATCAAACTCACTGTTTTGGATTTCTGGGACAAGGGATCCTTATCCAGGTTTTATGCCTACCTAATAAATAAATAGTTTGTTGAATAATTTAGTTTGAACTTTTTTAAGGAATCTAATCACCTAAGGAAATTCAAACAAGAAGATATGCACAACAGTAAAACCTAACAATTCTGAAATATACAAATAGAGCATATTTTGGGTGATCAAAGAAAATCATGTTCTGTGAGCAATTATGGCAGAATGCAGAGCAAACAATCAAGTTTAAGTTACAAACCCAAAAAATCCTCCGTTGAATCATCTCCAGCATTGTTTAAGATGGCATCACCACCTGGGTGTTCCTCCACATATGAAGTAACATCATAAACCTGGATAATTAGAAAACTGAAGAACCATGAGACATGAAGTCCAAGCCTTTTTCACTTTCCTAATTTAATTTAATGCTAGATGAAATTTAGTTGGTAAAGTGGTGGATCGCTTTCTTAACCTTATCTTTGATTATTATCCAACAATCCTTCCTTGTGTTGTGAGTTGATATCTCTTTCTTTGTATAGCTTCTAGATGTCTGAATGGGGAATGGCAGAAAGCAACGAATGAGAACGATGTTAAGTTAGTTGTCTGAATGAGGAATGGCAGAAAGCAATATATGAGAATGGTGTTAAGGCAGTGTCACATCTGACTGTGAATTCTAGTCTCTGCATAACCCATTTCAGCCTTGCCTTTCAGTCAACATGTCGTTTCTCAGATTCGTAAAGCACAATATAAAGCAACTGCTTGATCATCAGTTAGTTAGACGTGCATGCATTAAAGAAACGAAGAAGCTAAAGTATTCAATGATAAAAGATCGCATTCACCTTTCCACTTCCTAATGGACGCTCTCCATTTCCTTTACCTGCAATATAACAATAGTCAATGGCAAAATGTTTACCGTTGATTCTCAAGTGATACAACTTTTACCTTTGCTGTTAGACCTTGGGATAACAATCAGGGCTCCCAGTACAAGAAGCACAACAAGCAAGACGTAGATCAGAATTTCCATCGTGCACCTCAGAAGTCACTGTACCTAGTGCTGACTGAAATAATGTTCAGAGAAAGAAACTGAGTTCGGTACTTGGCTACCGTCAGTATCATTCACAAGAAACTAGTATAATTAATTCAAGAAATGTGGAGTATATATCTGTATGACTGTATCGCTTTGTCAACAGAACGCAACTGAATCTACAGCCTACTCAACTCTGAAACAGACGCAGCAGAGAACAATTAAAGGCCGAAGCCACATATCTAATGAGTAATAACGTTGAAGGTGACGTAAAGGCTGAAGCCACATATCTATGAGATAATACGCTAGAGTAAATCGTAAAAGATCACATCGGCCCGTGTCAGGATCTAGGCGAACCTGGTATTCTATTTTGGAAGAGGTCGTCCAAAGACAAACGCGTTCAGCACGGTATCTTGCGATGACTCCAACGCGGACTCCTCAAAGACCGAATCATTGCCACTAATCCTACACCGGATCGGCGAATCTTGCAAGAAATTTGGCGCAATCGAAGTGAGAGAGGGACCCCATTCCCCGAGCCCGTCAGATCACCCCTATCTATAAGCTCTGTATGGATCCCATGAACCGGAGGGTTTGCAGAGGATTTAACCCTGAACGCAGCAACAGAAGGGAATGCAGCTGCCCTGCCCATAGAGGAGGGTATAAGACAAGCAGAAGCAGAAGCGTACCTGGAGAGAAGAACAGCAGTGCGCGCAGCGGCTAGTGATCCTCCAAGCCCAAGTGCGTAGAGTAGACGAGCAATGGCGAATTGGCGACCTCGCACTCGCACGCAGGGAATGAACAAAGTTCACAGATAATACTATAACAGTAGGAGAATATTCCCCGCCATGGCTCATGCTGCCAATTTGGCCATTTGCAGCGGCACGAACTACCCGAGCAGAAAAAATGACCAAAAACCGACAGAGTCCTTGGGATAGCAAATCATGCCCGGGCCTTGTTTAGATCGAAAGTTTTTCAACTCCGGCCGGCTACTAGCACTTTCCAAATGTTATTCAATCATAAACTATCTAGACTTAAAGGATTTGTCTAGTGATTTATAACTAAATTATGTAATTTATTAATTTTTTAGCTATATTTAATGTTTCATACATGAGTCTAAAAATTGATGTGACGGTGAGAGATTGCAAAAACTTTTTAAACAAGACCTGATGTTTCATGGACATGGTAGTTTTCATCTGAACCTGATTTGCTGTCAGGTGCAGATCTATTTTGGAACTTTTTTTATTTTTAATTTTTTTTAAAAAAAATTTACAAAAATAATCGGCCGTTTCAAAAAA
>CM041631.1:29100846-29181963 GCA_023333625.1 Bothriochloa decipiens | reverse complement strand
CTTAAAAAAGAGAGGTCTATAACGGTCTTGCTATTATGTAAAGTTAGTAGTAAATGACTAGCGGGCTATATATGGCAATGGAGATTTTAGGGATATCATGTTTGCTATTTTACAAAACCATATAACACAATTGTTGAGTTTCATTTTTTGTTTAAATGTTAATAAATAGCTTACCAACAAGGATAACATATCTATTGGAGTTGTTGTGAGCGTATACCAAACCCACAGGCTACAAATTCGCCGAGTCAGCCTCTAAGAGCAAGTATATTGGCGTTATCTTGTAACTGTTCTCATATAGTGCCACTTAATTTAATACGGCTTAATAGAATATATGTACATTGCTTGCCCTTTTAAGTTTTCATAATAGTAACTCACAATTTGTTAATTTATGTTTAGAGTAAAATAGGATTGTGAATTGCACAACAACAATAGTTGTCTTATACTCCTAAACTTTAGCTCATGAGACGGTTATTTTGCAAAGTAACGATCTCATTCTCTCTTCTCCCTCTCTCCTCCACGTTATCAAAAATCCTACGTGGCACTATATTAAGATGGAGTATGTCGGCAAAATATACGGTGCAAACCACCTGCTAGGTGGAAACATGGAAACCAATTTAAAAGGACATATTTTGGTCATTCAAAAATTCTAATATTTTGTACATCCATAGCGCATGTAAATAAGCACTCATATGTTAAAGTTGGGATGCAAACTCAAACTAGAAAATTCATACAAAAATGACAAATTTAAGATGTATGTGAACTAGAGGACAAAATTCCTCAAATTTTATCCTTTACTGCACATGCACCTAAATTTATCATTTTCATATGATTTTTTCAAAATTTTAAGTTTGCATCTCAAATTTTGTGTGTGAGTACGTATTTGTATGCACTATGGATATGCCAAATTTCAGTTTTTTTCAATAACAAAAATATGTGTTTTAAAATTGGTTTACATGTTTGCACCTAGTACGTGTTTTTTCACCATATATTTTTCTGTATAAGACTGCTAGCATGAAGCAATATACCTGTCCAGAGCATTTCTCTCGCAATTAAAATTTGCTTGTCCGCCGCCGCTGCGTAGTACAGGCTGCAACTTAGCTCACGTTGCAGACACATGATTTTTCATATCATTGTATAGCATCTTTATGATGAGCGATTGTCAATGTGCCGACACTTTGGTGTGTGGTTGGTTCGATGGTTCTTCTAATCCCTGACACAAGGTTATCTGTTGAAACGTGTTTCTTGGCTCATGATGTGCAGGTGTGGAGTCCAGAGGCGGTGGCAACGGTCGGAAGAAGGTCAAATAGGGTGTGCCGTGTCGACGGACCGGTGCGGTGAAGGGCAGACGCGAGGCTTGGACCGACGGACCAGACAGCTGAGTGGCCAGCAACAGTGGTTGACACTTGGGACATCAACAAGCGCAAGTGTACATGGTGGGGGATGTGTATGGGGTACGCTACTCACGGGCGGTTTGGTGGTGTATCCTCAAAACCATCGGCGACGGTTTGGTGGTATTGCCTCAAAACCATCGGCGGCGGGTTTCGCGGGTTTGCGTCTCAAAACCCGGGCGGAGGTCCGTATGCGGACGGACGGTACATGGTGGCATCGGGGAGATTGCGTCAAAGCAAGGCTACCGGTGAGAAGACGCGGTGACCATCGGATTAAGAAACCAAGGAGTTGGATCATAATGGCCTTGGGGCTAAGCGGTTTCACTCATGTATCAAAGGGCAAAACTGAGATTGGGTAATAACCCTACTCTTTCTTCCTTGTAGGTCTTCCCCCTCTAATGTTCTTGGTGAGAGAGAGGTCCATGAATCATTGAATTTGTGCTCGAACTAAGTTAAGGGAAGAGTGACCCCTAGTCCTCTCTGTTTCCTCCGAGAGTCAAGATGGATTTTGTGTTCTTGTTGTTCTTGAGTTGTTCATCCTGAGCTCCTTTTCCCCCTCTATTTTTATGGTCAATTTCTTCGATTTTGGGACGTTTGAGTTCAATTTTATTGCCTTGATTCATTTTATGATGTGAGAGGATCATTCTCACCAAAGGGTTTGAGCTAATTCCTCACGAGTTCGTAGATTGGGGCAAGAACGCGAGCAAGTTATGTTCTTGGTGGTTCTTCCTCCCCTTTGTGATTTCTCGTGATTCTCTTCGAATTGAGCGATGATCTCCTAGAGATAACTCCCTAACTACGTTGTGATCATCTATCCCAAGTTTGGTTGTAGTTGTCTTCGATTTGATAGAGATTGGGTTGATTTTGTGAAGGAGGCGATTTTCGGGGTGCTCTGTTCGTCTTTCTGCGCGATTCGCGGACAGTCCAGGACTTCAACCTCGAATAGTCCGAGCCTCAGGTTCGAGGCGGTCAGTTTCTGAAGTTTTCGAGGTGTTTCTTGATTTTGAACTACGGACTGTCCGGGCTCAACTCGCGGACTGTACGCCGCTCTTTTTATTCAAATTTTAGTCTCCGGTGTAGTTTCGACGGTGTGCAGTTTTTGACCTGCGGACTGTCCGCGGTTAATGTAGTAGACTGTCCGTGGGTACTGTAGCAGACTGTCCGTGTCCGTTGCTTGCTCGTTCGGTCTCCGATTTGCTTCCGGTTAATTTGTTGCGTTGGTTTTGAGGTGTCCCGCTATGTTACTAGTGAACATCCACCCTCTCAATAGGGTTATGAACGTTGTGTTTTATGTATTGTTTCTTGGGGTTTTTTGTCAAGTCGAGGATCTTCAGTTTTGAAAGAAATTTTGAGGCTCCCATCCACCATTTCTGGTCGTCATATCCGGTCCTTCTCACGTTCCAATTACATAATTGTGTATTTGCGCAGCAACAACTTCCTTACAATTTCCATCGTTGACTTTTCTAACTTGATGGTGGAGGAAACAGATAACAATATACTCCTACTTCACAGCATCGTATGACAACACAGACCATATCAAACTCATGGTAAGCAGCTAGCAATAGTCAGGAACTCCACATTACCATGGCATCGAGAACATCTCTTACACTGCTCTAGCCTCCAGTCTTCCTTCTTTTGCTGCCAGGACATTGTTCCACTGTCTCCTCGCTCTCATCCTTCTATAGTTTCTCCAATTCTAAAACTTTCAGCCATGGCCGGTGATCTTCATTTTGAAGGCCAGGCATATATGGGTGATAGCTCAATCATCCTGGCCAAGATTCACGACGTCCGAGACGTAAGCTCGAAGGCTGGCCGGGTATCGTCTAAGCACCCTGTAAATCTCTGGAGCAACAAGACCAGCGAGGTAGTAACGGGATTCTCTACCAGTTTCTCGTTGGAAGCAATAGCTCCAACGACACTGGAGGTACGCTGTCTTTCTTCCTCGCCCTGTTCTCGCCTCAGATGCCCCTCAAGTCGGAGGCTGGGTATTTGCTGGGCGTGTTCAACTCAGCAATAGAGGCCAGCGGCAGCAAGTGGGCTGTTGCTGCGGGGATGGACAGCAGCAGCCATGGGGATTTCGACTGGGACAAGAATCTGTCCGAGAAGTACAAGGTCGCCGTCCACAGCCTCGCCAATGGTGTGCCCAAGATCTTGCAGCTAGACTACAGCGATGTCGCAAAAGATCTCGTCATCGCACCGCGAGATTTCACTAACGGCAGCACTGCTGCGAGCATCAAGATGTGTGTTTGACTTGCGGCAGCATCTGCAGCATGAAGTTGCCATGGGATTCCTTGCATCGACAGCCGGCTCAGGCGCTAGTGTCCACCAAGTGCTTTGGTGGTCTTTCTGCACACATATAGCTACTGTACAGGGCAATCTCCCGAATCCAACACTGGCCCGCTATCTTCTTGAATCTCCTGACAACTCCGGCACCCCTCCCCTGGAAGGTACGAACAAGTTTGATGTAGACTTTGTTTGGATTCCTAGAGATAGTAGTTATGTGCTAATAATTATCTTTTTTTAATCCAAATAGGTATAGATAATAGACTAGCTATAGTTGTTAGTTGGATCTAATATAGCAACTATTCCACCAGCTAGACTAAATCATAATAAGTTGTTGGAGGCAACTAATTCTTATAGATAATGAATCCAAATACTCCCTCCGTCCTGAATTAAAGTGCATTCTGGCTTTTGATTGATGTCTCTAAATACAGTGCATTTAGAAAACATAAGGATATTTTTTTCTTAATAGAAATTATGCGTGATCGGCTGATTGATGTTTCCTTCTTATTTTATATAAGGGAACTTAGATTGCTTCCTTTAATCATGTGAAATCGGATCAGATTTAATTATATTAGAAAGCTAAGTATGGGATAAATACGCCTATTGTTATCTCTCTTATTTTATTAAAGAATAACCAGAATACACTTTAATCGAGGACGGAGGGAGTAGGACCTTAATTTCAAGTTGCACCCAACACTGATTAACTTATCAGACAGAAATAGTGTAAATTTTATTTGTCACACGTAAGGCTCGTTCCATTATCACTTTGCCATAATGACAGTCATATAGGTATCCTAAAAACTACTTGTTTCACTTGGTTCTGTTGGGATCCATGGAACTAACATCTAGTCCTATATTAGGGTACTGACAATGCTATCCACGGATAGCTAGCTTCTATGCTTATTGATTCACGTAGATACTGCACACAGAAATTATGTTTACAATATGCAGTTTCTATGTATTGATCTTTTGTCCACTCACATCTCTAATAATATTACTCCCTTCACTTTCTTTTTTGGTTTATCCATTTGCTATGTATTAAGACATTGTATGGTATAATGTCTAGATTACAGTAAAATAGATATATAAAAAAAAAGTGAAAAATAACTTATAATTTAAAACAGAGAGAGTAAGCAAGCCTATTCATTCTTCTCTAATATAAGCATAGAATCAAAAAAGTTTCAATTTCTTAGAGAAAACGTAAGATTCAAGTATATATTTTATCAACCGGTCAACATGGTTGCGGAGGCAAATCAACTAGAAAAGTCGTGATCGGTTCTATCGTTGGTGCTGCCCTATTTGCTGTAACTACTCTTGTAGTTGCCTTAATTTGTTTTATCAATAATAAAGCGGCAAGGCCAATGATGGAAATGATGGGACCGGAAATGTACGACATGTGCATGCTCAGATTACCATTAGCAAGTGGTCGCCGTGAAGGACGAATGTATAGTTACGAAGACGTGTTAACTGCAGCGGATAACTTCTCCGAGGAGCGATTGCTTGGACATGGAGGATCTTGTTCCTTCTATCGAGGCGACAACTTTGAAAATTCAGGCATACACGTGGCTGTCAAGAAAAAATGTTGTCAGAGGAAGAGTTTACGACACACGGATACCAGGCCCGTATTACAGCCTTAGGCCAACGTACGTATGCACAGGAACCTGGTCGAGCACCTATACAGTCCTGGAAGACTTCTCGCTTGGACACTCAGGTACGGTACATAGTAGATGCCCAGAAGCAAAAAATGGAATTCTATTTTCTATAGTAGATGCCCAAGTAATAAGAAGAAGACATTCGCTGTATGATGTACGATGTAATTTTCCATCTATGGCTCTGACTGCCTTCACAAAAGTCACAGGTGACTTTACCCATGCCTGATGCCATCCATTTCTGATCCAACGGTGGCTACACATCTCAGTTCTCTTACTCTCAGCCCAAATGTGAAAAGCAGCCCAAACAAAAGCCCACTTCGTGGCTGAGAGAAATGACACCATTTTACATAGTTCGGTATAGGAATATTTTAATAAATAAGTACTACCATAATTTTGAAAAAAAATCCACCATAGTCAACACTACAACATATAACTATTTGCATTTAGCTAGAGAACTATCAAGGCAAAAAACCAAAATAATGAATTACAAAATTGATAATGGATAAACAACAAGAAGTAAACGTTAAGGGGCCAAAAACACTGCATAAACAACGAATATATGTAAGTGAATTTTCATACTTGTCGATGTATTTGTACGTGATTAATATACTACTAAACTTTGTTTATTTTTTGAGCATTTTAATAATATAACATTAAAAGTTATACGTCTCGCCGAGAGCTACAAATTCATATAAAGATAACAATCATCCAAAATCATATAAAAAAGATACATTTTTTCTAAGTTTACATCTTGCTGCGCCAGCCTGACGCAGTGCTGCAGTGCGTGGCGTGGCAAGGTGAAAATCTTGTCCTCCGTCTAGACACTACCAAAAAGGTTAACTTTTTTTTAAAAAAGTTAATAAATGTTAGATTAAAAATGTGTTAAAAATAAAACGTTTATCAGCAATAAAATATGCTTGTCATACCACGAGGTGGGCTTTTACTTGACTATTTTTCATATTTGGGCTGAAAGGTTGGGGTTGGGAGAGCTTAGATGCGCAGCCACCGTTGGATCGTAAATGGATGACATCAGGCATAGAGAAAGTCACCTGTGACTTTTGTGAAGGAAGTTAGAGAATCCAGATCCCCATTGTCGTTCATGCAAACATCAAACTGAGCAATGTGATGCTGGATGAGTCGTTCAACGCCAAGTTCGGTGATTTTGGAATGCAAATTCAGCATGGGCTTGACGAAATCTTTGGGTCCAGAGTTCCTCGAGATGATCGGCTGGGAGGCCAGGATGAAATCTGATGTTTATAGCTTTGGGGTCGTCCTTCTAGAAATAGCGTGCGGCCAGCGGCCACTATTCCCTCAGCAAGACCGTGATGAATTCCTCCTGGGATGGGTGTGGGATATGTATCAGAAATGCACAATTCTGGAGGCAGCTGATGAGCGTCTGAACGGCCACTTCGACAGTGGGAAGATGAAGCGTGTGCTGCTGGTTGGGCTCATGAGCACCCACCCTAGTGCCCGGCTACGGCCATCAATTCGCGAAGCAGCGCGCATCTTAAGGTCCGAGCAGTCAGTGCCCATCCTTCTACAAAGGACGCCGATTACAGGATCAGTCACTGACGTTGATGAGGCCTGCGGATCGGCAGATCATACGTTGCCGAAGCCTTCTTCTCCCTAATCAGTATCGCATTTGTGTAACTTCATATATTATTCAAGCCAATAGATTCGCCATATTTTGGTGTAGTTAGCATCATGGATGGGAAGCCACAAGTCTTATGTTACTACGCGTGATTATTGATTAATCATGATTTGGATATTATTCCTTTTTGCTGTTGAACTTTGATGATGCGTCATGTTGTTAATTCAGCTGTGAAAGGACAATTGTCGAGATTCACCTTTGCTTTATGCAAATTTTATGATTTTACCCCTATTTTAACATGGATCATTGAACAACATTTTACATGTTTCAAACGAATTTTGACAATGGCACTTTAATTTTCTTTTGTACATTTGAATTTCACAAATGTTTGACACAATGTGCATGTATTCTGTCTATTCTATTTTTGGTGGAATTTGGTGATGCGAAGAGCAGTAGGGAGACACAGATTTATCCTGGTTCGGTGGCCCTCGGAAAGCGAGTAACAACCCATACTCCAACAGTTCTACTCCATGGCATCTACGGCCATGGAGATGGTAGTCGGCACATCCTGTAGTCGGGATTTCTAGGAGTATGGCACAGACATTAGCCCCTGAGCTTGTCTGCCAATCGGCCTCAGTAACTTTCCAGACTCAGTCTTTCTTACAATTCGGGCAGAACCTATTCGGTATTTCCTAGTGGCGAAGCCAAGGGGGCTGGCAGGGCTGTGCTCCCCCCTAAGCACAGTGATTTCTTATATATACCTGTAGACAATTCATTTGGATAACTAAAAAAGTCAATATTTCACCCAATTTTGATGATAAAAATAGGCTAAAAGTCCTTTAAATAGGCCAAATACGTATAGAAAATTTTAATGGCATATGCACCACACACATATAGCATGCTTATGAGGTGTCGTTGTATCATCCGGCCCTCCTTATTTGAAAGTTCTGGCTCCGCCACTGGTATTTCCGCCCTGAGTCGATCGGAAAGCTGGTCGGGTAGAAGTTACAGAGTTACCGTAATTGGGAGATAAAGTGTAAATGAAGAATGCCATACTCCGGTCTCCTCTTCTTGTTCTATCAACACAACTCATCGCTCGCTTGTTGTTGAGGACTTTTCAAGTTGGGTGGTTTGCACTTGGTTCTCGAGGAACTCCAGGTAGCCACTTTCAATCAAGGGCTAAACAGTGGGAGTCGGAAAGTTATGTTATTGACACTACAGGAAACTCGGGCTTTGCCGAGTGCCACCGGCTTCGCCGAGTGGCAAAGCTTGGGCACACGGCAAAGACACTCTTGCCAAGTGCCAAACAGAGCACTCGGCAAAGATGTCTTTGTCGAATGCCTGGCTCTCGGCAAAGAGTGTCTTTGCCGAGTGCCCGAGCTTTGCCACTCGGAAAAGCCGATGGCACTCGGCAAAGCCCGAGTTTCCTGTAGTGCTACACACTCGGCAAAGAGTGCCTGGGGTAAACAGCGTCAGTCGCCGTCACCTTTGCCGAGTGCCCCTCCGTCGGGCACTCGGCAAAGAGTACGTCTTTGTCGAGAGCCGTGCCACGCACTCGACAAAGCACCATGTGGCCGGCTACTGGGCCCAGGCCAACCCCCTTTGCCAAGTGACAGACTAGGCACTCGGCAAATCAGTCTCCTTTGCTAAATGCCACGTCATTGGCACTTGGCAAAGAGCCTGTTTGCCGAGTGCCAGCCATGGCACTCGGTAAAAATTTCTTTTTTTCTGAATTTTGAATTCAAACTTTTTATAGAACAAGTATATTGTATTCAAGCACATGTTCAAATTTGGGATATTTTTATAATATTTTGCTATATTTTTGAATTAATTTTGTTTCCTTGCAATGAAATGTAGTCATTCAAAAAATGATATTCATGCTGGAGAGTGTATTTTGAGGTTGTGTCCATAAACTCACCTAAAAGTTTGAATACCTTGTCCACGAAACATGACCATCCAGGTGCTGGAGAAGTATTTTTGAATTATACAAAATTTAAACAAAGTCTGAAAATCACGAAACTTGTCGAGGTGTCATGTTATTGCATGTAGAGGTTATGATAAAAATTTGAGAATGTTTAGAGCAAGTTACGACGGCGGATGCCTAAAATCCAGACATCTCTACTTGTGATTTGGCCTGTCAGTGATAAGTAAGTAAGCATTCATGTTTTCATGACTTATTCATATGACATGTTGAAAATTGGATTTTAGAATAACAATTCTTCTTAATGACTCGTGCATATCAATGACATGCAGGCCCTCCTGATTAAGAAGCACTACCCTGGCGGGGTCCCCACAATGGGAAAATGAAACTGCCCTAGAACTGGCCCGCACTTCACAAGCGCCAAGGATAAAAACAATGTCCCTATTGCGACCAAGATCTAGAATGAGTTCTAGGTGAGTCTTCATCGCACAGCGTTGCTCAATACTATGCATTCATTGGACGTTCTTGAAATAATAAAATGATACATGATGTCTGTATGCAGAAGTGGTTCACGTGCGAGCCGGGGCATGAGGTCGAGGCTGCGTGAGTACAGCATAAGGTCTGCCAAGACCGACTCAAGGACGTGAACTGCGAGTTGCACCTCCAGGTCCTCATCACCTACCACGCCGATATGCTTGGCCAGGTGCTGCCGAAGAAGCGATGATCCTCTACCCCGAGACCGACCTCACCATGGAGCAGTACCTCCAAGTAAGTAGAAAATATTAATTCTGATTTCTTCCATGAAAAATAAGTAGAAAGCATTAATTCTGATTTATTTTTTGACATATCAAATGCATGTTGTCATGCAGTTTCCTCCTGATTGGTGCAAAATACACATGGACTGCTAGATCGACATTGTGAACGCGTGGAGAAAGCCAAACACGTACGTGCGACACAGAGCCAATTGGGGGGAACGCCTGAGGATGTGAGGACTGGCACACCACAAAGGGAGCCGCCCCCTCCCAGCGTACATGGATAGATGGGTACGCTTCTGTTGATTTATTTGTTTATTTATTTATTTGTTCTAACACTTTATTCTCATTATGTGTAATCATCCTTATGTTTTCCTCACAGTCTCAGTCGCATGATGGCCAGGTGATTAATGAGTTCACGGGGTACGCCCTTGCTCACAAGGGCTAAGCACCAGATCCGGACAATGTCTATAACACGACAGACGGGGCCGACACAAACACCAACCTGAACGCCTATGAGAAGATGGTCGAGTACACCTCGACGGCTCGCACACACCATGGTGAGGCCTTCGATCCGACCACCCAGCCCCTGATACAGACCTCCTGATGAGGACGGGAGGAGGGAAGCAGCATGGCCGGTACTATATTGCCCACAGCGCAATCGACCTGGCCACCGTTCCTACCCTTCGCCAAGTTCGATTAGACAACACGAGCTCCTCCAATGTCCCCATTCGACCTCGGTAGCCGAGCTCCATGCAGATGATGGTGGCGTTTTAGGTAAGTATAGTTTTATTTGTCGTTCATTGGTTTTACATATGTACCTTTTCTTTTACATTGTTTAAACCTTGTGGGTGTAATATTGCAGTCCGAGCGGCGGAGTTGCGGGCCCATCAGACGGCCCAAGCGGAGGCCCATCAGCGGGAGCTGGAGGCTGTCTAGCAGCAGTCGGCACATCAAATGGAGGCTGTCCGGCAGCACTCGACGCATCAGATGTAGGATGTGGCCGGCTACTTTTGGTCCCTTCAGATCCCTGGTGTCGTCCTACCTTCGTTGCCTCCCTCGCTATTCGCTCCACCCCCTCCTCCTAGCCCTATAGGGACTCCAGTGAGTATATATGTTGGTCTATTACTTTGGCTTGTGCAGCCATCCTGTAGGTACTAATGAGATCGCTTCTTCTTTGTGCAGGCATAGTCGACGGGTTTGAACCTGACTCCAGATGGCCCTTCTCCAGGCCATGGGTGGCCGGTTGCCCCGAGTCCACACTACATGTGGCCAGGTGGCGCTCCTCCTCCGCCTACGCAGCATGGGTACTTCGGGTGGTCAAACGGGCCTCCTCAGCAGCATGGGGCCTCGGCGTACGCCATAGCGTCGTAGGGGTGGTCTCCGTGGCAAGGTTGAGGCTCTTCACACTCTGGGGGCCATGAGGACGCCGGGTCATAGTAGGTACCTCTCGTTTAGCTTGTGATGGACTTTATGACCTTGTGGTGGTTATGTTGGTGGTTATGTTGGACTAGTCATGGATTTGTTATGGATGTTGGACATGATGAACTTGTTATGGATGTTGGACTTTTTGGATGGATTTGTTATGGATGGCATGTGATATATATGTGGATTTGTGCTATATATGTGGATTTATGTTATATATGTGTATATATATGTGGATTTGCTTACTGTGATATATATGAAAAACAAAAAAAATTCCCATCTTTGTCGAGTGTTGGCACTCGGCAAAGCAGGGTACCAGCTGGTCACACCACCAGCTTTGCCGAGTGCCAACCAAGGATCTCGACAAAGACTATTTTTTAAAAAATAAATATAAACTCTTTGTCGAGTGCTTGTGGTGACACTTGGCAAAGAACTTTTTAGAAAAAAATAAAAACTCTTTGCCGAGTGCCAGCCATGGCATCACTTGGGAAAAACTTTTTGAAATAAAAAATAATAAATCTTTGCCGAGTGCCAGCCGTATCAGCACTCGATAGAGAAGCCGTCAGATGACGGTGGCCATTATCTTTGCCGAGTGCTGATCTGGCACTCGGCAAAGAGGTCTTTGCCGAGTCATTCTTTGCCGACACCTCTTTGTTGATCTGGCACTCGACAAAGAAGCCTTTGTCGAGTGGATAAAGGGCTTTGTCGAGTGCCTCGGGCACTCGACAAAGAAGGCGAATCCAGTAGTGTGAGTGAACAATGTCGACCCTTGGTATCTAGTAATATGCCTCATGATCCCTTGACATCGGACATTTTGTAGTCGTCGAGACTTAAGTTTTTGTTATTTAGGAACTTTGATGATCGGACACCTCGATATCGAGTGCTCATGATCTAGTCCTCTAGATCAAGAGAGATCTGTGTTTACGCTAGTACTGTCGATACGTGCACCCTAACCAGATGGTGATGCAAAGCAGGACACAAGATTTATCTTGGTTCGGGCAAGAGAAGGCCCTACGTTCAGTGGGGAAGTTCTTGTATTGCTCTTGCACCGAAGTGCTTGTATAGGGGGTATTACAAGCTCACGAATGAGGGTGGAGGTGAAGCCGAGAGCCTAAGTCTAGAGTACTAGCTCTATGCTTGGAGACTTGGGCACTGGGATGTGAAGGTGTGAATTGGATTGTTGTCTGATGCCTTGAACATGCCTGGCCGTCCCCTTTTATAGGCTAAGGAGAGGCACAGAGGTAAAAAAACCGTAGGATTCACCTCTGGTAGGGCTGACATTGCTGATGTCATCGAGGGCATGGTGTCGGCCCTGTCGAGGTCGCTGTAGAGGCGTGCGCCGGCATGGCCTCTATCATTTGAGTACATCATGGTGATGTTGGTGATGGTCACCTGTGTCCCTGTTGCGGGCGTGCGGACCCCTATAGAGACGTGTAGGAGTTGTTGGAGTGTTGACTAGAGGTGTCGGAAGCCGAGTCGAGGTGTTGCCGAGGGGATCAAGGCCTTGTGGATGAGATCAGGATCCGGGAAATCTGATGCTGGATATTGTCGTATTGGGACTCGAGGGGGCTCTTGAGGGTGGTACAGTGTCGGGTATGGTGTAATAGTGCCGGTATGGAGCGACAGTGCTGGTTAAATCACTGCGTATCCCGGGATGGGCAGTAAAAAGAGGATTCAACCTCTGTACCTGGCTCCTATTGACATGGTTGTGGACGTTAGGTGGGGGTGGTTAGCACATTGAATTCTTTGCTCTTCCAGTACCGGAGTAGGTGGATCGAGGGGGTCGATTAATCGACCCGAGGGTCGTTTGCTCGGGTGCATCTCCATCACTAGAGGGGAGTCCCGTCGAGGGGGCCTTGTCCATGAAGGAGAGAAATGTGTATGGGCTTGTTTTGTCATGGGCCGTTTGCTGGGCTTGGTGTATGGGAGTTTTGTGGCCTTCGGGCCATGGGTTTCTTGGAGGTTAATCATTTTTAATCAGTGTGATGGGGTATCCCAAATCTAGATACCTGACAGTAGCCCCTGAGTCTCTGCGTGAGTGTTGGCATTTGTGTAGGGACTCATGAACTAGAGTCGTAGCATTATTGTCCTCCGAGTGTAGCCCCCGAGGCCTCGGAGGAGTAGAAGAATCCTTTGAGGGTTGAGGAACATGCTTTTGTCGAGGGGTATTGGATATTCGAGCCTCCGGGTGGTTAGTCCATCTTTCGTCGAGGCCATCTAATTGCGAGCGAGCCCCCGAGCCTCTTTCATCAAGGTTGATTGAGGATAAGCCTGTCTTTTTCTTTCGACCCTTGCACTCCTTTTTGACGGGAGGAGGGGTGAGAAGCGTCATGCTACCCTCGCTTGGGCGAGCTCCGGCGTCCTCCGGTGAGCTGTTATCGAGAAATCCAAGCGGAAGCTCATTCCCTATTCGATATGGGTCGACTAGTGGCCATGGTGGTGCTCTCCATGAAGCAAACAGGGGGACGCATGGGTTCCAGTCCCGTTCGATGGGGCCTGGTGGCTCGATGCCTCTCTTCAAGGGGATCACGTGATGCCCTTCTAATTTTTCCTTGAATATGTTTGAGGGGGCCTTGAGGATGGACCTTGAGCCCTAGCCACATGTAGGTGCACCCCTTGGTCATCCCTGACCGACTTACTTGAGGGCGGCTGTCGAACCCCGGTCAAGGGCCAGCCTTCGCTCCCTGAGATTTAGTGTGGGGCCGGGCCCACTTACCTTCTCGTGGAAGATGTCATCCGTGCGTATCCGTTTCCACCCATTGAGCGTGTCCTTTGTTGGGAATATGCCCTAGAGGTAATCATAGAGATGATGATATTCTGATTGTATCTATGACATGCATTAAGTGTTCATTGAATATCCATTATAGACAACTTGTGTTGATTGGCAATTATGTGAATTGTTTGTGAAACTCAATCACTTGAATGGTTATTCTAAAGTTGTCCCTGGTCAGCGTTCTTGTGAGAACACACTTGAATATTAGACCAGCACATGTATTAGTTAATGGCTATGTTTCACAAGTCATGGACATGGAGATGTCGAACTAATAATGTGGACACATGTGAGACATGTAGGATGGACTGACCCAACTTGAGATTGTCTCTATTCACATCATCTACATTATGTCCTTAGACCTGAGATTGTGGTATGTACTCAAGATGTGAAACAGTCCACGTCGAGATTATCAAACACTGCTCCGTAACTGGATAGTTATAAAGGTGGTCTTCGGGTGGTCGGGAAGCATGCTATGAGACATAGACAGTCAAGATGGAATTTGCCCCTCTCTGTATGAGAGAGATATCACTAGATCACTCAAGTGATTGGATCAACAAATGCATGGCCGTGCTTGGGTTAAGTGTTAACCCATGAGTTGAACCATATATCAGTGGCAAAGGGAATAACTAGTACGTGGTCATAGTGGTTTGTTAGATATGATCTTTGCGTATACATAGGGGTTGTCACGCCTTGCTAGAGGCCACTGTCAACTTTTGGACGAGTAGGAGTACTCGGTCCATGTCTATGTGTGCGTGAACCCATAGGGTCACATGCTTAAGGGTTGGAAGCCTAGTTCGGGTTGGACCCAGATTAGACAAGGCTTAGGGTTCTTGATGGGCCTCCAGGTCGGGGGTGCGCGATTCAATCTCCAGGCGATCCAGATGGTGTCGTTCCCAGGTTCCATGGACTTCGAGGCGGGTGTCTCCCTCACCATCAGTTCATTCACGTGGACCACCGGTGGAACAACGTCCCTCACGTTCGCGGGAGTAGCGTAGCCGGTCCCAGCTCTGGTTGTGAAGCAGTCAGCCCTAGCACCGACCGCACCAATCACCTCTCTGACAACCCAGATCTCATGGCCGCCCCCGGGGTCGTTCGAGCCACCCATGATGAGGGAGGAGATGATGGCCATGCCAGGGGCGAACTGGCAGCTTCCTCGCTACCAGAGAAGGCACATTGACAACTCCGACCTCACCGACATGATCGACTGGCATGGAGCAGGTTTGACTGAGCTCCTTGAGTATGTGGAGTCCGCCCCTGCACGGCTTTGTGAAGAGTACTTGGAGTTCACCCCTGCCCGACCATGCCGGCGCAATCGCACCAACCAGCCATGTCGCGTGGATCCAAATCTGCCCATGGTCTGTGGGCTACCACCTGTCTATCAGGTCGACAACGCTCGGCACCAGCAAGGACGTACGAGCCAAGCTGGTGGCCCACGCCGACCAGATCCAATTCTGGCTCTGGCTAGAGCACCACCTGCTGACCACAGAGGAGGGCCATCGGCCATGCGCCGAGTTAGGCCCCCTATTATGGAGGAGCGCTGCCAATGACAACCCATGCCCGACCCGGGGCGCCGCCAGCAGCGCCCTACGCACAACCAGTCGTGTCGCCCGTGCTGACCAGATCCAGCTTTGGACGCTGCTCGGGCTCTGCCTCCAGTCAGGTTGGGTGAGTTCATCGACGTACACCAGCGCCGGCAAGCTCTTTCCCGCGCCGTTCGACAGGCCCAAGCGAAACAAAGGCAGTAGTGCTGGCGCAGCTACTCCAGGGCAGTCAGATCCCATCGCACCTGACCAGAGCCATACACCCATCTTCCCACACGGGTTGAGCAATGCAGCTGCGTCCTACGCGAGGAACCTGCAGGATGCTCCCCGACGACATGATGATTACTTGTTGGACCTAGATCCCAATCTAGTTCTGGTCCCAGAAGATGCAAGGCCCATGCAAAGTCCTTCTAGGTTGGGAGCTACGGTCCCCGAGGACAACGACGTGTCCGACTCGCCCTCTTGGCTCAACCGGACACCCTCTGTTTCCTTCGACTTTACCGAGTTCCTCCTCTCTGACGAAGAGCGTCCTGAGGTCCGGAGTCGGGAAAACGTCGAGGATCCGACCGTGCTGGACGACGAACCATGTTTTACCAACACAGCGTCGGGTACCCCGAAGACTCCGCCCGGTTTAACGGTGCCATCTTCACCGTCAGCATAGACGAGCCTCCCATCCCGAATGAGGTAGACCAGGAGAGGCAAGCAAGAGAAGACCGCAACAACGATCAAGAGCGTCGACGCCTCCAAGAGGCACAAGACGAGAATGCCGGCAACAATGTGTAACAGAACCGACCAATTTATATATGCTTAAGTCCAAATTAATCTGCCATGACAGCTTAAGTTGCACCTAAACCCATATAAACCCGGTAGTCTGTGAAATCATGAAGGATTTCAAACCAACTTACAAACCAAGATCGTAGAGATTCAGTAACCACAATCCACATGATACATAAATTTGCAATTAACTTAAATGCATCAGAGTTTATAAGAGAGTATTACAACACCCTTTTTATAGAGAAAATAGCAGAAGCAAACTACTTTAACAACACTCACACTCACATTTTTAAATACGGTGCCAGCTCATAGTCAAATCCAACAAAAGCAATCTGAGATAAGATTATAAGGAATGACCGTGCCCAAGTCTGATTGTTTCCCGTAATGGGATAGAAACCCATCTTGCAGCCACAGCAACCTAAATGAACACCTACAACAAGTGGGAATAAAACCCTGAGTACGGGAATATACTCAGCTAGACTTACTCGTCATAAACCAAAAATAAATTGACTCCTAGGAGTATGCAAGGCTTTATAAGTGGGATAGCTGACTCATTTAATTACGGAAAAGCTTGCATTAAGGAACAATTAACTAGAACCTTCTAGCAATGTATTTTAATCTGATTAATCTTATCATGCTACATTAGCACCTGTACTAAACAAGCATGGTAATAATTATTCAACAGCAAAAGTAACCAATCCGGTTGAGTATCCTTCCATCTCAAGAGCTCAAGCATCTCATCTCTTTGTTCAAGTTCTTACTACGTTGCCGCTGCTCAAGTCAAGTGTTCACTGTCCAGGAACGATGGCGATTATAATCGATTACTAACCAGCTGGCGGGTATTCCTCACACAAACCACACTCACCAGCCACGGTGAGCTACAGATCACCAACATTCAATTCGGGAAAAGCGCGGGATCAACAGGTACCATCGTATCCAGGAACCGCCTGGCTGCCTTATTCAGGGCGACCCTGACCTCGGACTTACTCTTCGCGTAACCCGTGGTCCCCCATCTTCACCAATATGATGCGTACAGCTGGTCGACTCCCGGCCCAAATCAAAATTAGGCTTCGCGGTCGAAACGACTTATCCTTCCAGCTAAATGTGAGGCATAAATTCAATATGACTTGAGGACGTACAATGGACGGGGTCCTAGTTCGACACAGATGGGATAACTTCATCGAACCTCCAGTTCAGTCCCAACACCAATCCCGCCCGGTCTCGATTTATTATCTCCACATGGTTATCCAAGATAACAATGTATTCAACCATTCTGAGTCACCACCTATAACCCGCGGATGACAGGAAATCATCTGACTTCTACCGATCTAGTTAAAGCAGGGCTAAGCAAATATTCGTACCTAAACCTAATAGGGTTGAAGGATATACAGTGGCAAGGAATATAAGTAATGTAGCAACGGTATCAAAACAACGCCTATAACTTAATGCATCAAACAAGTAAAGGACTCAAGTTAGATATTTTACAAACCACAGGGAGAAATGCTCCGGGGCTTGCCTTCCTCAGAAGAGCAAGGTTGATCCTTCGGACACTCGTATAGCTCCATGTCCTTCTCCTAGTCCCAGATCACCTCCGATGTGGGAACTTCCAACGAGTCATCCTTCTAGCTTCTCGACTTCCCGACAAGGTTCTCGTATGCGATCCTGTATGATGCGTATGCATACATGAATACTAGGAATGCATATAAAATGGATATGGACTATGATGATGAGCATGATTGCTTGCACATGTCTTCCACAAGTCGTCAAAATCATCCAAGAACATATATTATGAGCATATGTCATCTACTGCATTCTCTCCTACAACAACTACTACACAAGCATTAAAATGGAACAGCACACCACCATCACATCATCCATTCTAACATGTAAGTATCATCCACTCATATAAGCATCAATCCTAAACAATAGCTTTAACAGATTATATACTTTGCAAGAGTAGAAAGAAGCATTGTAGATAGCATGAACTGATAAAGCAAAACATTAATAAACACATATATAAATAAGGGTAGAACTGCATCACATATTTATACTACCTAGAAAATTCTACAAAAATTATAGAAGACAAAACATACCAATTCTAGGCTTCCATCCAAATTTCACCTCATTTGGATAAGCCCATCATTCTACACAAAAATCACAAGGCAGCACAAAATAGGGGACCTAAAAATACTTTGTACTGTGAAGTATATCAAACCTCATGTTTCACTACATCAAGAGCTACCTTATGGCATGTAAGTAGCCCACAAAAATTATCAACCCCAAACTAGGTCCACAAAATGCATTTTTGAATTATTCCAAGAATAGCCCTAAAATCACACTGGAACTACAACCTCATATTTTTACACAGCAAGCATATACCAAATATTTATGATAGATAGAGCAGGCCAACAAAAGACTAACCCAACAAGAATCACATTTTTCTGAGCTATACACAATTAGTTATGCATTTCCAAAGATATCAAGCATTTAATGTGAATAAATCAACTTAAATAAAACTATACAGAAAAGTTCTACAAAAAAGTCATGTCATATTTTTATCATGCAGATCTGCTCATAAGAAAAATAATGCCACTTGAACCATCTCATTTGGAGCTAAAATGAGCAAGATATGAATTTCTGAAGCGTTTAAACAAAATCTGGAAATACATTTTCTTATAAACCGAAATAGAAAACCACTTTGCAGAAAGGACCCTAAGCTTTCTGGAAATCAACGAAGCCTGGATCTGAAGTTCTTCCTATCTGAAAACTTTGCATCTGGGCCGCTGCGTTTCTTCATATTCTGGACCGAGGTCCTTGCGCGGGGAGAGACAGAGGAGGCGCCGGAGCTCGCCGTCGCCGGTCAGCGGGGGCTCACCGATAGCAAAGAAGAGATGGCGGAGCAGCAGGAGGCTACCGTGCACCCACTGGTACCCTCAATGCAAGCGGAGGCGGCCCGAGGCGGCTTGGCCACGCACGCCGGCGGCTCGGCGGCGGAGCGGCGCGGCGAGGCGACGCGTCGGGGCCCTGTCAGCGGAACCAGCTAGGGTTTTACGGTCCCTGTGGCAAGTTGAACTCTATGCTCAAGACAAGAGAGTAGGAGGCGGTCAGAGCCAGGTTGGCGCGAGCCTGAGCTCGACGGCCATGGCGGAAAAAAAATCCGGTCGATTCGGCCCTACCCCTGGACAACGGCTGCTGCTAGCAGGCTCAGGTGACGGAGGTGGCCATCGCAAAGCTCTGTGTGGGCGCTGGGAAGAAAATGAGGTGCTGGCGCGGTGCTATGGTGGTGGTGAAGCACGATGGCAACAATGGTGCTTGCCCGATGCTGCGCCGAGAAAGAGGAAGCGAGAGGGAGAGAGAGGAAATGAAGAGATGGGGGAAATGGAGTGGGTGAGGGCGCAGCGCGGCGCCTTAACGCGGCCGGCCGGGCCGCTGCCGCCCACGGATGCCAGTGCGAGGATGCCACGCGGCGCGGGAGGCCTGAGCGGGTCGGCCACGAATTTTAGGACCTCGATTTTCCTGACGGCTAAGAGGTAACTATCGTAGAAATTCCATTTTAATGACCTCTAATGCAAAATTCTCTGCCCTATTACTCTCAAACCAAGCCGAATTAGCCAAAACTCATATTGAAGGAAATGTAGCTCTAGAAGAGTAGAACATTTCATCTTTAACAAGCATGGCCAGATTATGCTTATATTTTGAAATACAAAATTCTAATTGAAAATACCTCATAAATTTATTTTAAATGAAAAACAGCCCCCAAACCTGCCATTTTCAATCTTTTTGAACATTTTCCAAACATTTTCATGAAAAGTGATAATAACAACTTTTGTTCCTTATAAAATTCTGGACAAGAATGATTAAGGGTGCACAGACATGCAAATACTCTATCAAGGATTTTTGAAACGGTCAAAGCAGAGCACTCATGGTCCCGTTGTTGGTCAACTATCACCTAGAGACATAATTAGGCAAAGTTGTTAACATGAACATAGGTTATTTGGTACCCTAATAATCTCTAGATTATTTTAGTGAGCAATCATCAAGCACTTGACCATGGTTATCATGTTTTTTCACAAAAGGACAAACAAAACTTCAACCCTCATAGCATCACATGCAATGTCAGAATGATATAGAGCTGATGCTAATGCAAATGATGATTAGGCTAATGCAATGCAAGTGCTTAAGTATGCTTAACATCGAGGATGTTACACAATGGAGGCAACCAGGGCAACGAGCCAGACCCCCCGCCACGTAGCCTTCAACGTAACCACATTGTTGGCAACCAGATTGTCCACGAGACTCCCACGGCCAACATTGCTGTGGCCATGGACCGGCTCAGCAACCTTCCCCCGAACACACCCGGGGTTGACGCAATTTGGGACTTTCTGATCGCCGTCGAAGCACAGGTGGTCTAGCTATGCTCCGCCGGGTCACTGACCACATCGCATCATCGCGTCCCGATGCAGTCGTCGCCACCAGCCTGTGGAAAGCGGCACCGACAACGAGTCCAACCACGAAGGCCCTTCGCTTGAGCAGCCCCAATGGGCCGACGCCGAAGACGCTCCACAAGAGGTGCCGCGCAACGACGGGTGCCAACGTGGCAATCGCCAGCGAGCCAACAGGCAGCAGGCCAACCGATGTGTCGAGCGCCTTCAGGAAGTCGAACAGCCCCAAGATCACGACCTCCTTGATCATCTTGACAAACGCTACCATGCTCGGTGACACCTGAATGGACCAGCCCCATTCTCGGAGGAACTCAAGGCTATCCTCTAGCCAAGGAACTTCTGGATCGGAGACATCAAGATGTATGATGGGCAAGATGATCCTGAGCACTGGATCACATTGTATGAAGTAGTGGTCTGAGCGGTAGGAGGCGACCAGTACGTCATGGCAAACTACCTCCCGATGGTCCTGAGCAATGTTGCTACCTCTTGGCTGCTCCGTTAGCGCGCCGGCAGCATCCACAGCTGGCCCCAGCTTAGGCAGATGTTCATCGACAACTTCAAGCCCACCTGCGTGCAGCCGAACACCAAGTATACCTGGGCACAAGTCTGACATCGTCTGAGGGAATCACTGCGACAGTACATCCGACGGTTCTCCAACTCATGGAACCATGTGATCAACATTACCCTGGTGAAAGGGATCGACCTTTTGGTTGCAGGCTTAGTTCAACCACATGGCCTCGACCTCAAGAAGGAGTTGCTCCTCGAGCGGCCGAGAACCATGGAAGATCTCCTCTCCATCGCCCACAAGTTCGCCCATCTCAACGACAAGCTAAACGAGGCGGACCCATTCCATCAAATCGCCATTACCGCCGCGACGACGACTGCGATTGTGACAGCAGCCTAGACCACCGTCCGGATTGGTGGAACGATCATCGCCATCGTCGGGACAACTGTGAGCCCGACCACCGTGGTGACGATCGCCTGTTCAAGCGACATGGTCGGGATGATGGTCGGCATAACCGCAATGACCCCTTCATCTACGCGGTCAAGGGCCAGAAAAGGACAAACGATGACAAACTCAACAAGGTCCTTAGTCAAGATCGTCCCCATCATCCTGGCAAGGGCCACACGCTGGGTGAGTGCAGAGTCCTGAAGGAGGCGCTGGACAGGACGACCAACAAGAAGCTGCATCCGGCCCCCAAAGCCGTGGGCAAGAGTCCCGCCCAGCAAGAAGATATCGATGAAGAAGAAGCTCAAGACGCCAACCCACAGCACGCCTACAGGAATCCCGTGAAGAACATATCTGCCATCATCTTTGGTGGCAAAGTTGGGCTGGAGAACGCCCATGAGAAGAAGCTACTGATACGAGCCATCGTGGCTATCCTGGAGACCGATGGCTTTGTTGCAGATGTGAAGGTGCCCGCCTGGTCTGAACAGCCCATAACGTTCAGCCGCAGTGATATGTGGGCCAAAATCCCCGATGCCGGCCGATTCCCACTGGTCCTTGACCTAGTGATAGATGGTGTCCGGTTTGAGAAAGTGCTCATCGACGGTGGCTGCTCCCTGAACATCCTGTTCTTCACCACCTTTAAGGAGCTAGGGCTGGGTTTCCATGACCTCAAGCTATACAACTGTCCGTTTTGGGGCATCATGCCGGGGAAACCCTTGTACCCCCTTGGGTAAGTCATGCTCCCATCTAGATCGGGACCAAGCAGCACTTCTGCATCAACCAGATTACCTTCATCGTGGCCGACATCGAGGGCATATACCACGCTATCCTTGGATGACCCGGGATCACCAAGCTCATGGCAGTTCCTCACTACGGATACCTCATGCTTATGATCTCGACTAAACAGGGTGTCCTGTCCCTACGCGGTAACGTCTTCACAGCACGTGCATGCGAGTCTGATGCCTACGCGGCCGTGGAAGTCAAGGAGTTGAAGCATGCCATGCAACACACTGACCTAGGCATCAAGGAGATGCCCCCGCAGAGCTCGAGGTTCCAATTTGCTCTGCACGGCAGCCTTCCAACAAGGCCAAGCAGCATAAGCTGATCCAGCTCGATCCAGACGATCCCTCGAAGACCACCAAGATTAGGGCTACCCTTCCCCCCAAATAGGAAGACGCGCTCATCCAATTCCTTCGAGAGCACATCAGCGTGTTCACATGGAAACCCGCCGACATGCCTGGCGTCCCAAGGAAAAAGGCTGAGCACTACCTTGACGTCTCAAAGACTGCTAAGCCCATCAAGCAGAAGATGTGTCGGTTTGCTCATGACCACAAGGAAGTCATTAGGGTAGAAGTGGCCAAGCTCCTGGCAGCTGGCTTCATCAAAGAAGAGTATCACCCGGAGTGGTTAGCCAACCCGGTTCTTGTACTAAAAAGAATAAAGAATGGAGAATGTGCGTTGATTACACTGATCTCAACAAACACTGCCCTAAACAGGCTTTCAATCTCCCTTGAATCGACGAGGTCATAGATTCTACCGTGGGTTGTGAGCTACTGTCCTTCTTAGATTGCTACTTGGGCTACCATCAGATAGCCCTCAAGTTGGAGGACCTGGAGAAGGCCACCTTCATCACCCCCTTCGGTGCTTTCTGTTACACGACCATGTCGTTTGGCCTCAAGAACACCGGAGCTACTTGTCAACGGGCCATCCAGGCCTATATTGAACATGAAATCACCGTAGACCTTGTCGAGGCGTATGTCGATGATGTGGTGGTGAAGACCAGAGAGTCCCACACATTAGTCGATAATCTCCAGCGGACTTTTTTGGCCCTCAACAATTTTAGGTGGAAGTTGAACCCCAACAAGTGTATCTTTGGCGTCCCTTCCGGAATCCTGCTCGGTAATGTCATCAGCCAGGACGGCATACGCCCAAATCCCAAGAAGGTTCAGATCGTGCCAGACCTGCAACCATCATGAAATGTCAAAGATATTCAGAAACTCACTGGATGCATGGCGGCCCTAAGCCTCTACATCTCCTGCATGGGTGAAAAGGGCTCCCCTTTGTTAAGCTGCTCAAAGCTAAGGAGAAATTCGAGTGGACAGAGGAGGCCGACAAAGCTTTTAGAGAGCCAAGGAGTACTTGGCAACTCCCCCAGTACTCATGGTACCGCAAGAAGGCGAGGAGCTTCTCCTCTACATTGCTGCCACAACCAACATGGTTAGTACCATGATGGTGGTCGAGCGCTAGGAACCCAGGCACATCTACGGGGTGCAGTGCCCAGTGTATTACGTTAGTGAGGTTCTCAACAAGAACAAGCAGCGATACAACCATGTGCAGAAATTGCTATATGCACTCTTAATCACCAAACGGAAGCTCCTCCACTACTTCCGAGCCTACAAGATTACAATGGTTATAGACGCTGCACTAGGGGACATACTCCACAATAGAGATGCTAGTGGCCGTATTGTCAAATACGCATTAGAGCTCTACGAGTTCACGTTGAACTTCCATAGCCACAATACTGTGAAGTCTCAGACCCTAGTAGATTTCATTGTGGAGTGGTCAGACCTTAGCCTGCCCCTGGCCGATACGTCTCCCGACCACTGGAAGATGTATTTTAATGGTTCCCTGAACATCGATGGCGCTGGAGCAGGAGTATATTTTATCTCTCCATCCAAGGACACGCTCCACTATGTCTTGCGCATACATTTTAAGGCGTCCAACAACGTGGCCGAGTACGAAGCCATCCTACATAGCCTCCGTATTGCAGTCGAACTAGCCATTAAACGACTCTTGGTGTACGAAGATTCTGCTCTTGTCATCTGTCAAGTCAACAAAGACTGGGATGTGGTCAATGAGAAGATGGATGCATACATTGCTAAAATCCACAAGCTAGAGAACAAGTTCTATGGATTGGAATTCACGCACATTCCACATGCTGAGAACATAGGTGCCGATGAACTATCTAAATTTGGATCATCCCGAGACAAGATACCACCTGGTGTTTTCGTTCAAGATTTTCTTAAGCCTTTGATCCCTGATCAGGCTTACGAAGCACCCGCACCCAGCACAGCTACCGACAAGATCATAGCTAAGCTCAGAGGCAAAGCAGTGGAGGTAGAAAACAGCTACCTCGGCCAGTAGGCATCTGACAATGGTAGTGAGCAGCCACCTAGTGATGAACCAGCCGAGTAGGAAGCGCCTTCCCAGCCTGACTAGAGAGAGCCCTTTGTCAGATACCTGAACGACCACCTTGTTTAGGAGGACAAGATTGAAGCCCAACAGCTAGTCCACAGAGCCCGTGCCTATCTCATGGTTAATGGCGAGCTGATGCGCAAGCCCCCAAGGTCCCTGATTTACCAAAAATGCATCACCTGAGCAAAGGGTTTGACGCTTTTGAAGGATATTCATGAGGGTACTTGTGGTAACCATGCAGCATCCCGGACGCTGGTCGGCAAAGCTTACCAAGCAAGGTTCTACTGGCCGACAGCCATCTCTGACGCAGAAGAGTACGTGCGTCGGTGCAAAAATTGTCAGATGTTCGCCAAGCAGATTCATGTCCCCGTGCATGAACTCTAGACCATCTCGGTCGGTTGGCCATTCTCATGCTAGGGACTTGGCATGATCGGTCCCTTCAAGAAGGCTCCTAGCAGACACACACATGTGTTTTTGCACTAATCGATAAGTTTTCCAAATGGATCAAGTACAAAGCCATCAAGAAAGCCTCTGCCGAGAAGGCGATACAGTTCCTTGATGATGTTATCCACCGGTTTGGTATACCCAATATCGTCATTACCGATTTAGACTCTTAGTTCACCAGTGACGAGTTCTTTGACTTCTGTGATGATAATGGCATCAAAGTCAAATATGTGTCCATCACTCACCCTCGAGCAAACGGACAGGTGGAACAAGCTAACGGTATGATTCTCAACGCTCTCTGCAAGCACGTATATTGAGACGATAAGGATCTTAAACCTGGTCGGTGGCTCAAGGAATTACTTGCTGTGGTCTGGGGACTCCGTACCTAGCCCAGTCATAACACTAGAGTTTCCCCGTATTTCATGGTGTTTGGATCTAAAGCTGTCCTACCAGCCGAGGTTCACTCCTCTCAACGCGTGTCCAGCTTTACAATGAAGAAGCCTTAGACGCAGCTAGGGAAGTTGAGATCATCACCAAAGAAGAGATGGCCCTAGAGTCTTATGCTCGAAGGGCTAAGTACCTAGCATCATGCGTCATTACAATAACTGTAACGTCAAAGGAAGGCTATTCATGGTCAGCGACATGGTGTTACGATGAATCCAGAAGACAGACGGTCTGCACAAGCTGTCATCAAGATGGGAAGGGCCGTTTAGGATTAAGGCTGTTACATGCCCGACATCCTGTCGGTTGGAGACAATGGAGGGTGTCGAGGAGCCCAACTCCTGGCACATCGAGCACCTCATACGCTTCTACCCATAGAATAAAGATATGTATTCAGTTCTTTGATTATCTCAATTGTCTAATAAATTTTCCTTTATTGTCTCTTTTCCCTATCTCAATTCTGCTTTTGTGCATACATATATTATACATGCACCCTGCATAAGTCTCAGTTAAACTTTGTTCTATGCCCGCTGAGAACGGCTTGACAAGGCACTGTCTCGAAGCCTCTTACGATGTGCTACAGCTCCACGCTACATGGCACTAGGAGACTCAATAGTCGCTCTCTAATGGTACTAGGTACCTGGTGAACCCATTGGTCCTACACGGTTCACTTGCGCATCCCTAGTCACCCGACAGAGTTAGCTTACTTCGAGGATGGAGGCAAAACTTAACTGGCGATGTTTTTCAAAAAAGCATCTAAGAAAATAAAAACGGCAAAATGTTTATCACCCGCTTAAACATGCCTACTGGTCTGCATCAATAGGCTTAAGAAGTTACGAGCAACCAGTGCTCGACACAACTTCCAAAATAGTGTCTTTACATAATTGCATTGTTTTTATGGCCTACTGACCACCACCACCATTTTCTGAAGGATCAATGACAACGTCATATCATCAACAATGGCAGCGGCAGTTGGGCCAGACGAGGCTCGGAGCTCTTCAACATCTTCATCTGAGACCTCTGGAGGAATCCCCTGCTCGATGGTCGCCAGCTCCACATTCTGGTAATTGGCACGGACCACGGCAAGCACGGTAGAAGCCACAAAGCGCCCAGGTCTCACGACGAGCCCCTGTAGTGTTGGCCATAGCCTACGGCACTGGTCGACAATTATAGCTTCTTTGCCTAGAGGTAGAACTGGTTTGACTCGCTCTTTCTCCAGCTCTTTCCCTCTCTCACTCTCTATACTAAATTAGTTAGAATCTAATATATTGGAGCTTGCTCTTCCTCTCTACATTGTGACCTCTTATGTTGATGAATGAATGATTGTGAAGAGAGGAGGCCTCCTTTTATAGCTTGAGAGGAGGGGGCTCTATGCAAAAGGCCATCCCCACATGGAAGGATCCAAACCGACCTTCAAAGCATGGTTTCCACTTCCCATCTGTATCGATCATAGGTGGGACCATCGTGGGAGAACCGCCTTATGAACTGCCTGAGAAAGCTGGGCCCGAGAGGCCCCACCAGGGGGGCGGTCGCCCCCATGGGTGGTCGGTCTCCTAGTTGGGCCTTTTGAAGCCCATCTTTGGTGAGCCCGTAGATCTTTTTGTTAGCTTCGTTTTGCCTAGTGAATCACCCAAAATGGAGTTCGGATGAGCCTGGAATGACTAATTTACTCTAGCCTACTCGTGCAGTCCTAAGATGGACTTGAACTTTATTTGGGCCTTTGCTCCTTTGGCTCATATTGGGTTTCTTCATTATTCTTTGTTTGCGCATTCCTGAATTCAAAGTCTGCTTTTGTGCTTTCTCATTTGGGCCATGCACTCCCACAGCTCTCAGGGTAAGAGTCAGCATTTTTATTTGGTGGAAGAGTGCACAACTCTCAGGGTAAGAGTTGGCATATTTTTGGTGGATGGATGGGTGCATGTTGTGCGCAACTCTCGTGGTGAGAGTTGGCTTTATTTGGTGGGTGCATGTGAATCTCAATCATGGGTGCATGACCATAATCTCACTTTAGGTCACAACAATTTGACCTAACTCAATGTTCCACAAGCAATATATGACTAAAAGGTTTGCAAAATTGAAACATGTCATATGGCCATGGTAGGTATTTCATAATCATTGAGGAAAATTTGTTTTTAAAAGTTTTCTGAAAACATAACTCCGTATGTCAAGTTTCACTCAGAACAAAGTCATAGCGCAGCCCATATCATCATATCATATCAAGCAATAACTTAGACAAGATCAAGCATGCGCAACCCACTAGTTCAAGTTTTTAGGATGAGACATTTTTAGTTGATAAACCAAAATCTCAGAGAAAGCTCGATTATAAAATGGGTACAGGTGAAACATAAGACAGAGCAACTATTCATCATTTCAACAAGGGTAGAAACTAACACATCTTAACATATATGAGGGAAAAATATATTTATTATTCATATCTCACCATTTTGTAAGTTGGAGAATTTATTTAAAAAGAAATGTGAGATACAAGTTACCTTTGTGGGAGCCCTCCCCCAAGCTTGCTCTTGACTTACCAATTTGGTTCACCTGGGGGTGCCGCTAATTGGTGATGCTTTGGCTTGATGTGCAGTTCGTGGCCTCTCTGGAGCGAGCTAGGAAGCTCCCCCAAGCTTTTTTTTGGTGGTATTGAGATAACAAGACAACAAAGCTTGGGGTTGAAAGATATATTACTTTTTTATCAAGATTTTATTTATCATTATATCTTCCTTTTCAAGGTTCACTAAAGAAATGCTTGTCTCTGCTGTCATCTCAAAGACTTACCCTCATGAAGTTGATAAAATCCTACAAGGGGTTAGTCCATAAGATCAACCAAAATCTATACTAGCAGCTTTGGTTCCAAGATCAAACTGGACACCATGTCTAATTTGGTCTAGGTAGGCAACTTAATCTAGGCACCATGCTTAAATTAATTAGCCTAAAGAAGCATGATCCGCATCTGAACTTCAAACTAAGCACCATGCTTAATTCAAAAGATGCATAACCAGTACTTCCAAACCAAAACTTACCAGCATAGAAATTGAGTCATCACAAGATAAATAAGATTCATCCAACAGTGATAGATTTTTGAACAAGGGAACCATAAGAACTCAAACAAGGCTAGGATAAGAATGCAAAGAAAGGCATGCCTTGCTTCATCTCCAAAATTAATTTCTTCCACTATTTATGACAACAACTCAAAGTTCATTAATCAAAATTCAACACCATGTCACAACTTTGATTAAAGAAGGCTAGTTTAACCGAAGCACCATGCTTAAATTAAAAATCCTATGGATGTACCACAAGTGTACTCATGTGAATACACCCAAACTCAGAGCATGTGGCGTGAACAGCGGAAGAGCATGATTTTATATTTTCATGGAGACAAATATGAGTGAAAGAGTTGGTCAACATACCTTCACATACCTAAATGTGTGTACCAACAACATGTATGGATGAAGCATAGGAGTTGTCACTGTGGTGGCGCAGTCCCCAACTCAGGTGACTACCAAGGAATGGGTTGGATTCCGTCACTTTTAGTAGCATGTCGTCATGTAGCAAGTCATTTATTGGTAACTCCTGCATGTTAGTGGCTTGCATACACGACAAATGTAGGAGGAACAACTTCATGTAAGCTTCTATCTAAAAGAAATGTTACGACCATGACTCCCCTTTTTTTAGAATCTTTAAATGAAGTGCGATCCATGATATGCATGGAGTCATGGTTGGTTAGGGGAGTGAGAGAGGTGTTGCACAAACCATCGGTGTAGAAGGAGTTCATGGCAGTCATGTGTCTTGTCCGTCTATATGATGGCCTGCTTGATGTTTGTGCAACATCCAGGGGAAATCTTGAAGGGTGTGTTAGTTGTGCTTGAAAGATCTCTTCCGCATTTTTTTGTACCTGTTTTTAATTTTAACAAAGAAACAAAAACAAAGAGAACATAAAACAAGCAAGGGCTCTACTAGGTTGAACCCTAGAGAGCCTAAAACTTATTATGATTATTTTTATTTGCTTATTACCTATTTATTTTATAATTGTTTTATTTGTTCATCCAACTCACATAACTCAAACAAGGTCAAACTTAAGATGCAATGTAAAATAGACCGTGGCTTGTCTCCATAAGATTATGTCCATTGTTTATGATAACAACTCATAGCTCATTAATCAAATTCCAACACCATACCAAAATTTGAATAAAGAAGGTCTTTTTAACCTATGCACCATGCTTAAATTAAAAAGACCCATGAATGTGCCACATAGGCCTATGTGACAACACTCAAGCTAGAGTGTATAACATAAACAAAGGAAGCATGAATTTGCATGGTCAGGCTATGGGGATAAAAGTGAGTAAATGAATTGGTGAATATTACCTTTGCATACATGGGTGTACTTACCAACAACAGATGTAGATGATTCCTCTTGACGCTTATTGTGTTGATCGCATGATGGATCTGCCCAAGGAAACTACAAAGCTCAGCCATACACACATGACTTAGTGTGTATGGACCATGGCTTTGATGATTGTTGCAAAGGCATGGAGGTGAGCCCTTCTTACTTGTGGGAGCAATGCTAGGCTAATTCAGCTAGCACATCTTTCAAATATCTGAAGCCAATGTGCTCCTTTTTCTCTCCTCCAATATTTTTTTTCATAACTTTTTTTTCAATCTCTTCTCTTTTTTTTCTTTTTTCTTTTCACTTCCTTCTTTTTAGCAAGGTAGAGCCAACATCTCATTTCTTTCTTTGAACCAAGGTGATCTTGTGGTGAGACTC
Source organism: Bothriochloa decipiens (assembly GCA_023333625.1). Lineage (NCBI taxonomy): Eukaryota > Viridiplantae > Streptophyta > Magnoliopsida > Poales > Poaceae > Bothriochloa > Bothriochloa decipiens. The sequence continues at coordinate 29,151,627 of CM041631.1, read as the reverse complement.
GCACCGTCCTCCCCACACTTGGACTTTGTTGAAAGTCAAGTGTGCAATGTTAGGGTCTCCTCTTGAGTTTATTCACCACACAAGATCATCAAGGTGTGTCATTGATGTCGCTCCCATGTTCTCAAGCTTCGTATGTCCTTTGTTCTTCTCAATCTTTTCCTGAAATGGTTAGCGACCAAGAATACCCGAAGGTGCATACCAACTTGAACACATGTTCTTACTTTTATTGAATAATCTAGAGTATCTCCATGTAGTGCTTTCTTTATGGTCATAAGCTTGACCACCAAAGCTAGGGCGAAGCTTGAAGCTAGAAGCTATGATTGGCTTCGATGGTGGCTACAAGAACTCGTCTATGGGAGAAATATTTTTCTTTTGAATTTTGAAAGGGCGTTATTATAGAAAGAGAGAACAAGAATAATAAAAACTTTTAAAAAAAATGCTTTTCTAAAATAAGAGAAGATGATAAGGGAGTGGATAAAAATATTTTTGTGCTTGTGCAAAAGTTTGAACATGCAGTTTTCAAATATATATGCCCATTTTTTTGAAAGATAGGCTTCATGAAGAAAGGTTTTGATCATAGAAGAAATATATTTTTCTTGGATAAAACACAAGGACACATGGGTGAACTAGGTTCAGAGACAAATACGACAACTGTTCCCCAACAATGGAGCCAGAAAGCTTGTTGGCACTACTTAGGTTAGCAAAAAAGTCCGTGAGCACACGAACGTACCGTTGTAGCCTTCACCCAGATTCAGGGTATTGTATTTCCATAGGGAACAGAGGTGTAAGAAGTCTCTAAACTAGTTCTCCCAGAATGATAAGATGAAGAGTAGCATAGGTAAAGAGGTTCGTCTAAGGCAAGAAACCCTAAGCAATGATAACTTTTCCACTACTTACTTGCATCAGGCACTGGCACACTTGGTCTGCCAAGCGATACCAGGATCTTGCTCTACTCCGTGTCTGAACATGGGGGAATGCAGGTATGAGTAGATAGGGCGGTCACCACCTACCACCTACGCCTCTACCCGTGGGCGCGCGCAGCATACGAAGGTAGACCCCAACCAAGACATCATGTCTATGAAGGTGACTACTACTCTAGCGTCGATCAAGAACATCCACCTCTATCAGAAGTCCTTTACTAGAGCATCCATCCAAAGGACGAACAACGATCTCACAAACAAGTAGCTTTATGAAAGGGACATGCTTAATGAATCAAACCAAAGTTGAGCACGAACTTCTTACTTCAAGTAGCAAGACGATCGTAGAGGTACAAGTTGGAGCGAGAGCTGACAAGCCCGGCACTTCATCCACCCGGAGGTAGAACTACTTCGACTCCGCTCTTTCTCCAGCTCTTTCCCTCTCTCACTCCCTATACTAAATTAGCTAGAAGCTAATGGAATGGAGCTTGCTCTTTCTCTCTACATTGTGACCTCTTGTGTTGATGAATGAATGATTGTGAAGAGAGGAGGCCTCCTTTTATAGCTTGAGAGGAGGGGGCTCTATGCAAAAGGGCCATCCCCACATGGAAGGACCCAAACCGACCTCCGAATCATGGTTTCCACTTTCCATCTATATCGATCATAGGTGGGACCATCGTGAGAGAACCACCTTACGAACCGCCTAAGAAAGCTGGGCCCGAGAGGCCCCACCAGGGGGTGGCCTTGCACTTTCCCTACTGGTTTTTCTTCTTGTTGTTGTTCCTCTTGGCGCCCTAGTTTGAGCTCTTCGGATCACCCTCCTTGGCCTTCCCCTTGTTCTGGTCGGTGTCGAAGAAGGCGCCAACAACCTCTTCACCAGCCGTGTAGCTAGTGACGATGTCTATCAGCTCATTAGCGGTCTTGGGGGTATTGTGCCCCAACTCCCGGACCAACTCCTTGCATGTAGTCCGAACAATGAATGCTAGGATGACATCGTCGTCGGAGATGTGGGGGAGCTCGGTGCGTTGCTTGGAGAAGTGTCGAGCGAAATCGCGGAGGGACTCCTTTGGCTTCTGCTTGCAGCTTGGAGATCCCGCTTGTTGCCTGGGCACAAGTAGGTCCCCTTGAAGTTGCCCTCAAACACCCTCATGAGGTCGCTTCAATCTCGAATTTGGTCGGGGGCAAGTCCTCGAGCCACCCTCGAGCTGTGTTGGATAGGAACAGGGGAAGTTGACGGATGGTGACTGTCATTGGGGGCCCGCCGAGCTGGCAAGTCTGTCTAAAGTCAGCAAGCCAGAGTTCAGGCTTTGTCTCCCCATTGTACTTGGTGAGGGTCATCGGTGGGCGCAAGAAGGTTGGCAGCTTGGTCTGGTAGATTTCTTGGCTGAAGACGCACGGACCCGAGGGTTCGAGGGACCGAGCACGGTCCTCATCGCTGTTGTAGCGCACGTCCCGGTGCACGCTGGAGCCTCAAGCCTTGCCGTCACCGCTCTTGTGCCTTCAACTCTCGTTGATGTCGTCGCGGGTGTCTCGGGGCTCGCAGTTGTCTTGGAGGCGATCCTGAGCCGAAGTTGCCTTGTTCTTCTATGGCTCAGGTGCGGGTGGTGGGTGCACCAAGGCCTCTCAATCTCGATGAGAGGGTCCTGTTGGTTGCTCTCAGGCTGCCCCATGATGCCTCAAAGCAGACCTCTTGGCTTGTTGTGTGGCTGCGGTCTCAAGGAGCCCCTAAACCTCTTCGCACACTCGACAAGCCTCGAAGTTCGATGGGGCTAGCATGGGCCATAGAAGTATCACAGTGGCAATGACCTTTTGTGTGGCGTGGTTGAAGATGGGGCAGTCATCCGCCTTATCCTCATCGATGCGCTGGTTGACGTCGTGAGCCCTTTCTTGAGGCCTTCTGCCATGTGCATATGCCAAAGCTCCTACTCGAGGGTCTCTCTGAGCAGACATAGACGTTCATACTCATCATCGAGCTTCTTCTGCATCTCTCAGAGTTGTGCGAGTTGGGCGATGTGATCCACAACTGGGGGTGGCCCCCGTTGTGTGGTGGTGTGGCGTTTCCCACCCCTGTTGTAGCTGCTTCAGCCCTCGCATTTGACATGCTGGCTCCCTCAAGGTGGAAGCACTCACGGGTCGGGTCAAAGCTGTCATCGGCGGAGTCAAAGTCGGGGTAGCCGAAGTAGTAGTAGTTTGGGAAGAATCCCTGACTGCGTCACTCCTCCTCCATCTGGCATCGGAATGTGCCAAGGACATAGTGCCTTAGACCCAGAGCTTCTGAAGATTCCATGTACTCTGAGGCCGGCGTGGACATCACCAAGTCCATGGTGGCGTGCAGGAGGTGCCCTAGAACGTCCTCGTACGCACTCATGTTGGTACTTACTGAGGAGGAGTACGTCTTGGTAGTGTTGTGCAGACTCAAAGGGAACGAGTGGTGAGGCATCATGGCCGTGCCTGCCAGAGAAGTCATGCCAGGCCGTTCTAGCAGGTGCATTATGAAGTTGAACGATGGGTCATTGCGGTGTCCCTCCGGCCCACCCTCTGGATCCAAACGCAGGTCAGACAGGTCCTCTGAGAGAGGACCCGCATCGCCAGTCAGAAGTGAGGTAGCGGTACTAGATGCCGCTCTGCCTACAAGGAGGCGGTGGTGCTTGCGCTGATCACATCGTCTCTTGGTCGCGGACACACGATGGGAACAGCGGGACTGATATGTGGACCCACTTGAACAGGAGAGCTTGTGGTCACTGTTGCCCGAATCTCTGGGCGGGAGTAGGATCATGTCAAGACCATGGCCGAGCGACATGAACTCCAGGCTCCCAAACCAGATCACCGTGGCAAAGGGAAGTAGTGGAACGGAGTCTTCCATCTGGAGAGCGATGGGAAAATGATCACGACACACAGCCCCCCTACGTGGTGCGCCAACTATCGATGTTCCATCTCGCAGATAGAACCTCAACGAGTAATGATGTTGTGTACTCCCTAACTAGATGATGATGCAAAATGAGACACAAGATTTATCCTGGTTCGGGCAAGAGAAGGCCCTACGTCTAGCGAGGGGAGGAGTTCTTGTATTTCTCTTACACCAAAGTGCTTGTACAGGGGGTATTACAAGCTCACGAATGAGGGTGGAGGTGAAGCCGAGAGCCTAAGTCTAGAGTACTAGCTCTATGCTTGGAGACTTAGGCACTAGGATGCGAAGGTGTGTGTTGGATTATTGTCTGATGCCTAGAACATGCCCTGTGTCCCCTTTTATAGGCTCTTTGGTAGGGCTGATGTTGCTGATGTCATCGAGGGCATGGCGCCGGCCCTATCGAGGTCACTGTAGAGGCATACGCCGGTGTTGGCGGTCCTTATGGATTATTTCTAACTGCCAATTTAGACTTTAAAGGAGAGAAAGAATCATATTCGAACACATATTCCTATACTACTAACAAAGTTCCACTTGTACCCCTAGTGTTCATATTTTTTATAGGTTATATGGTGAAACAAGTGGAAATGCACAACATCATGGAGAAAGCACAAAAGCAAAAGACGAATTCAGAAAATGTGCAAACAAGATTAACAAAGAAGCCCACCTTCAGAACATACCTGGGCCTGATCGTAACTGCAGGAGAGGTCCAGGCCTAGGGAGGAACCGACCACGCGAAGGCGGTGGCTAGCCGGCCCCACCAGGGGACCGGCCGCCCCAGGACTCTCACATTTCTTCAACTCCCTCCATCACTCTCTTGCAAAACTCCCACCATCCTCCAAATATTTTCCACAAAGCTCAAGTGCAAGAAAATTATGCAAACACCTCTTGCACTTCCACCACAAAGCAAGCTCAAGCTCTCGTGCTAAGCTCACTCACCATGAGTGGGATTAGGAATCAGGTTTCTAGCATGTTCCAGAGAGGCCGTCATTCCCGCAGGGAATCAAGTCACAATACTCCCCCACATGAGGATAACCCGCTGCAAGGAGGAGAGGAGGAGGCACCAACAGGCCATGCCATCGACGAGGCCAACGCCCCCTTCATCGACTTGGATTGACTTGGAGAGTGAGCGGGAGATGCAAGCATATAACCTCCTCAAGGAACATGAGTTCTTGCACACACCGACCTTTGACTTGATCCTTCTCTAGCAGACAGGTATGGACATCGAATTTAATACCATTTTTGAGCATGTTGGTTGGAGCCAAGTTGCCCCTGTGCATGAACTTGGATCTTGTCTTTTGACCATCCAATTCTTGGGGACTTTGCAAATTTTTGACAGTGTTATTACTTTTTGCTGCTTTGAAGGATCTTGCTGGAAGGATCTTGGGTTTTCATGTTCGATGCACACTTAGGCTTTCATGTTCGATGCTCTATTGACTTGGGTTTTTCTCTCTCGGGTTATCATCGTCATACTTTTTGGCATTTGATGACCGGGCAAAATGTTATTGGGAAGTTCAAACCCAATGTCAATATCATTCATCATCCCACTCTAAAGCTTATGCTTAAATGGATTGTTAATTCTTTATTTCCTAGAGATGATATGCATCATGCTTACGATGTTGAGTTGAAGCTGCTTTATGCCGTGCTTAAAAAGATTAAAGTTGCTCCTGTGCATGAGATATTTAAGCATTGGCTGAATTCTTTCAAGACATCCACTCCTATCATGTGCACTTCACTCATCACTCATCTTGCTACTAGTGTTGATCCTCATGCTACGAACACCATTGTTTACCTCTCTACTCCTCGCATTTTGATCAATGTGTTTTATTTGGGGCAAGCCCATATTCTGAAACATGATGAATCGGAAACAAGATTGGTATATTATTTTCCAAGATATATAAAGGAGATTTCGTTACCTAACCCGGATCTCACTTTATATAATTCCCCATCTCTCACCTTTGACCTCGTTGAGAGGGAAGAAGCATGCGAGAGTTTTGTTTCCCACAGGAGATCGCGAAGGAGATGAGAACAGGAGGAAGAGCCTGGATAGCCCACATAGCCTACACCACCATCGACTATGCCCACCATTATGCCAGGGATGGAATAGTCCCCTGTTATGTCTACACTGAAATTCATCCCTAGGTATGGACAAGGCATGGGATACATTCCTCACCCACATGAGGCAGGAGGATCGGGGTGGCACAAGCAAGTGCATCCCTCTGGATTGGAAGGCATGCCACCCCCGGTTCACCCATAGCTAGTCACGCTAGAGGTCCTCAACACACGCATGGGAGGACTAGAGCTTCAGAACAGGCAGATCCAAGGTACGCTCAATGCTCATATCCAAACCTCTACTCAGTGGCAGCAATAGTACTAGAAGCAGTTTGTGGACCTCGAGGATGCGAACCACTGGTGGCACGAGGCATAGATGGCCTACCTTCGCTCCATGGGACACTTCCTTGGACCTAGGCCTTGAGCTAGCTTGGGGGAGGAGACCCCACAAAGGTAACATGTATCTTTAAATTATTGCGCTTTATTTCTCGCAATTTTAATTTCATAATTTTATTTTCTTTTATAACTCAAAATAATAATAATAATAAATAAATATATTTATATATATTCCACTCCCATATGTGTTAAGATGTGTTAGTTTTTCTTCTGTTGAAATGATGAATAGTTGCTCTGTCTATAATTCGTTTGTGCCGAAGTTATAACTTAGTATTCCTCAAGATTTAAGTTTATTGGCTAAAAATGTCTCATTCTGAAAATTTGAAATCTTGTGGGTTGCAATCGCATGATCCATTTCTAAGTTGTTGCGAGATATGAGATGGTACAAATAGATTTTGCTATGACTTTGTTCTAAGAGAAACTTGACATCTGGAGTTTTCTTTTCAAAATTTCAAAATCAAAAGTTCCTCAATGATTATGAAATACCCACCAAGGCCATATGATATGCTACATTTATAAACCTTTGGTCACATGCTGCTTACGGAACTTTGAGTTGGGTCAAATTGTTGTGACCTAGTGAGATTATGGTCATATGCCCATGATTGAGATTCACATGCACCCACCAAATAAAGCCGACTCTCACTCTGAGAGTTGCGCACAACATGCACTCATCCATCCACCAAAAATATGCCAACTCTTACCCTAAGAGTTGCGCCCCCTGCTTTCACTAAATAAAAATGCCGACACTCACCCAGAGAGCCGCGCATTCTTTATACAAAATCTTCACTCCTTGCACTTGCCATCATGACATCTCTCCATCCAGAAGTCTTCATATGTCAATAAAAAGATATAGGCTATGCTAATATATATATGATGAGAAAAAGCCAAAGGGCATGGGAAAACAAACGGGAAAGAAAAAGTCCAGATACCCGTTCAAAAAAAGAAGAAAAAAGAGAGATGATGATTATATAGCCCATATCTCTCCAAAAGATCTGTTCCATCCAATAAAAGAGAGTCATGTGCATAGAGTGCCAAAAATAATTAGAGATAGGATTTCACATTACTCATATTCCACACACTTGCACATCTCAATCAAGGTGTATGACTTGTATCTCCTTGTGGTCCGATCTTTGACTCAGCAATACTGGTGATGTAGGTATGCCCACCTTTATACCTGCCCAAAACTCCACTCTCAGCCTTAGTGGTAGGATATAAAAGGCAACACTACAATGCCTTTGGTGAGGTAATCATACACATTGAGCAATTAAGAGAATCATTTGAGGAACTTGTTTTATTTTACAAAACTCATAAAACCTCTGGATAGATGGTCTATCAAAGAATAAATGATTAGTGATTCTGTTATAACCGTTCTGTCTTGCAACAACCCAAGAACTTGGAGAAGCTACAAGCCCCATGAGCAACCAAGGTGAAGAGTGGATAGAATGCCAATTTATTTAAATTGCGAAAGAATGCTTTGTTATAGGCATGTCACTATTGAATTATATCAGCATTGTAGCAACTCCTGATCAATAACCATACCTAGCTATTTTCTCAGGATGAGCAAAGGTTAAGCTTGGGGGTCTTGTTGGCGGTTCTTATGGATTATTTCTAACCGCCAATTTAGACTTTAAAGGAGAAAAAAATCATATCCTAACACATATGCCTATGCTACTAACAAAGTTTCACTTGTACCCCCAGTGTTCATATTTTTTACAGGTTATATGGTGAAACAAGTGGAAATGCACAACATCATGGAGAAAGCGCAAAAGCAAAAGACGAATTCAGAAAATGTGCAAACAAGATTAACAAAGGAGCCCACCTTTGGAACATACTTGGGCCTGATCGTAACCGCAGGAGAGGTCCAGGCCTAGGGAGGAACTGACCACGTGAAGGCGGTGGCCAGCTGGCCCCACCAGGGGACAAACCGCCCTCAGGACCAGCCGCCCCCCTGGTGGCCCCTCCTGGGCCTAGTCTACTCAGGCGGTGCTCTAGGCGGTACCCCCAAGGCGGTTGTGCCTCCTTTCATACTTGGAGACACCCGAACCATCATACTCCAGCTATAAATAGATGGTGCTCCTCCACTTTACACACACATTCATTTTGGAGTCACTCACCTCTCACTTGTATTCTTTAGAGTAGTTTTAGTAGTTTGTGAGCAAGGCAAAAGCTATCAAGGAGAGCTTGTCTCCTTGGAGGAAGAAGAACATCTTGGTATGAATACATTTTGTTTTTCCTCCATGAACAAGTTCTTATCATACTTATGTAATCCTGCATATGAACTAGAGTATAGTTTGAAGGGTTATGAGGGTGTTACGCTAGCCAGAAAACAAAACTTTTCACCTCATAAACCAGGATCTACTACTAGTACAGGTCACGGGATTACCACTAGATGCGCGGAAGCAGCGGAAGACAACTCGATGTCGTCGTACACGTCACAGCAGGCAGTGTAGTTGTGTGGTCGTCCATCACATCAATCCCCTCACGCGGTTGATCCTAGTGCTCTAGATGCAGCACCTTCGAGGTATCCCACACGTATAGGAAAGAAGGGATGCGCCTCCGGACTGCTAGGTCCGCGAGGAACAGAAGGCGTGAGCATGGGGAGGGCGACAGCGGCTGTCAAAAGCGTCCAACCCTGACCGCGCGCCCTACCCCTTGCTTATATAGGCGTCCCCAATGAGCTCACGAGTTGGAGGCCCATTAGTAACCCTAAGCCTTGTCTAATTTGGGTCCAACTCGAATTAGGCTTCCAGCCCCTTAAGCAGGCGACCCTATGGGTTCATGCACACAATGACATGGGCCGAGTACTCCTACTCACCCAATAGTTGACAGCGGCCTCTAGCAAGGCGTGACAACTCCTATGTGCACGTAAAGATCATATCAGATGAACCACTACGACCATATACAAGTTATTCCCTTTGCCACTTGATATATGTTTCAACTCGTGGGTTAACACTTAACCCAAGTACGGCCATGCATTTGTTGATCCAATCACTTGAGTGATCTAGTGATATCTCTCTCGTGTAGAGAGGGGCAAATTCCATCTTGATTGTCTATGTCTCATAGCATGCTTCCCAACCACCCGAAGACCACCTTTATAACTACCCAGTCATGGAGCAGCGTTTGATAGTCCCTAAGTAGGCCGTTTCACATCTTGAGTACATACCACAATCTCAGGTCTAAGGACATAACGTATATGATGTGAATAGAGACTTTCTCATGTCGGGTCAGTCCAGCCTACATGTCTCACATGTGCCCATATTATTAGTTTTACATCTCCATGTCCATGACTTGTGAAACATAGCCATCAACTAATACATGTGCTGGTCTAATATTCAAGTGTGCTCACACAAGAACGCCGACCAGGGACAACTTTAGAATAACCATTCAAGTAATTGAGTTCCATAAACAATTCACATAATTGCCAATCAATACAAGTTGTCTATAATGGATATTCAATGAACACTTTATTAATCATGGATATAATTGGAATATCATCATCAACATGATTAGCTCTAGGGCATATTCCCAACATAGTTTTGATCATATCATGAACATAATATATGAACTAGTACTTAGTTTATGTATTATGTTCTTGATTTGTTCATCTTCATTCTTCATCGTTCATCAAAATAGTATGAATAGAGGAAGAACTAGGAATGAGGCGATGATTCGTCGTGCCTTTATGGTTGCTCTTAACCTAGCCTGTTAATCTGAAGGGTTGGGGTCCACGGGGGTTAAGAGTTGATTTCAATTACACGGGCATGGTGCTCGAGTATGCGAAGATCGTTGGATATGTCGGTATCCCATGGACAGAGGGGTAGGTGGACAGGTGGTGACAGCCCTGTCCATCCCAAGCACTCCTCCACATTGGGATATTGAGTAGGAGTTCGTAAAGTCTCTATCGGCTGGCAGACCAGTTGCGGGGATCTCCCTATCATCCTAGACTTGGTCCTGATATAGACATACTAGTTAGATGCTTTACTAACAGTTCTTTGCATAATTATATATGACCATGCCTGCTCTGATTAGTTATATTCTTTATTCTTTATTTCTCTTTTATCCTTAGGGTTGACTCAGATATGTGTCCACTATCTTGAAATCATATTTTTACTCTTGTTTACTCTATGGCTACCATTGCACTCAATAAGTGATCATGTTTATACCATGGTTGATGCATATTTCCCTCCTACGGAAAATTATAAATACGACACCCTTGAATACTCACGGGTTGAAATGCTACAATGATCATTCTGTGCGCTTGCAGAATTATTCTTATTTCTTACTGAGCTATCACGATTGGCATGCCTAAGTACCATTACTTAAGGATGTAATTCTTGTGCACCCCATGGTGCCATGCTACAAGATTGCATCCTCGTAAGTGTTGACAGATAGGAAGGCCAGTCCGGCACTTCTAACTGTTATTACCAGAATTGCAATACCTTGGCCGATGCCATTAAGGGCCGAGAGTTACTCTTCTGACGTAATGGTAGTTAGGGATATCAACACACGTCTCTAGTGTTGTTACTAGGGATGGGCTTTTAGTCTATCTTTAGTAATGATGCTAAGAAACGCCAACAGCCGGGCATGGCCTTCGTCCTTTGGATACGTTACGGCGTTGTCTGTTATGGTCGGTGAAATACCTGTGTCCTGTTGCGGGTGTGCGGACCCCTGTAGAGACGTGCGGGAGTTGTTGGAGTGTTGACTAGAGGCGTCGGAAGCCGAGTCGAGGTGTTGCCGAGGGGATCGAGGCCCTGTGGATGAGATCGGGCTCCGGGAAATCCAATGCTTGATATTGTCGTATTGTGCCACGAGGGGGTCTCAAGGGTCGTACAGTGTCGGGTATGGCGTAATAGTGCCGGTATAGAGCGACAGTGCCGGTTAAATCACCGCGCGTCTGAGGATGGGCAGTAAAAAGAGGATTCGACCTCTGTACCTGGCTCCTGTTAACGCGGCTGTAGCCATAGAGTAGGTAGGGGTGGTTGGCGCATTATGCTTTGCTTTTCCAGTACCAGAGTAGGTGGATCGAGAGGGTCGAGTAATCGACCCGGGGGTCGTTCGCTCGGGTGCGTATCCGTCACTAGAGGGGAGTCCCGTCGAGGGGACCTTGTCCGTGAAGGAGAGAAATGTGTATGGGCTTGTTTCATCGCGGGCCATTTGCTGGGCTTGGTGTATGGGAGTTTTGTGGCCTTCGGGCCACGGGTTTCTCGGAGGTTAATCGTTTTTAATCGGTGTGATGGAGTATCCCTAATCTGGATACCGGACAAGTACACATACACTATAGAGAGGCGGCTAAATCGCCTTTCTAGGGGCAGTTAAACAAACTGATTCTAGGCCAGCGATTATAAAGATCGCAGCTATCTAAGTCGGTTTTCTACCGCCTCCGAAAAGAGGATATTCAAGGATGGTGAAGTTGAGAGAACGACCTCTATTAAGCCTGTATTTCAGGGGCGGTTGTGTTACGAGAGCCATCTCTAATAAGAATTTCAGACACGCTTTCATTAGGAGAACGCTCCTCGTAAGGCTTTTTAGAGATGCTTTCATTAGGATAATCGCCACTGATAAGGCTTTTCAGACATGCTTTCATTAGGGGAACTACCTCTGATCGATGCTTTCTAGAGACGCTTTTATTAGGAAAACGACTCCTAATCTGGAGTGGTTCGCAATACAGGTCTGCCTCCGGAAAGGTATTCTTAGCGACATTTAATCACCATATTTTTTAAATAATTTTTAAATTACCACTATATTTTAAAATTATCAACAATTTGAACATTACAAGATATTAATTGTCTGTGCTTGTATATAAAAATTATGGGAAATAATCCACACTTGGAGTGCGAAGCCATACTTTTGGGACTATCGGCAGGGTTGTACCTTTATTCTAATCTAACATAGTATGTGCACACGTTGTTCAAAAGAAATAAACGATGATGAGTACCTAACTTTGTGGTACAATAAAATTTCTACACAGTCTAAACAAACAAAAAAAATATATAATCACATACATGTACATGAAGGACGAGCTACCAAGCATTTGCAAGAACAGAATTAAATGTAAGAGTATATGTCGAGAAGAGATCAATCGTACCTTCCCAAGCATACACTTTGAGTTTTCAGTGTAGGAAGACGACGTCTGGACATCTTTTCTCACTGAAGTCAGTAAATCAAAAAATCAAACCATGTAAGGCAACAAGCTTGGCACGACAGCCCAACGATAGCATGATGGCGTATTTCTATTTTGTTTGAGTCACTGGGCCATGGACTTTCTGTACGAGGATGCAGCTTCTAGTTGGGCTCGTCCGACCCACAAAGGAAATGCTTGTTTGGGCCATAAACTTGAGCGAACCGCGACCAAACTCCTCTGAGTTGCCAAAGGGACAACGCCAAATGGACAACAGCCTCGCCTGAAAAAAGAAAAATAGGAGCATAAAAAAAAAGGAAAACCATCTATAAAAAATTGGTAATGACTTTGTTTCCCGTGCCTGCGTTTGGCAGCGCGCACGCACGTTCCTTCAACCCCGCACGTTCCCACCCCGCGGCCCCACCGCATTCGATTTCCACGCCTCACCGAGTCACCATCACCATCACCATCACCATTTCCTCCTCTTCTTCTCTACGCGCATACAGGACACCCGCCCCCATTGCGGTCCTCCCCCAAGCCCGGTGGATGCCAAGTGCTCGATTGATTTGACCATGTTTATGACTTAAAATAATGTAGTACTAATTTATTTGACAGGTTCATCTAAACATAAATAACTTTATGTTTTTTCTTTCTTTTTTTCCCATATAAACCACGTAGCTTTAAGTTTTTTCTCTTTTTTTGGCCAAATAAAGCAATTGATAAAGCACACATGATCGTTTATCTATCTTGCAAACACGATTATGTTCAGATTTTTATTTTTCACGTAGATTTAGGGGATTGTTTGTCCCTCACGTGTGAATTGTGCTGTTATATGCCCTGGTTTTTATTTTCACCTTCACGTTGCAGCTGTTGTTAATTCACAATGTGGTACTACAAATAATGCAAGTCATTTATATATTCTGATATGGGATACATTTTTTCTCTAATGGGACACCTAATGTGATTGATCCATTAACCAAGGAATTTAATTTCTCATATATATATACACATAGACATGCATGCATGCGTATACGTCTTCCTGTTAGAAAACAAATCCCAAGGCCCTAAGCAAATACGTCTTCCTGTTAGACTTCCACGCTACACGACTGCGAAGCCCATTAACGCTAGGACTGTGAAGCCCATTAATGGATATGAAGCCCATTAACGCTAGGACTGCGAAGCCCATTAACGCTAGGACTGTGAAGCCCATTAACGCTACACCAAACTGTGAAGCAAATAAGTCATGGATATGAAGATGTCAAACTAATAATGTGGGCACATGTGAGACATGTAGGCTGGACTGACCCGACAAGAGATTATCTCTATTCACGTCATGTACGTTATGTCCTTAGACCTGAGATGTACTCAAGATGTGAAACGGCTGCTTAGGGATTACCAAACTCTACTTCATAACTGGGTAGTTATAAAGGTGGTCTTCGGGTGGTCGGGAAGCATGCTATGAGACATAGACAATCAAGATGGAATTGGCCCCTCTTTGCTTAAGAGAGATATCACTGGATCACTCAAGTGATTGGATCAACAAATACATGGACATGCTTGCGTTAAGAGTTCACCCACGAGTTGAACCATATATCCATGGCAAAGGGAATAACTTATAAGTGGTCACAGTGGTTCGTCTGATAAGATCTTTATGTACGCATAGGAGTTGTTGTTTGGAATATGCCCTAGAGCTAATCATGTAGATGATGATATTCCGATTGTATCCATGATTAATAAAGTGTTTATTGAATATCCGTTATAGACAACTTGTATTGATTGGCGATTATGTGAATTGTTTGTGGAACTCAATTACTTGAATGGTTATTTTAAAGTTGTCCCTGGTGGCATTCTTGTGAGAACACACTTGAATATTAAACTAGCACATGTATTAGTTGATGGCTATGTTTCACAAGTCATGGACATGGCGATGTCAAACTAATAATGTGGGCACATGTGAGATATGTAGGCTGGACTGACCCGACATAAGAAAGTCTCTATTCATGTCATGTACATTATGTCCTTAGACCTGAGATTGTGGTATGTACTCAAGATGTGAAACGGCCTACTTAGGGACTATAAAACACTGCTCCGTAACTGGGTAGTTATAAAGGTGGTCTTCGGGTGGTCGGAAAGCATGCTATGAGACATAGACAATCAAGATGGAATTTGCCCCTCTCTACGCGAGAGAGATATCACTAGATCACTCAAGTGATTGGATCAACAAATGCATAGCCGTGCTTGGGTTAAGTGTTAACCCACAAGTTGAACCATGTATCGAGTGACAAAGGGAATAACTTGTATGTGGTCATAGTGGTTCGTCTGATATGATCTTTGCGTGCACATAGGAGTTGTCACGCCTTGCTAGAGGCCGCTGTCAACTATTGGGCGAGTAGGAGTACTCAGCCCATGTCAATGTGTGCGTGAACCCATAGGGTCGCACGCTTATGGGGCTTGAAGCCTAATTCGGGCTGGACCCGAATTAGACAAGGCTTAGGGTTTCTAATGGGCCTCCAACTCATGAGCTCATTGGGGACCCCTATATAAGCAAGAGGTAGGGGCGCGGTCAGGGTGACACACACCTTTGGCAGTCGTCGTCGCCCTCCCCACGCTCGCGCCTTTTGCTCCTCGCGGACCTAGCAGTCCGGAGGCGCATCGCTTCTTCCCTGCAGGTGTGGGATTCCTTGGAGGTGCTGCATCTAGAGCACTGGGACGAACCGCGTGAGAGGATTGAGGTGACGGATGACCACACAACTACACTGCCTACTGTGATGCGTACGACTACATCGAGTCATCTTCCGCTGCACCTGCGCGTCTAGTGGTAATCTCGTAACCTGTAACTAGCAGTAGATCCTAGTTTATGAGGTTGAAAAGTTTTGTTTTCTGGCTAGCGTAGCACCCTCATAACCCTTCAATGGTATCAGACCAGTTACTGCCTCATTATAGGTTCGGCTTTATGCATATGGTGATATGTGTGGTTGTAGATGAATCTCTAACCTTGGTTCATCATCTTGCCGTGTTGGTCTTGAAATGATCTACTTGTACCGGTCAGAATTCTGCCATCCGAGTTAAGTGATTCATGTAAATCCAGTCATGGTGAGTTAGAGATCAATCAGATTGATCGAATTGAACCCTAGGTCAAGTGCCAAGCACATATGATGCGCGGCGGTGGTAGATGGAATTTGCTGCCAGGCGCCGGTTTGCCGAGAAAAGTGTTGTTCGATAAAACAGCCGTAACTTTTGAACCGTAACTCGGATTGAGACAAACTCTAAACAAAAATCATAGAGAACAAAATTTTACATTCGGTTCTCTACCGCTTCACCAATTCGGTAAAATTAGAATTGCAAAATAAGGCTTAGAAAATAGAGTTTGCAAGATTAGACGTCGAATTCGGATAACTCTGTTTTGCAGGTATTGATGACTGGTATAGCCCTTATGTGTATGTGATAGATGTATGTATTTAATTCATGGCTCGCATGTCATGAGGACAATATGGACAGGAGCCACATACATATTATCAAAGTTAATGTAATGGCCTGTGTGCCAATCTGTGATGATCTATCCGCGACTATGTAATTTCATTTTACTTGCGCTAGTAGTAGTTAGTCTTGGCAGAATCATCACTGAAGGATGGCATACTCGAATCATGGAGATGGAGATCACTGTGATGCACAGAATCATGGAGATGGAGATCACCGTGATGCACAGATTGATGGAGATGGAGATCCCCAAAGGAATAATGGGTTATACCAAGTCATGTCTGTGTTATACCGTTCTTACTATGTTCTACTATCATATACTATTATGTTTTTGTCTACATGAGTGTGGTAGTGAAGTAGAATGATCCCTCAGCAATGTTTAAGTTGAATGCTTCCACAAACCTTGCACTGTCATAAGTCTTGTACAATCGGTGGTGGGTCTATGAAATTAGGGTGCCACTGGTTTTCCTCGACTAGGCAAGTTCGTATCGGATACTTACTGCAAGAAGGTTTGGTAACTTAAACAAGGTCATCCTAACGGTTTGGGACTTTGGAGCATGGGTAGGTTGAGCGTAGCATAGAGATGCTGTCCAACAACGACAGTCACATGTGATATGATTAGCAACGTGTTGCTTACCGATCTACCATGTCTTCTAGCGGTGATGCTAAAGCTCAGTAGTTGACTTGTTAGTTGTGGGTCTTGAATTACTAAGTATCAATTGAGGGATATTGATTTTAGTGGGAGTAGATTTTATTTTGATATAATTTACTCTTTCATGGATACATTGTCTTAGTATTTTGCATTACTTTTGTTGTAGATGGCCGCTCACAATCAACCATTTTCTTTGCGTACAATTCTTGAGAAAGATAAGTTGAATGGAACAAATTACGTGGATTGGTCCGCAACCTGAGAATTTTTTTCAGGGCTGAGAAAAAGGAAGATATTCTAGACACCCCATTACCAGATGAGCCTGAGGAGAGTGCTCCTGCTGCTGAGAAAAACACTTACAAGAAAGCATGTGATGCGGATCTCGAAGTGAGTTGCCTCATGCTTGCTTGTATGGAACCTGATCTGTAGATGCAGTTCGACAACAATCATTCAGTGAACGATATGATCATGGTGCTTGAAGATATGTTCCAAACTCAAGCGCGGACTAAAAGGTTCAATGTCTCTAAGGCGCTTCCAGAAACCAAGCTAGCAGAGGGCGCAGCTATTGGTCCACATGTAATCAAGATGGTTGGTTACACTCAGAGGTTGGAGAAGCTAGGCTTCCCAATTGGCCAAGAGTTGGCAACTGATTTCATTCTTTTGTCTCTTTCACCCAGTTATGGAAACTTCATCTCGAACTACCATATGCATGGGGCTGAGAAGGGCTTGAATGAACTATGTGGCATGCTGAAAACAGCAGAGGCTGACATCAAGAAAGGAGGAGGTGGCCAAGTGTTGGAAGTTCAAAATAGGCCTAACTTTAAGAGAAGGAAGGGCAATTGGAAGAAGAAGGGCAAGGCTAAAGATGAGATCTCTAAGCCAAACCAATCGTCTTCCAAGGATGAACCACCTGCAAAGAATGATGAATGCTTTCATTGTAAGGGGAAAGGTCACTGGAAGAGGAACTGTAAGGTGTACTTGGCGTCCTTAAAGAAGGATGGCGGTAGTAAAGGTACTCCTGCTCATACACTTGTTGTTCATGTCACAGACATTTTCCTCACTAACTCTTATATCAATAATTGGGTATTTGATAGCGGATCGGTTGCTCATATTTGCAATACGATGCAAGGAATGATAAGAAGTAGAAGCATGGAGAAAGGAGAAGTTGATTTCCGCATGGGCAATAATGCAAGAGTTGCTACATTGAACGTCAGGACGATGCAACTTCCCTTGCCATCAGGATTTATTTTAGAATTGAATAATTGTTATTTTGTTCCTAGTTTAAGTCAAAACATTATGTCACCTTCATGTTTGATGAAGGATGGTTATTCATTTGCGAGTAAAGACAATGGTTGTGTGATCTCAAAGAATGATGTGTTTGTGGCTTTTGCATCCATTGTGAATGGGTTATTTATTTTAAATCTTGATGATGCACCTGTCTGTAATGTTAGTGCTAAACGGCCTTGGCTTAATGAGTTAAGTCCTACCTATATGTGGCATTGTCGCTTGGGTCATATAAGTGAGAATCACATGAAGAGGCTCCATGATGATGGTCTTCTAACTTTATTTGATTTTGAATCGTACGAGACATGTGAGGCTTGCATGCTAGGTAAGATGACCAAGGCGCCATTCAAAGGAGTTTCTGAGAGGGCGTCTGACTTGTTAGAACTTGTACATACTGATGTATGTGGACCAATGAGCACGACAGCTAGAGGCGGATTTCAATACTAGTGACTTTAGTAGATATGGATATGTCTACCTAATGAAGCATAAGTCTGTAACATTTGAAAAGTTCAAAGAATTTCATAATGAAGTAGAGAATCAATGTGGCAAGAAGATCAAGGCCTTGCGATCTGATCGTGGAGGCGAATATCTAAGTCACGAGTTTAGCAATCATCTTAAGACTTGTGAAATTGTTCCATAGCTTACGCCACCTGGAATGCCTCAGAGAAACGGCGTGTCTGAGCGATGTAATCGGACCTTGTTGGACAAGGTTCGGTCTATGATGAGCCAGTCGGACCTACCTTTATCATTTTGGGGATACGCTCTAGAAACAGCCGCTTTCACATTGAATAGGGTACCATCTAAGTCCGTAGTTAAGACACTGTATGAGATGTGGACTGGTAAGAATCCCAGTTTGTCTTTTCTGAAAATTTGGGGTTGTGAAGTTTATGTCAAACAACTTATATCAGATAAACTAACACCCAAATCAAAAAAGTGTTTTTTGTGGGATATCCGAAGGAAACTTTAGGGTATTATGTTTATAACCGATCACAGGGCAAAGTGTTTGTTACTTGAAACAGTGTTTTCTAATAGAAAGAGTTTCTTAAAGGAGATAGGAATGGTCGAAAGGTATATCTTGAAGAGGTTCAAGACGAGTCATTAGTTAATGACCCGACGAGTGATGCTAATGTACCAGAACAAGTTGATATACCCGTGGTCGATACACCACCTGTGGTTGGTACATCCCAATCACCCGTGGTCGGTACATTACCCAACCACCTGTGGTCGGTTCATCCCAACCACCTATGGTCGGTAATCCACCCCAACCATGAAGATCAGCAAGACTTCACGAATTGCGTGTTGATCTATTGTTATTAGATAATGATGAACCTACAAATTATGTGGAAGTAATGATGGGCCCAGATTCCGAGAAATGGCAGAGTGCCATGAGATCAAAATTAGATTCCATGGGAGACAATCAGGTTTGGAACTTGGTTGACCCGCCTCAAGGGGTTAGACCCATTTAGTGCAAATGGATCTTCAAGAAGAAGAAGGATAAGGACGAAAATGTTCACGTCTATATAGCTCGGCTTGTCGCAAAGGATTTTTGGCAAGTTCAAGGGGTTGACTACGACGAGACATTTTTGCCGATAGCGATGCTTAAATCAATCTGGATCATTCTAGCAATTTCTGCGTATTTCGATTATGAGATATGGCAGATGGATATTAAAACAGCCTTTCTAAATGAATATTTGGAAGAGGGCGTGTATATGATACAACCCAAAGGCTTTGTTGATCCTAAACATACTGGAAAAATATGCAATCTTAAGAAATCCATTTATGGGTTAAAGCAAGCATCTCGGAGTTGGAATCTTCGTTTTGATGAGGTCGTCAAAGGGTTTGGCTTCCGTCAGAATGAAGAAGAACCTTGTGTTTACAAGAAGGAAAATGGGAGCGCTGTTGTGTTTTTGATCTTGTATGTGGATGACATATTACTGATTGGGAACGACATTCCTATGTTGCAATCCGTAAAGACTTCACTGAATAATAGTTTTTCTATGAAGGATTTAGGAGAAGCAACATACATCTTGGACATTAAGATCTATAGAGATAGGTCGAAAAGGCTAATAGGATTAAGCCAAGACACGTACATTGACAAGATGTTGAAGCGGTTCAACATGGAATAGTCCAAGAAAGGGTTCTTGCCTGTGTCACATGGTGTGCGCTTCAGTAATAAGCAATGTCCTTCCACTGATGCTGAGTGCAAGCGCATGAGTAAGGTTCCATACGCCTCGGCAGTTGGTTCCATGATGTATGCCATGATATGTACTCACCCACATGTAGCCTATGCTCTAAGTGTTGTGAGCAGGTACCAAGCCAATCCTGGTGAGAGTCACTGGATGTTGGTCAAAAACATTCTTAAGTATTTGAGAAGGACTAAGGATGTGTTTCTTATCTATGGTGGTGAGGAGAAGCTCGTTGTAAATGATTACACCGATGCTAGCTTCTAAACCGACCAAGATGATTCACTATCTCAATCAGGTTTTGTGTTCATAATAAATAGTGGTGCAGTAAGCTAGAAGAGTTCCAAGCAAGAAGCGGTCAGCGATTCTATAGCAGAAGCCGAGTACATTGCGGCTGGTGGACCTGCAAAGGAAGGTGTTTGGTTGAGGAGGTTCCTCATTGAACTTGGTGTGTTTCCTAATGCGTCAGGCCCATTGAAATTACACTGTGATAACAATGGGGCGATTGCACAGGCTAAGCAGCCTAGGGATCACCAGAAGAACAAACATGTACTCCAAAAGATTTATCTCATTCAACAGTTTATGAAACTAGAAAAGATCGAACTATGCAAAATACATACGAATTTGAATATAGCAGATCCTTTCACAAAGGCTCTTACATAGCCTAAGCATAAGACGCACATGAGGTCTATGGGGATTAGACATCTTAGAGATTAACTCTAGTGCAAGTGGGAGACTGTTGGGAATATGCCCTAGAGGTAATCATAGAGATGATGATATTCCAGTTGTATCTATGACATGCATAAAGTGTTCAATGAATATCTATTATAGACAACTTGTGTTGATTGGTAATTATGTGAATTATTTGTGGAACTCAACTACTTGAATGGTTATTCTAAAATTGTCCCTGGTCGGCGTTTCTGTGAGAATACACTTGAATATTAGACCAGCACATGTATTAGTTGATGGCTATGTTTCACAAGTCATGGACATGGAGATGTCAAACTAATAATGTGGTGACATGTGAGACATGTAGGCTGGACTGACCTGACAAGAGATTGTCTCTATTCACGTCATGTACGTTATGTCCTTAGACCTGAGATGTACTCAAGATGTGAAACAGCTGCTTAGGGATTACCAAACGCTACTCTATAACTGGGTAGTTATAAAGGTGGTCTTCGAGTGGTCGAGAAGCATGCTATGAGACATAGACAGTCAAGATAGAATTTGCCCCTCTTTGCTTAAGAGAGATGTCACTAGATCACTCAAGTGATTGGATCAACAAATGCATGGCCGTGCTTGGGTTGAGTTAACCCATGAGTTGAACCATATATCCGTGGCAAAGGGAATAACTTGTACATGGTCATAGTGGTTTGTCTGATATGATCTTTGTGTACGCATAGGAGTTGTTGTTGGGAATATGGCCTAGAGCTAATCATGTAGATGATGATATTCCGATTGTATCCATGATTAATAAAGTGTTCATTGAATATTAATTATAGATAACTTGTATTGATTGGTGATTATGTGAATTGTTTGTGGAACTCAATTACTTGAATGGTTATTCTAAACTTGTCTGTGTTCTTGTGAGAACACACTTGAATATTAAACCATCACATGTATTAGTTGATGGCTATATTTCATAAGTCATGGACATGGAGATGTCAAACTAATAATGTGGGCATATGTGAGACATGTAGGCTGGACTGACCCGACATGAGAAAGTCTCTATTCATGTCATGTATGTTATGTCCTTAGACCTAAGATTGTGGTATGTACTCAAGATGTGAAACGGCCTACTTAGGGACTATAAAACGCTGCTCTGTAACTGGGTAGTTATAAAGGTGGTCTTCGGGTGGTCGGGAAGCATGCTATGAGACATAGACAATCAAGATGGAATTTTTCCCTCTCTACGTGACAGAGATATCACTGGATCACTCAAGTGATTGGATCAACAAATGCATGGCCGTGCTTGGGTTAAGTGTTAACCCATGAGTTGAACCATATATTGAGTGGCAAAGGGAATAACTTGTATGTGGTTGTAGTGGTTCGTCTGATATGATCTTTGCGTGCACATAGGAGTTGACACGCCTTGCTAGAGGCCGCTGTCAACTATTGGGTGAGTAGGAGTACTCGGCCCATGTCAATGTGTGCATGAACCCATAGGGTCGCATGCTTATGGGGCTGGAAGCCTAATTCAGGTTGGACCCGAATTAGACAAGGCTTAGAGTTTCTAATGGGCCTCCAGGACAGGGTTGCAGAGGGATGCCTATATAAGCAAGGGGTAGGTGTGAGGCAGACTGGATCTGATTGATCTATGCAGCCGCCGTCACCCACCCCATGGTCATGCCTTTGCTCCTCATGGACCTAGTAGTCTGGTTGCGCATTGCTTCTTCCCGCTCGTATGTGATACCTCGGAGGTGCTACATCTGTGGCACAGGGACGGACCTAGTCAGTCACAGTGGTCGGCAACTGGTCGGCGCCCAGTTGGACTGGTCGGCAACTAGCTGATCGTGGTCTGGAACATGCTCGGGAGATCCACAAGTGAAGGGTGTACTTGACGGACGACCACGCAACTGCACGGCACTGCTGCGACGCGTTTGACTACATCGAGTCTTCTGCTTCACTTGGCCGTCTAGTGATAATCCTTTGACCTATATCTAGCAGTAGATCCTGGTTTATGAGGTAGAAAAGTTTTGTTTTCTGGCTAGCGTAGCACCCTCATAACCCTACACGTGGCCTATGAATGGTACATGACCTTGATACCAATGTCTATCAGAAACTGGGCACAAGTGAAAGAGCTCCTACTGGCGACTTTCCAAGGACTCCAAATGGAGAAAAAGACTACCAGAGACCTCATGACTTGCACTCAAGAAGAAAATGAGCCGCTATCATCATACCTTGATAAACTAACATATCTACGAGTGCAAGTACGCAACACGTCAGATGATGTCATAGTTGAAGCGGCAATACAGGGCCTACAAATGGGACCCTGCACCGCATATCTCACAAGAGAGACACCGGCAACAATAGCTGAGCTATTTCGAGAAATGCTGCGTAGATGCAAAGTGGCCAGAAGTAGTCTTAAATAGAACACGCCAAGGCAAAATCAAACTGCAAACCAATGAGGCACTCAGAATTTTTGGTAGCTAAATAGCCTTCAAGATCAGCCAGCACAAGAAGACACCCTAGCTTCCGCACCAACCCCAGGGATCCACCGAGAAGCAACAGAGGCGGAGGCCAATCAAATAGAGGTGGCCGTCCTTCATGCGGAAGGGGCAGAGGACGCGAAAGAGTCCTGAGAACACCTTATTGTTTTGTCTACAGTGAGAATAATGGACACTTCTCAAGAGAATGCAAATATGCGCAGATGGCGAAAGAGCAGAAAGAAAGAGACGATGCCCCAAGCACAGGATATATTCAAAAGCATGTGTTCCATAGCATGATTCGTGAGTCAAGCTGCAACTCGAGTTTGAACCAAGGCCCATTCCAGTACCCCCAGCAACCCCCACTACAACATTTTCTGCAACCAGTTATGTACCATCAGCCGGCGTACAACTGGCCTCAGCAAACCTATAACCCGCCTTGTCAACTACTGCAGAACCTAGCCCATTCAACAATGGTATCATCCCTAGCAGCACAAGAGCATCATCATCAAGCACCATTTCCGCAACCACAGTAGGAGAATCTGCAAGAGAATCAAGTAATCAACGCAGTCCTACCGTCGAACGGTCACATTTTTGCCATAATAGGCGGATCAAATCATGAGCACGAAAGCAAGAGGCAAGGAAAGACTTTGAAAGAAGAGTACACACAGTGACCCCCAGGCCACCACTAAACAGACCAGCCTGGTCACTGGCCCCGATCATGTTCAACGAAAGTGACTTCCGCGTCAACAACTATCCGCATCATGACGCTTTCGTCGCAACTGCGAATGTAAATGGATTCACCCTCCACAATATTCTCATCAACAACGAAAGTTCAACAGACATCCTTTTCTTCAAGGCATTCGATCAAATGGGACTAAGTAGAAGAGCACTCGATTCTCTAGGGAACACATTGTTTGGTTTCAGAGGGTCCAGCATAAACGCAATAGGAAAGAAAACCCTAAAAGTTGCTTTCGCAGAAGACAACAAAGCCATAATAGAGCTTGTTACTTTTGACATAGTCGATATGGATTATCCCTACACAGCAATATTTAGAAGACCGTTCATAAACAAGTTCCACTTAGTCATCAGGCAGAACTATCTCTGCATGAAAATGCCATACCATTCAGTGTGATAACAATTTTTGGCGACTAGAAAGCAGCAAGAAAAATAGAAGGAAAACCAATACTAGGCTATAGCATGATCAATGAGGTCAAGAAGAAAAAGGAGGAAGACAAAACCAAAGATGAAGAAGACCACAAAAAACAAACCAACCAAAAGCAAAGCCCATGGAGGAAACAGAGAGAGTCCCACTTTCGCCGCATTGCCCAGACAAGTGCGTGCACATAGGAAAGGGTCTAGACGACGATGAAAGAGCCAAGCTCATCAAATTTCTTAGTGAGAATAGAGAAGTTTTCATGTGGTCCGCTAGCAACCTCTGAGGAGTGGACACGGAATTGGCACAACACAATCTAAATGTGTCCAACGAAGTGATGCCAAGGAAACAAAAGCTGCAAAAAATATCAGACGAAAGAGTGCAAGCGGCGAAAGTGGAGGTCGACAAGCTACTCCAATCACAAGTCATCAGAGAGGTATAATACCCAGAATGGTTAGCAAATGTAGTCATGGTGCATTAGAAAAACAAGAAATGATGAATGTGCATAGACTTCACCGACCT
Source organism: Bothriochloa decipiens (assembly GCA_023333625.1). Classification (NCBI taxonomy): domain Eukaryota; kingdom Viridiplantae; phylum Streptophyta; class Magnoliopsida; order Poales; family Poaceae; genus Bothriochloa; species Bothriochloa decipiens. The sequence continues at coordinate 29,126,822 of CM041631.1, read as the reverse complement.
CAACAAAGCATGCCCGAAAGACCCTTACCCCATGCCAAGAATAAACAAGCTCGTCAACATCGTAGCAGGGTGAGAAAGAATGAGCCTCCTTGACTATTTCTCTGGGTACCATCAAATATGGAACAAAGATGATGAAGAGAAGACGAGCTTCATCACACCTTGCGGGACATATTTCATCAGGCGAATGCCAGAAGGTCTACGCAATGCGGGGCCAACTTTCTCTCGAATGGAAGATAGGGTCTTCGATGAACAAAAAGGCAGGACCCTGGTAAACTACATGGATGATATTGTTGTCAAGAGTGACAAGAAAGAAGCCAACATCAAGGACCTCAAAGAAACCTTTCTCAACCTAAAGAAGAGTGGCCTAAAATAAAACCAAAAAACTGCGTATTCGGTGTCAAAGAAGGCAAGATCCTTGGTTACATGGTGTCAGCGGGCAGATCAATTTGAGTGGGGACTAGAGCAGCAGCATGTAACACTCTGGTGTTAAGCATGCATAATCACTTGCATTCTTAAGCATAAGCATCATTATGCATAGCATTAATGAAAAGATTGATTGTCATTTCATGCATCATGCTTGATTATTCAAATTATGCCTGTCTTTCACCTAAATTGAATATGTGGTATGAGTGTTTGGTGTTGGATGACCTCTAAGGTAACCTAGACATGATTAGGACACCAAATGAACCTAGGTTTATGTTCATGGTTTTGGCTAATTAAGCTTTGTTGTCATGGTTGACCAAGGTGGACCATTAAAGTAGTTTTGTTTGACTGAATTGAAAGTGATAGCTAGAGTGCTTTCATGTGTGTGCACCCTAAATAAAGTTTGTAGATAATTTTATAAGGAACAAAAGTTGTTTTTACCACTTTTCATGAAAATGCTTGGAAGGTGTTCAAAAATGTTGAAAAAAGGCAGATTTGGGGGCTGATTTTCCATTTTGGGAATTTTTAAAAGGTATTTTATTTGGATTTTTGTAATTCAAAATCTAGGTAGAATCTGGTAAAACTTCTTTAAGATGAAATGTTCTACTCTTCAAAAGCTACATTTCATCTATTTTGAGTTTTTGCTAATTCGGCTTAGTTTAAGAGTTATTAAGCAGCAAAGTTTGTTTTACATTCATAGAAATAGCTTTTCGGTGACGGTTGTTTCCTGGCCGTCAGGGAAATGTCCGGCCACCGCCCATGTCGCCCAGCCCGCGCGCTCCGCGTGGCGCGCGTCGACCGATGGTCCGAGGCGGTAGCGACCGTCCCGACCGTGTTAAAGAGACCGCAGCTGCTTCCTTCTCTCTGTCCCCCCTTTAATTTCGTCTCTCCCTGCCTCCTGCATCAGCTCCGCGAACCCGCCGTCGTCGCCGCCGGCTGAGCCCGCCGTCGCCGAGCCACCCCGCCGTGCATTTTCTTCTCCAAGTGCATCACCAGACCCGCCTCGACGTGCTCTAGCTCGTGCGCTCCCTACCAACCGTCCTCGTCGAGGGTAAGACCCCCAATCGAGGGTTTCTTCTCCGCGGCCGGTGAGCCCGTGACCGCCGCCGCCGTGTCCGGGTCGATTCGGCCAACGATTCTTCTCTCTTTCTCGAGCTTTAGGTGCATCTAGTCGAGTAGCAGCTGTAGCCCTAGTTCATGAGGCCCGTGCGGGTCGGCCCTCGCCGGAATTTCAAGTGCGCCGCCGTCGGGGAGCCGCCACCCGCCTGCGCACGTGGCCCGAGCCGCCTCGGCTTTGCTCCGACTGCGATTCTCCCCGCAATCGACGCACGCCGTCCCTCTCGTGCTATCCCTAAGGTCAGAGTGGCTGGAGAACCCCGGTAGCCGCCGGTGAGCCCGCGCCGACGCCGTCGTCCTCTCCCTTTCCTGTGCAAGGACGTCGGGTTAGAATGTAGGAAACCCTAAGGTTCTCGGTGCAAGATTGCCAGACACAGAGATTTACCTATTAGGGCTCGGTTAGTTTCTGGAATCCCCAGGGTCCCCGGTGTAAAGTCCTTTTTCCTTTTTCTTTTTTAGAAACGATTTTAGATTTTGTTTAAAGCTTTGAAAATTCATAACTTGCTCATTTTTCATCCAAATGAGTTGGTTCAACTTGCAGTATTTTTCTTATGAGATGATCTATGCATGAAAAATATGAAATATGGAATTTGTGATACTTTTCTGTATAGCTTTATTTATCTCTATTAATTGCTTTTATCTTAGGAAATGCATAAGTAATTCTCTGTTGCTCAGAAAAATGTGAGACCGAGTTTGTTAGTCTTCTTATGTCATGCTCTATCTGTGAAAAATGTTATGAGGTTATGTCATGTGGAAAGTTTTCTCTGTCTAGTTATGGTGCCTATTTTTATGTGATGATAAATAATTCATAATAAATAATATATAAGGAATTTATGCATGAAACTTTTTGAAGAGTGTTTTTATGTCAATCTAGAGCTAATTATGTTCTGAGATCTGTTGTTTGATATACTTTTATGTACAAAGTATTTTATGCCCTTGGAATTGTGTTGCCTTGTCATTTTTGTGTAGGATAAAGTACTTACTGTTTTGACTTAAAATTTTTATGGTAGTCTTTATTTGGTATGATTAAGCTTCTGTAATTTTTACAGAATTTTCTGAGTAGTCTAAAGTCATATTGTAGTTATACCTTGATTTCTTTCATTTATAAATGATGCTTTAGAGTTATCATTTCATGTGTGTAAAAATGCTTTTTATGCTATTCATGATATGTATGATCTGCTATTGGTTGTGGTTCAGTAGAGTGTAGTGTGCAAAACAATGGTTGTTTATAATTCCTTATAGTGTGCGAGTATTTTGTAATACGAGGTTTATTTAAGTTTTGTCGGTAGAAGAGAATGCAGATGACATGTGCTTATCATACATGTTTTCAAATATCATATCATTCATCTTAGCTGAGCATTCACTCACCATCACATCAGCATTCTATTTATATGTATGCACGGTACTCATACGTACTATGCATCATATAGGATCGTCAGAACTCGAAACGGTAGTTTCCGGAGCACAAGCAGAGGAACGCCAGCAGGAAGCTTTGGTGCGGGAAGCAGCAGCAGAAGAGGATCCCGAAGTTGATCTTCCGGAGTGTCCCGACCACCAGCCAAGTTCCTTCCTGAAAGGCAAGCCCAGAGCATTCTCCCTGTGGTTTGCAAAATATCTAACTTGAGTCCTTTACTTGTTTGCTGCATTAAGTTGTAGGCGTTGTTTTATACCGTTGCTGCATTACTTATATTCCTTGCCACTGTTTATACTTCAACCCTGTTAGGTTCAGGTACGATTATTTGCTTAGCCCTGCTTAACTAGATCGGTAGAAGTCGGGTGATTTCCTATCATCCGCGAGTTATAGGTGGTGACTTGGAATGGTTGAATACATTGTTATCTTGGATAACCATGTGGAGATAATAAATCGAGACCGGGCGGGATTGGAGTTGAGAATGAACTGGAGGTTCAATGTGGTTATCCCATCTGTGTCGAACTAGGACCCCGTCCGTTGTACGTCCTCAAGTCATATTGAATTTATGCCTCACATTTAGCTGGAAGGATAAGTCGTTCCGACCGCGAAGCCTAATTTTGATTTGGGCCGGGAGTCGACCTGCTGTACGCATCGCATTGGTGAAGATGGGGGACCATGGGTTACGCCGTTGTAAGGCCTGAATATAGCATGGTGTGCCCTGCTGGCAGCCGGACGGTGCCCGGATGCGATGGTACCTGTTGATCTCGCGTTTTTCCTGAATTGGATGTCGGTGACCTGTAGCTCACCGTGGCTGGTGAGTGTGGTTTGTGTGAGGAATACCCGCCAGCTGGTTAGTAATCGATTATAATCGCCATCGTTCCTGGACAGTGAACACTTGACTTGAGCAGCGGCATCGTAGTAAGAACTTGAACAAGAGATGAGATGGTTGAGCTGTTGAGATTGAAAGATACTCAACCAAAAATGGTTACTTTATTGTTGATTAATTATTACTATGCTTGTTTAGTACAGGTGCTAATGTAGCATGACAAGGTAATTCAGATTAAAATACATTGCTAGAAGGTTCTTATTAATTGTTTCTTAATGCAAGCTTTTTCGCAATTCTATGAGTCAGCTATCCTACTTATACAGCCTTACATACTCCTTGGAGTTACTTTATTTTAGTTTATGACGGGTAAGTCTAGCTGAGTACATTCTCGTACTCAGGGTTTTATTTCCCATGTTTTTGCAGATGGTGAGATGCTTTATGGTTATTGTCAGAACTGTTTCTATCCCGCCTTGGGAGATGATTAGACCTTGGGCATGGTCACTCTTCTCGCCTTGATGCTTTTGCTGGATGTGGACCAAGGACCTGGCACTATATTTCAAATGTGTGTGTGGTATTTGAACTTAAATCGCTTCCGCTACTTTGAGTTTTTGAACTTGGTTTGTAATAACTCTATTTCGTACTCCGATGATGTTTTAAACTATGTGCGAACTATGTACTTGTGAATGGGAATGCTAAACTATTACGATCTTGGTCGTGCCGGAAAGGTTTGAAATCCTTCGAGATTTCACGGACTACCGGGTTTATTAGGTCTCAATCATATGATTTGCTGAATTAATGGCGAATTATGTGCTTGTGCTCTAATAAATTGGTCGGTTCTGTCACACAGCAAGCTTTCAACAGCCTCAAAGAGTACTTGACTAAACTCCCAACACTGATAGGCCCACCATGAAAGCCAAGCTACTATTGTACTTAGCGGCATCTCACACAGCAGTAAGCGCAGTTCTGGTTGAAGAAAGAGAGAGCAGAGGAAAAAGCATCAGTTTCCAATCTACTGTGTCTCAGAGGCCCTATCCAGAGCAAAGCTTAAATACTCAGAACTCGAGAAGATAGCGTACACTATAGTCATGGCATCACAGAAGCTCAAGCATTATTTCTAGCAACACACCATAATAGTCACTTCCGCACAGCCACTAGAAGCCCTGTTCCGAAATCCTGAAGCAATCGAAATGATCGGCAAGTGGGCCATGGAGCTAAACCAGTTCGTGGTGGAATTCTTGCATAGATCCACCATCAAGTCCCAAGTCATTGCTGATTTTATAGCAGATTGGACCCTAACCGCCTTTGACACGACCACCACTTTCAAAGAGCCATTGTGGACCGTCTTCTGTGATGGAGCATGGTGCAGCTCAGGAGCTGGAATAGCAGCAGTCCTGGTACCTCCAGTAGGGCCAATAGTCAGATATAGAGCAAGGTTAGAGTTTCAAACAACAAACAACATAGCAGAATATGAAACAGTGTTGTTAGGGCTAAGGAAGCTGAGGGCCTTAGGGGTACGGACATGCACAATCAAATTCGATTCACAGATAGTAGTCAGACACATCAAGAAAGACTATGAAGCAAGAGAAAAAGAACTATCAAAATATTTAGAAGCAGTGAGGATAATGGAAAAACACTTCAACGGGTTCACTCTAAAGCACATACCAAGAGGAGAAAACACCGAAGCTGACGAGTTAGCGAAAGCTGCAGCTCAAGGCACGCCAATGCCACCAGATGTTTTTTATCAGACCCTGACAATCAGAGCCATCAAAGAAGAAGAAGAAAACCCGAAAGCCGTACATGCAATCTCAAGTGAAGATTGGCATGCCCCTATAGTTGCATTCTTAAAAGGAACCTATGAACCCATAAACAGGAAAGAACTCCAGCGAATGACATCAAGAACAAGCCAATATTCCATAATCGGCGGGGACTTGTTCAAAGAAGGCATCATCGCGCCATTACTCAAGTGCATAAGCAGAGAAGAAGGCCAGAAGCTACTAATAGAAATACACTTAGGAATGTGCAGAGCACATAGAAGCGCACATGAAATAGCGCACAGAGCCATGAGATAAGGTTTTTATTGGTAACAGCTTCAGCAGATGAGAAAGAGATAGTGCGAAGATGCGAAGGGTGTCAGAAGTTCATGAAAAACCAAAAAGCCCCAGCGAACCCCACAAATTCCATCGTCCCGTCCTGGCCCCTACAAAGGTGGGATTGACATAGTAGGTCCACTTCTGCAAGCCCTAGGCAATTTGAATTCACAGCAATGGCAATAGAGTACTTCATGAAGAAATGGATAAAGGCAAAAGCCCTTGCAAAAATCACTTCAAAAACACTCATCACTTTCACTTGGCAGAGAATCATATGTCGTTTTGGAGTACCAGCTTACATCACTATAGACAACAGGAAATAGTTTGACTCCATAGAATATAGAAACTTTTGCGTCGAGCTCAATATCAAGCTGCCTTTCACGTCAGTGAATCATCCACAGTCAAACGGCCCAGTCGAAAGAGAAAACATAGAGATATTGACCACAATCTCAAGGGCACTGACAAAAGACAAGAATGACAAAAAAGGCAAGTGGGCTCAGGAACTGATAACATTAGTATGGGGGCACAATGTCTTCAAGAAAAGATCAACAGACTTCACTCTGTTCTGTCTGCTATTCGACGAGGAAGCAATCACCCTAGAAGAGATGAAGCTTGGGTCATTCCGCACAGAAGTCATAGCAACAACCCCAATCCAAAGATACATCAAACTCGAGATGTCAGAACACTAAAAGTTAGAAGCCGCAAAGAACCTAGACAAATATCATCAAGAAACTAAGAGCTGGAGGGACAAGAAGATCCTTCGAAAGAACATTAACCTGGGCGACATGGTCCTCGTCAGGCAAGCCAGCAAGCAGGGCAAACTACAATCACAATGATATGGACCCTTCATTGTTTCAGGTACAAGCAAAAATGGCATCTTTCATCTCATCAACGAAGAAAGCGTAGAAAGTACACACACATGGAATGCAGATAACCTTCGCAGATTTTACCCATGAGAACTTAGACACGACAATGTAACTTTCTTTTAATTTTTATTTTTATTTTATTTTACATTCTCATGAACACTGTCTGGGGACATGCGCTCTTTTTCCTCACAGGGGAACCCTTGAAAGAGGCGTGAGGTTTTTTAACAAGGTAGTCCTTTGTAATCCCCGTTTGATAATTTTTATTTTCCCCATCTATCACTATTATGCAAGTTCTCCTTGGAAGTTGAAAACAAGAGACGATTCCTTGAATATTCGATAAGCGCAGAAGTCGCTAAGGTAAGGTTGTAAACAACCTTGGCACTATCGGCTAAAAATTCAAAAGCTCAGATAGAGCTACGCCCAAATGCTAAATAGACTTTGTATCTGGCAAAAGATCAGAACAAGTCGAAAGCTCAGAGTGAGCTAAAAATTTAAAAGCTCAAATCGAGCTAAGCCCAAAGGCTAAATAGACTTTGTATCTGGCAAAATATCAGAACAAGTTGAAAGCTGAAAGCGAGCTAAAAATTCAAAAGCTCAGGGCGAGCTAAGCCCAGAGGCTAAGAAAAATTTCACAACAGGGTTAAGCTAGAATGCGACTAAAGGCACATCACAGATCAAAACAAATGAGTCGAACAAAAGGGTGACAGAAACTATTCGAAAGAAGTCGAGTCTGGCATTAGATGCCTTGCAACTAACATTCACATCCTGATTCAATAAAACTCATCATTCGCGAGCATGCAATAATGAATTCTACTGAAGCAGACTTACAAAAGCGAACAACAGCGCCATCGGGTAACAACCAAACCAAATATACTCACGCACATTGTGGCAATAGCATACAAATTTTGCTTTCTAGAACAACACCATCAAAACTCAAAAACGGCAAAAAACTATTGACTTCGAGTTTTCATGATGCTGAAGCAAGAAAGCAAAATACAGCACTTGAAGCACTCTCAATCGACTAATCATTCAGCTTTTGGGGACAACATCAATAGAACTCCGCAACAGCAAAAAACATTGAATGTGAATTCTATTAATGTTGAACCACAAAAGCAAAATGACTAGTGAAAGTTTGACATAAAATGTCACCATCTAACCTATAAAATGGTGAAAGACAAGAATCAGTCTCACTTTAGATGTGACTACACCAGCACCGTCATCAAGCAAATGCCGAACAACAAGATGTTGTTGCAGTCAAACCTAAAGCAAGACAACTCGCCTATTCCAATGCGAACAAAATCTAACAAGATGCAACAGATGAACAACAGTTTCACTTTGGGTCTAAGTCCACCAACACCAAAGCCAGCAAAAATCCAAATAGCAAGATGTTGTTGGAGTCAAACCCGAAGCAAAATAGCTCATCTATCCCTGTGAAACAGTAGCACGCTACAAGCAGAACTTGGGATGAGAAGCCCCCCCAACGTAGGGTATTTATAGGACAAGACCCATCCGTAGTAAAAGCGATAGTTGGCCAAATACAGCTGGAAACCACTCAACCATCATCAAATGAAATGATAAGGCAGGTTTCAAAAGGCTACACTTTAGATTCACCCTAGACCTAGACAACAATAAATATAGAAGATATGCTACCACAAATCAGGGAAACCTGACTACACATCAACATAGAAGATACGAAAATCAATGAGCGGCCCCATCATAATAAACACCTCACAACTTCATCAGATCCAGACGCCCAGGCCATGTTTACAAAAGGAAAGGAACCCCCACGTCCTCCACCAACCAAGGCGCCACCTGCCCTAGCATAGAAAGGACTTTCCTCAAACAATAGAACATGCTCACAGGGAGCAATTAGGAATTAACCACAATCCAAGCAAATAGGATTGAGAGGTAACTAGGAAACATTAGTAATTTCATATGATTCAGAATCCATAGCTCACCATGAACCAGCCGCGCGACATATGAACACGCCAGTTGCTTTAGAACTTCACTACCGCAAGTGGAAGCAAGTAGTGTTCACTTCAGAAAAGGAGCAGATAAGCTTCTGCAAATATAGCATTCCACAAGCAACAGGCAGCTCACACACAACACGCATCTGCAGATGCAAAGCATACATATAGGCAGCAAACCAAACAATCGACCAAAGAAGCATGTCAACTTCTACAGCCAAGCACCAAGGCCTCTCCGTCCCCTCAACCAAAAAAGGTGGGGGAGACGACGCTCAAGAGTTATCCAGGCTGAGGGGCTAATGGAAGTACTCAGTATTAAGACAATAACCACAATGTAAGTCATAGCTTTCGCAAAATGGACCAAAACCAAATGTATATTTTAAGATAGCGATGGTCCATTTCTCACAAAAGTGTCATTCCCGCATTCAATAAGGAGACACGTATACATGTAAAAGGCCACGCATGCAAATGAATCATAGTGATCGCCTGACCCTCCCATTTAGGTTCACCAATCACAATGGATCAGCGGGCTCACGAAGCTTTTGTTGAGCCAATCATAGTTTTCAGCGAAAGAGTGGCAAGCTGCGACAAACAAATAGATTAATCGACTTGGAAGATACAACAATCCAACCAAGAAACATGAACTTACAGACATTTTATTCAACCAATCGCAATATTACATCACATCTTTTGAAATGAAGCTATATCGAACCTCCCCAAATGCCGGCGTTTCATCAACCGACTCCTCTTTCGGAGTTTTCAACTCGAATCTAACTCTAGATCTAGATGACCCTTCCCTAGAAGCCCTAGCTTCCATGCGCCGAGCCCAAAACTCCTTAATCTGCTCTATGTTCCTCAAGCTCCATCGAAGCCGAGATTGGAAGAAACTCTCCAAGCTGCACCCCGGGTTATGTAGGCGATAATTATACCAAGAATCGCCGGACATAAAGAAGCCGTCTCAAGAGATCATAAGCGGATAATGTTCGACCGTGTTTCTAAGGTCATCATCACCAACCTATTTTAGCAAGTTTAGGAAACTAACAAAAGTGAATAAAGTTTACATCATACGCCAACTTCACTTCCATGCCAAATAAGTTTCACTAAACAACCGTCTCAGGTGGACCTATTTATCTACCACGTTCTCGTGCTCTTTAGCAGCAGGTTGAGATGGAGGTGGTGCCCTATCGTCGGTAGGAAGGACTGCGATAGTAGCAGGGGCGGCATCAGCATCGACGGGGTTCTCAATCACGGCCCCGAAAGTCCCCGCGGCATGGCTTCCACGTGCGTCGCACCGGCGGATGTAATCCTTCACCCTAGCCTTGATATCTGCTTTCTCAGCATCCAACTGCCAAGCAAAAGGAACAGTTAGGGGAAATTTGTAATCGTGAAAGAAACATAAAGCGCACCTTTCCACGAGAATGAGCTGCGCGGATCAGAGCAAGGTCTCGGCCTCCTTTCATCCAGTATTCATCATAAAAATGAGAAGTCATAGCTTTTGCCTCAGCGGACCAGGACCAATAATGCTAGGGCTTGCGGATGGCGAGCCCTTCATGATGTCCACACCCACCATCGATGAGACACTGAGCGAAAGCATCGAGTGTCTCAAGACATGCATAGCCACGCCCTGTGTTCTAGAAGCTTTCAAAACCCCTCAGCTCTTCCACCAGCCACGCGAGGAAATCCTTCAAGGGCAGGTCCTGGGGGACATTCACCACTGACCCAATGCCTTCCACCAAGTTTTTATAGGCATTCAGGACCCTATCTCCCACCTCCCCCCAAGCATGCTCCTCATCCCGTTGCTTTTTGCGGGAAACCTCCAAGTCATTCTGTAGTTCCTCCACCTAACCAGCTGTTGATGCAAAAACATGACTATACACGTCAATGGCCTCTCGCAAGCCAGGTAGACTAGAGCATGAGCGTCTCTCCAATCCTACGACTTCAGCAGTTGATCCGGTCAATCGAGTCTAAGGCGTGCCAGTCAATTTGACCCTGAAACTGACAAGGAGGAAAAGAATAGTCAAATTATGGAACATGCCGGTGTGATTCTGGACAGTTCCTCATGTATGGCCAAACAACCGATCCGATCAAGGCATTGACTAGAAAGTCAACATCCAGCATGCATTTGTGAATAAACAATTGAGCAGACATGCATGACTTAGAGCAATCGATCATGACGTGACATAATAAATCAACAATAAGAAAAAGTATAAAACATTCATGATACGTGCTGAGATAACTAAAACAGTAAAGATTCAACTCAATCTACTATTTAATACATGTGAGAAAGCACAAAACCATTAGCCGATCTAGCCTAATCGATACAATACATCAAGGTCCAACATGTGTTGCAATAATCTAGATTAAAATTAATAGATCTACTAAACTCGTGAATTTGAAATCCTCAGACTAAGTAATCTTTGGATCAAGTCTCGTTCAAACAAGCTCAACAAACCCACTAGCATTAAATAGACAAATGCACGTAATGTTATGGATAAAGTTCTGGTGAATCAGCTAATTTGCCGATACCGACATGAGAACGAACTAAGTATACAAATAGCTTTAAAACAAAACCCACTAATTGATCCTATCCTAATGAGATCGGTGACTTAACCCGTTGCAGCCACTATAATAGAAAAGACTAACAAGCTTCGCCACAAAACTGCTCATACCCTAGAACGTGCCACATGTCACAAACAAGATTGGTACAATCTAGCTAATGTAAGCACAAGATCAACCATCAAGGCAAGAGTAAAACACAATGAGCATTAATGACAGTTGAATCTAAGAAGATATAAGTCAAATCTACCAATCTTGATCGAGAATGATGTTGATATAACAAATAAACAAAATAAAACAATCAACATCGATAACTTAATGAATCTACTAGGTTTCCAAGCCTAATAGAGCCGATAACTAGCCCTTTCAATGCATAATAAGAGGTTGAACCAGCCCTATCGAACGAAAACATGAACCAACTAGTCATGTCAATGCATAAATAGGAGGTCGAACTGGCCCTATCAAACAAGAACACAAGCCATGACGGTACTTACAGCAATCCAAAGGTCGGACGGCCTGATGCAGCCTTGCTTGATGGAGAAACTCGTCAAGATCCTAAAACTAAATTTTTTTTGGCCGGAGCCAAAAGATTGTTGTATTGATTGTCAATTTTCCTTACAAGGTGCCAGGGTTTACATATTTATACCCTGGGCTTGACCAAGTCCTAACTTGACACGACTCATAAAAATAAGGAAATAAACTAGAAATTACTAAAAACTTAATAACTTGGGCCCTACTATTCCATCCTGTAGAGTCCCCTCTCGTCAACGCACTGTCTCCCGTTGAATCGGATCAAAGTCGATGTGGCCTGTATGCTTCTTCAGGTAGCCGATTCTGGTTAGCCGATTCACCCTGATTTAGCCGATTCTCCAATAAACAGCTGTTACCAGTATTTAGCCAATTCCTAATAGAGTCTTCTTTGAGAAGCTTTACCTGTGCGCCTGCCAGTCCAAATTTTGGTGCAAACACATGCCCCCAATTTTGGGATAAAATTAATTTTGTTCCAAAATTCCACTTGATCTCTGGTGTTTCCTTGGCACTTCCACAGGATTCTTTCAAGTTCTAACCCTAGACAACACCAGTGCAAGTATTCATCTCGATGGTGGCTTCCCTTCATGAGATTTGGATGGCAACTCTAGACCTCGTTCTAACGGTAAAATCTTTAACGAAATTCGCTTTTACTCTTCACGCACTCTGCTTACTTGTCTCCTATCCTTCTTTTGTAGGATCTCCATAATGAACTGCTCATCCACACTACACCCAACTCCTTCTATTTGGGTCCCATGGGCAACTTAGATCCAATTGACTTCATTACTAAAGAGACTCAATAGATTCCTTTCAAAGTTTCACTTATGGATATTAGTTCTTGGAGCAATGCTTTCAGGAATTGGCCCCATATCCAGCTTGGATGGCATGATTGGTTTCTAAGAGTACAAGAGCAGAAGGGTAAGTCTTGGGTAGATGCAGGAATTCATCAGTGTCGATACCCAGAAAATGGGTACCCCAAACCCTTGGTTTACCAAACTAAACCCCGCAAAATCAGCAACTCGACCCCTCCGGTAACCTCCCGCGATAACATACAAAGGCCCGCAGGCTGAGACATATCGGGCTGACCCACGAACGGACAACGATGGCCCAAAGCCAAAGCCTGCTCGGGAGGCTACCAAACGGACTAGCACTGTACACTCGAGAGGCTACCGATCGGACTGGTACTGTACACGCGAGGTTACAATTCAGGCGACCCCTCGAAGACCGAACTTCGTCCGTCGAACGAGCCTGCCCTCGAGGACGTAACTTGGCCCGCCGAACGAGCCTGCCCTCGAGGACGAAACTTCATTCGGGCGAATGGGTGGCCCTCGAGGGGAGTACACCCCTCGGTTTATCGACTCTCTCGTACGAATCCAGGCGCATTCAATGCGACCTATCTACCCCCGCCTAACCACATGGCCACAGTTACAGGAACAGTAGCAGGCGTGGCTGTCAAATCTAGCTTTTACCGCCCATGCCCCGAAATCCTGCGGATCGTACTTCGCTGTTGCACCATGCCGACCACTGTGCCCCATTCAGCACCACCTCGAGACGTTAAAACCAGCACATTTCCCGCATTTCCCAGGATTCGGCCATATCCAGCGAGGCTCAACCTCCTCGGCACGACCCCCTCGACTCCAGCCGAGACCCTCGATCGTCGCCCCTCGACTTCATCAAACGAACCCTCGAGCGAAACTTCAACAACTCCCGATGCGACGGTTGCAAGGCCTCCCATACCGACATACATCACTACAGCGGCACCGACGTGATCGGCCTCAACGTCGTACATCATTAGCTGTGCAGACTCGAAATACATGTACCCCTGTGCCCCTCCTTCATCTATAAAAGGAGGTGCCAGGACCTACGAAAGGAGGATCGATCGAGAGATAGAAACGCTAAGTCTTTAGATCACAGAACGACACCGTGAGACAGCGTAAGGTTGAAAACTAGGCGTCCGAACGCCCAAGCTCCACCACGCGCTCCTCACATCTGCTTGTATTTTCCCCTGTACTAGCACTTCGGTGCAAAATAACACGAATCATCCTCCCCCCGCTGGACGTAGGGCCTTCTTTGCCCGAACCAGGATAAATCGCCGTGTCCTTCTTGCATCACCCACCGGATTAAGGGATCACGCAATTACAAATATTACTCATTGGTGTTAACCCCCCGAGGGTCAAAACACCAACAGTTAGCGCGCTAGGTAGGGGAGCCGCGTGTCACTAACGATTTCCCGCCATTTTTCCGGATGGGCGACTTTGTTTCACCACTTCCGCACGCTACCGTGATCTGGTTTGGGAGCCTGGAGTTCATGACCCTCGACCAGGGCTACGACATGACCCTGCTCTCAATCCGTGACCCGAACGGAGGTCGCGGTACGCCCCCACGCTCTTGGGGGGGCCGCTCACCAGTCCTACCACCGTGCTTCCACATCCAGAAGGAGGCACGGTCGGCACCGTCATCGCCATCAACCTAAGACGGGGAGGGTTCCCGCCGCTTTCTCCTCGCCCCTAACCGGAGATGACGAACCCCTTGTTGAGGGAGCATCTGACCCGAGTTCAGAGGTAGAGGGCAAACTGGCAGAACCCCATCACAACCCCGACTTCACCTTCGTAGTAGGCACGTCGAGGAAGCACGACGAAGCCCCCGCTTGATCGAGCCCGCTCCCGCACGAGCTGTTCGAGCGCCATTGGCGGCCTTCGTTCGACTTCAACAATCCTACAACGACGATCTCGACAGTGACCCACTCCAGCATGAGCACGTTGGAGGACCGCTCAAGCACCCTTCTCCGAGCAATGACGGACATGGAGACTGTCACACCGACCTCCGAGGGTTTGGCCTTCGTAAGAGCGCCCGGCCCCTGGAGGTACACCGTTGGTACACTCCGACGGCAGCTGCAGGAGGAGGCGCGGGGGAATTCCCCGTCTTCTACTGCGACGACCTTGATTCTGACTCTAATCATTGGGATCCTACCCGCGAGTGCCTCCACATCGATGGTGATGTCGATTCCAATCAGGACACCGTCGATCCAGCGGCCGCGACAACTACCGCTGTGGTGAGAGACGCTCCCCCCAGAGCAGAGGACCAACAACCAGACGCACCCCGAGAAGCATGCCCCCGTCCTGGCGAGCAGGACGCACAGCTGGCGCAGATTCGGGAGTTGCAGGCGAAGCTCGCCGATGAGCAAGAATGCTTGCGCCTACTCGAGCTGACCCTCGAGCAAGAGCAGCGACCGCCTGGCGGTAGAGCCCGAGCCAGGGCCCGAGAAGTCAACCGGTAGATCATCGAGGCAGGAGCACCCGAGCAACCCGCCAACCGTTATCCCCGAGCAAGCCAGAACATTGTTGCAGCGGCTATGCTCCTTCGCAATATGCCCGCTCCATCCAACTCGCAAGCTCGGCGGATACAATGTGAGGTCGAGGATCTCCTCCAAGTTGCCGCTATCCAGCAAGCCAAGAGCTTAGCCTCAAGGCATCGAGAGGCTGCCTCCGAACCTCAGGTCGAGCCCTCCCGGCCCAAAAGGGAGGGCTCGGTCGATCAGGGGGCGACCCCCCCGACAGAAAAAGAAGCCGGCCCGAGAACGTATCAACGACAACCGCGCTCCCCGTGACGCGCGCCTTGACATTGTCGAGAACCGCAGACGCAAGCACGGGGATGCCGAGGATCGAGGGTACAGCGCCCATCGTGGAGGGCGTTACGACAGCGACGAAGACCGACAGGCCCCGGAGCCACCAGGTCCCCGAGTCTTCAGCAGGAGGATCCGCTGCGCCCAGCTGCCCGACAAGTTTCGACCCCCCACGAGTATCGTCAAATACAACGGCGAAACCAATCCCGAGCTCTGGCTAGCCGACTTTCGGTTGGCTTGTCAGGCGGGCGGGGCGCGTGACGATCACGCCATCATACGTCACCTTCCCCTGTTCCTATCCGACACCGCGCGTAGGTGGCTCGAGGAGCTTCCCCCTGACCAGATTCGTGGCTGGATCGACCTTGTCCGAATCTTTGAGGGGAACTTCAAAGGTACCTACGTGCGTCTCGGGAACTCCTGGGAACTGTGCAACTGCAAGCAGAAACCAGGGGAGTCTCTCTGTGACTTTGCTCGATGATTCTCCAAGCTCCGCACCAAACTACCCCACATCTCCAATATCGACGTCGTTCTAGCGTTTGTTGCGGGTATGACCTGCAAGGACCTAGTTCATGAGTTAGGGCATAACCGCCCCGACACCGTCGACGAGCTCATGGATGTGGTCGCCAACTATGTGGCTGGCGAAGAGGCCGTCGGCGCCTTCTTCAGTGACGGGAAGGACAAGGGAAAAACACTGGTAGCCGACGACGCCGGAGGCTCGAGCAAAGGGCCAAAGAGAAATAACAAGAAGAAGAAAAATCAGCAAGGCAAGCGTGAGGCTGCAGAAGATGATCTCATCGCAGCAACCGAATGCAAAAGACCTCAAGGTCCCCCCGAGGGCACCATCTTCGACAAAATGCTCGAGGAGCCATGTCCTTATCATAAGGACGGGGCAAGGCACAAGCTTAAGGACTGCCGCATGCTTCGAAGGCACTTCGAGCAAGTGGGCGTGAAGAAAGGTGATGACAAGAAAGACCAAGGCAGTGGTGAGGGAGACAACGGGGAAGACGAAAAATTCCCCGAAGTCTATGACTGCTACATGATCTACGGGGGCCCCTCAACCCAGCTCACACCCCGACAGCGTAAGCGGGAGCGTCGAGAGGTCTTCTCCGCTCGTGTCATGACGCCTCACTACTTCGACTGGTCTGATGCGCCCATCACGTTCGACCACGATGACCATCCGGATTGAGTCCCCAACCCCGGGGCCTATTCGCTCGTCGTCGACCCAATCATCATCAACACCCGCCTCTCGAAGGTCCTCATGGATGGCGGTAGCAGCCTGAACGTCATCTACCTCGAGGCCCTCGACTTCTGGGGGTCAGGAGGTGCCAACTCTGACCCAGCGCCGGGGGGTTCCATGGCGTCGTGCCAGGGAAGAAGGCTTTCCCCATCGGCCGTATCGACCTTCCTGTTTGTTTTGGCACTCCTACCAACTTTAGGAAAGAGACCCTCACCTTCGAGGTGGTCGGGTTTCACGGAACGTATCATGCCATCATCAGCCGACCAGGCTACGCGCAGTTCATGGCGATCCCGAACTACACCTACCTCAAGCTCAAGATGCCAGGACCCAAAGGCGTCATCACTGTCGCCTCCTCCTACGAGCACGCGTACGACTGCGATGTCGAATGCGTCGAATATGGGGAGGCCGTCGAGCAAAATGCCATGATAGCCGCGACCCTCGAGCACCTCACCGATGAGATGCCAGACCCCAAGCCACACGCCGGCAACTTCGAGCCAGCACAAGACACCAAGAAAGTCCCCCTCGACCCGAGCTGCCCATGCGAGAAGGTGCTAACGATTAGCGCCGACCTCGAAGACAAATAGGAAGCCGTGCTCGTCAACTTTCTCCGTGCGAACGCCGATATGTTTGCATGGAGTCCTTCGGATATGCCGGGCATACCAAGGGAAGTCGCCGAGCATGCCTTGGGAATCCGGGCTGGGTCCAGACCGGTGAAGCAACGCCTGTGTTGCTTCGACGAGGAGAAGCGCAGGATCATTGGCGAGGAGGTACACAAGCTTTTGGCGGCTGGATTCATCAAGGAGGTCCATCACCCCGAATGGTTAGCTAATCCCGTGTTAGTTAAGAAAAAGAATGGAAAAATGCGGATGTGTATTGACTATACTAGTTTAAACAAAGCATGTCCCAAAGTTTCGTTTCCTTTACCACGCATTGATCAAATTGTCGACTCTACTGCGGGATGTGAAACCCTCTCGTTCCTCGATGCTTATTTCGACTACCACCAAATCAAGATGAAAGAGTCCGACCAGCTCGCGACCTCCTTCATCACACCTTTTGGCATGTACTGCTACATCACCATGCCCTTCGGCCTTCGAAACGCCGGGGCAACGTATCAGCGGTGCATGCTACACGTCTTCGGCGAACACATAGGCGAAACGGTCGAGGCCTACGTCGATGACATCGTGGTCAAGTCCAGAAGAGCGGACAACCTCATCCGAGACCTCGAAATCGCATTCGGGTGCCTTCGAGCCAAAAACATAAAACTCAACCCCGAGAAATGTGTCTTCGGAGTGCCTCGGGGCATGCTCCTTGGGTACATCGTCTCCTAGCACGGGATCGAGGCCAACCCCGAGAAGGTGGCGGCCATCATGCGAATGGGGCCGATTCAGGATCTCAAGGGCGTGCAGAGGGTCACGGGCTGCCTCGCGGCCCTCAGCCGCTTCATCTCACGCTTAGGGGAGAAGGCCATGCCTCTGTACCGCCTCTTGAAAAAATTCGAGCGATTCACATGGACCACGGAGGCCGAGGAGGCCCTCGACGAACTCAAAGCCAAGCTGACATCCACTCTGATTCTCGTCCCTCCTCGACCAGCGACGTTGACTGAACCACCCGAGCCCCTCGTCCTCTATGTCGCCGCAACCACTTAGGTGGTCAGCGCGGCCATAGTGGTGGAAAGGCAAGAGGAAGGGCGTGCTTTGCCAGTCCAACGGCCGGTTTACTTCGTCAGCGATGTGCTTTCGGAAATGAAAATCCGCTGCCCACAGGTGCAGAAGCTGCTCTACGCCATCGTCCTTACACGTCGCAAGCTCCAGCACTATTTCCTCAGCCACCCGTTTACTGTGGTATCCTCGTTCCCCTTGGGGGAGATCATCCATAACCGGGAGGCTGCTGGAAGGATCGCTAAGTGGTTAGTCGAGCTCATGGGCGAGACCATCACCTATGCACCACGGAAGGCCATCAAGTCTCAAGTGCTAGTGGATTTTGTCGCCGAGTGGACCGACACTCAGTTGCCACCAGTCCAAATCCAAGCTGAGCTGTGGACGATGTACTTCGACGGGTCACTCATGAACACAGGAGCAGGCGCGGGCTTGCTCTTCATTTCACCCCTCAGAGTCCACATGCGCTACGTCATTCGCATCCACTTTGCCACTTCTAACAACGTCGCGGAGTACGAAGCACTTGTCACTGGATTACGAATCGCCCTTGAACTCGGGGTCCGACGCCTTGATGTTCGAGGCGACTCGCAGCTAATCATCGACCAAGTGATGAAGACCTCGAGCTGCCACGACTCCAAGATGGAAACATACTGCAACGAAGTGCGCAAGTTGGAAGACAAGTTCCACGGCCTCGAGCTTAGTCATATCGCTCGACGATACAACGAAGCCGCGGATGAGCTCACAAAAATCGCATCGACTCGAGGTACAGTCCCTCTAGATGTGTTCTTGAGGGACCTCTTCGAGCCCTCTGTCGATTTGGGCTCGGGGGCTTGTACTACGCCCTCGAAGCTCCACCCCACGACCTCGGCCGGGGCCCCCTCGACCGGGGCCTAGGTTATGGAGATCCAGGAGACCCCTCCTCCGCCGAACCCACCACCGGATTGGCGAGCCCCTTTACTCGACTGCCTCATTCAGCGAGAGCTTCCGGAGGACCGGACCGAAGCTCGACGGATCGCGCGATGGGCCAAATCCTACGTCATCTACGGTGACAGCAAGGAACTCTACAGGCGAAGCCCCTCAGGCGTTCTTCAGCGCTGCATTACCATCGAGGAAGGCAGGAAGCTCCTCGAGGACATACACTCGGGGGCCTACGGCCATCACGCAGCACCAAGGACCCTCGTAGGCAATGCCTTCCGACATGGTTTCTACTGGCCGACCGCCGTTTTCGATGCCACAAACATTGTCCGTTCGTGCAAAGGGTGTCAATTTTACGCCAAGCAGACGCACCTCCCAGCTCACGCCCTACAAATGATCCCCATTACCTGGCCGTTCGCGGTCTGGGGGCTCAAACTTGTGGGGCCTCTCAAGAGGACAACCAAAGGGTACACGCACTTGCTCGTTGCCATTGACAAGTTTACCAAGTGGATCGAGGCCTAGCCCATCAGCAACATCTGCTCCGAATGGGCAGTTGAGTTCTTCACCGACATCATCCATCGCTTCGGGGTCCCGAACGTCGTCATCACTGACAACGGCACACAGTTCACCGGCAAGAAGTTCTTGGACTTCTGCGATCGCCATCACATCTGTGTGAATTGGTCCACAGTTGCACATCCTCGAACTAACGGCCAGGTCGAGCGCGCCAATGGCATGATTTTGCAAGCCCTCAAGCCAAGGATCCTCAACTGCCTCAGCAAGCATGGAAAAAAATGGGCCGCGGAGCTACCGTCGGTCCTATGGAGCTTAAGGACAACACCTAGTCGAGCTACGGGCTTCACCCCATTCTTCTTGGTCTATGGGTCCGAGGCCGTCCTCCCCACTGACCTCGAGTATGGTTCCCCTTGACTAAAGGCGTACAACGAGCAAAGCAGCGAAGAAGCCCTCGCAAACACCATCGACCAGCTCGAGGAGGCTCGAGACATGGCGCTAATCCACTCTGCGAGGTACCAGCAAAAACTTTGATGCTATCACGACAAGCACGTGCGCCCAAGGGACTTCCAGGTTGGAGACCTCGTCCTACGTCGGCGACAGAGCAACAAGGGACATCACAAAGCTGACCCCGCCATGGGAAGGCCCATACACCGTAGCTGAGGTGCTAAAGCCCGGGACGTACAAGCTCACTAACGACAAAGGCGAAATCCTCACCAACGCATGGAACATCGAACAGCTACGTCGTTTCTACCCTTAGGGCACCAGTGCCCATGTACATTCTCGCATGTTTTGTACATTTCCGCATGACAAATATAAGGAGTACTTTTGATTATAAGTTCAAACCTGTTATTGTACATGCAAGAGGTAGCCTCGACCCTGTCTCGCCAGAGTCGAGCCTCCCTCGGGGGCTAACGGGGGGGGACCCCCTAAGTTCCTAAAAATACGAATGACTTTTTTTTCGCACGCCTCCCTCTCGCTTCCCAACTAAGTTGAAAAATGCCTCGAACTCCCTAGGGGTCAAGGGCTGTCGAGCCAGAGCTCTCCTACGCCTCTAGGCTACGGTACCTCCACTCGCTCCCCCCTCGAGGGATACGAGCCTGCGTCGAACGCTCAGTCAGAAAGCAAGAGTCAGGCGATCAGAACTCGAGCGCTTCTTCTTTCTCACGCCTCAATACGCTTCGCGACTAAGTAGAAAACGCCTCGAACTCCCTAGAGGGTCAAGGGCTGTCGAGCCGGGAGCTCTCCTACGCCTCTGGACTACGGTACCTCCACTCGCTCCCCCCTCGAGGGATACGAGCATGCGTCAAAAACTTAGTCAAAAAAGCAAAGTCTAGGTGAAAACAAAGCAGAAAAGGCTCGAAAGTAAAACGATAAATCGCATTACGATAAATGCATTAATGTTCAAAAAGGGCTTTTGGAGCCACATTGAATATAAGTTACAAAAAACTAATTCATTACATGGGCACCCTCGCCCAGCCTTGCCCTACAGGCCCGCTCCGTCACCGCCCTCCTTGACGTGGCACCCTTCAACCGCAGGAGGGAGGACTTCGTCCTCAAACAGCTTCGCCAGCGCTCCCCCTGGCCTCTCGGCGTCATGAATGAGACCTCGGCATTGCTCCTCATTCTCCGCGTCGATCTTCGAGATGTCAGGAACAAAGCCTTGGGCTACCATGTTCATATCAAAGACGAAGCCAGAGGAGACCACTGCAAGCGCCCGCTTCACGCCGGTATGGAGCGCCTCCCGCACGCGATCGCGAAGGGTGGCGTCGAGGTAGTAGATCCGGTCGACAAGCGCGGCACCCGGGATGTCTTCTTCGGTACCCTCGACAGGCTCGACCTCCCAGGAGGCGCCGAGCCCGTCGAGGGCAACCCGAAGCCGGCCAAGAAGCGCCCCCTCCACCGCAAAGCTCTCCTGCAGCGCCTTAGCGGCGGTCTGGGTTGCAAGCAGCTCGGACTCGAGGCCTGAAACACAAAGCAACAATCAGACAAAACCATATGGGAAGAAAAATGATCAAAAGCTCTTTAAGGAACTCACCAGCACAGCGAGTCTCGAGGGCGTTGCGATCCCCTAGCACGGCGTCGCGCTCCCCCCGAGCCTCGTCCCGCTCCCGCTGGGCCTCCTTGAAGGCCCGGGTCACCTCAATTTTCTCACAGTGGAGGGTCTCGAGGGTGCCACCAGCCAGGATGATGGCCTGCTCCTTCTCTTGGAGGGTAGCCTTCATCGCCCTGAGCTGGGTTTCTAGGCCAGCGGCTCGGTTCTTCTCCTCCTGGACCAAGGCGGAGAGGGCGTTGCGCGCCGTGGAGACTTCGGCAAAATTGGCCTCGAGCGAGCGGATGCGCTCCACAGAGCTCTGAGCCTCCGCCACGAGTAGCTCGACGCGCTCCTGGGCTCGGATGCTCTCGCCCCTGGCCTTCTCTGATTCGGCCTTTGCCTCATTAGCCTCCTCCCTCGCATGCTTGAGCTCCTCCTTGAGGTGGGCGGCTTCCCCTCGAGCGGCGTCGGAGTCCTCCTTCGCCCGGGCGGCCTCCTCTTTGGCTTTGGCGGCCTCCTCCATAGTCCGCTTCAGCTCCTCCTCGATCTCGGCCACCCTGCCTGCGCAGAGCGGCCGGCCTCGAGTTGGCGAAGCACTTCCTCCCGGCTGTTGTGCGTTTTATGGAGGAAGTCTGACTTGGAGTAAGAACGCCTCCGCGCCTCCTGGGGACAGGAAATCGAGGTTAAGGCATCCCATACGGAAGAACTTAAAAAACTGCATATGGCCTAACACAGTGACTCACCGCGAGGTTCCGGTCGAGGCCTTCCGCGAGCTCGACGCCCAGCTTCAGCAAGTGCCGCAGCCATGCCCGGGACCGCTCGGCCTCCTCCTAGCACTTGACCTCCGCCGGGTCATTCATCTCGATCCTCGGAGCGCTGGAGTCGCCAGGTTCCCGGACTATGATGCACTCCTTGCCCCAACATGGAAGGACCGTCTTGACCTTGGTTCGCCCCAAGGACTCGATCTCATCCACCACGTCGTGTGCGGCGCTGTAACGCACGGCCAACTCCATCGGGCCGCTGAACTCCGACACGGCGCCGGCACTCCTCAGCCCGGGGTCGGAAGACGACCTTCTCAGCAGTCCAGAAGCTGCCGTCTTCTCCGGCCGCTCCGTCGACGATTGTAGCGGCTGGCTCGACACTGCTTCTGGTGCCTCTGGACCCAGTGGAAGTGTCGAGGCCATCGCCTCCCCCAACACCACGACTTGTGACGCCGGTAGGACCACCATCGACGCGTCCGCCGCCGGGTTCGGTACCGAGGCCTCCTCTGGTTGCGCCCCCGGCAGCCGCGGGACCATCGACGCCTTCAACGCCATTTCTCCTTCGGCCAGCAGCTCATCCAGGGTAATCACAGACACCCATTGCTTGGGCAGTCCGGAAGTCGCCTCCGTCTCCGACGTCTCGGGCGGTTGCTGCGTCGGCGGGTCCAGCGGCGCCGTGTTCCCCGGCGGCGTCTGCTGCGCCTGCTGATGCTGGGGCTGGCCCCTCGTTTCCTTCTCCCGCCGCTCCGACGGCTCCTTCCCCTCCGCCTGCTGTGGCCGTGGCAGCTCCGCTTCTTGCAGGGCCCCCTGCTCCTGCTCCCTTCGGGCCTCGAGCTCACATAGCCCTGCCGGCCAGGGCCGCCGCTCTCCCGTCAAGGGGGGAAGGGCCGTGGTCTCCTCACCATTGAGGTCCATGATGGCTACCCCCTCTCCCGGCTCATGGCCCTTGGGGGCTCCTGCCTTGGGGGCGGGGATCGAAGCCTCCGGCCTGCTAGGTACGGAAGCCCCCGACGTTGGGGCACCGCCTCCTGGTGCCGGGCCGAGCTCGAGGGCCGCAGGCGACGACGTCAAGGAGGCGCTCCCTCCCTCATATGTCCTCCCCGGCTCGGAGTCGCCGCCCGCCGCGGACCCCGAGACGCTCGACCCTGCAGCAAGATTGGAACCCGTCAGCCTACCGCGCGCTAGAGCACCGAGGGTTGAGGATAACCACTTGGCTTCCCACCAAGCCAAGGGCCTCGATGTCGCACCTGTGATCGGGGCCACCATCTTTGCAGCTGCATCCATCTTGAGCCGCTTAGTCGGCGTGAGAGACGCCTCCTCGATCTGGCGCTTGGGCCTGGAGGGGAAGCAGAACGGCAAAAAGTTTATTAAATTGCGCAAGGAAGACGCAACGAAAAGAAAATGAACCAACGACACCTACCCGAAGGGGATAGAGGCCTTTTGGGTCCCCCTCGAACCGCCAGCAGATTTTGAGACCCCTCCCGAAGCCGAGCCCTTCCCGGGGCTGAGGCTGCTCGGGGCCGTCGATGGGGTCGCCGCGCCTCCCTGCTTCGACGGGGCCCCCTGGGCACGGCTCTGCTCCGCCAGCGCCGACGACCGGGACCGGGTTTCCCGGATCGAAGTGGACGGGGTCCCGCCTCGAGTACGATGCGAGGAGGGTGAACCCCCTCCAGGCGAGGCCTCGGCCCCCTTTTTCCACGCCGGCGCTCCAAGGTCGACGCCACCGGCTGGGGGTGCGCTGCTCCGCCACCTCCTCCTGCACGAAGGGGCGGTCAGCATGGAAGGAACCCGACAAGATGCGGTCGAGGCACCCCTCCACCCCCTCGACATCTTCACTATCATCATCATCTTCATCTCCCTCGGACGAGGGAGACTCCTCCTCCGGGAGCCCATCGCGCCTCTGCTCAGCGCGGTGCTTCGCAAGTCTTTCGCGCTCCCGGAGCTTCTTAGCTTTTTTCTTCTCCTCCTCGTCCTTACTCTGCTTCTCTTGCTGGGCGGTGAAGTGTCTTACCTAACGATCGGGAGCATCCTCCCTCAGCGGGGGCCTCGATCTCCGATAGTCGATTCTCCCCTACACAAAGACTTTCAGTCACAGGGACAAGAGAAAGGGAAGGGGGAAAATGTGAAAGGCACAGCTCGAGGCACTCACCAGGTCGAGGCAACCCTCCTCGGGCTGCATGGGGAGGCAGTTGACATCTTCCACCCTGAACGAGCCAACCACCATCCCCTTTACCCGCGTGATGATTTTCGTAGTGGACGGCCTCTCACCGGACATCCGGCATCTCTTGAGAACCTCGGGCGCCGCCGAGGGGAGCATCTCGTCCAACCGCAACGGGCGCTCCATTAGAGGGAGCACCCGTCGACTGTGGAAGGCCGAGACCACCACACCCGCCATCAGGCCCGCCTCTCAAAGGGTCCTCATCGTGGCGACGAGGGGATGAAGTCAACGCTGAAGATCTCCCGCGACACCGTGCGGCCAGTTGTATGGACGCTCGGCGATGAGCCGCCCGGTGTACGGCGGGAGGTAGCCACCGTCGTTGCGAAGGTAGAACCACTGCTCGTCCTACCGGGAGTGGTTGGACGTCAACCCGGTGGGGATGTACTCGCGTGGCTCCTCTGACCTTTCGGTCTTCAACACGAAGTTGAGGCACCCCGCCCTGACGATTCGCCTTACTCCTTGCGCCACCGAGGAGGCAAACCACTCCCCCTTGTAAAGGTGGAGCCATAGCTCCCAATGTGGCGCCATCGCGAGGTAGCCCTCGCAGACGGCCGCGAAGATGGCGGCATTGGAGATGGCGTTGGGGGAGAAATGGTGGAGCTCGACGCTGTAGAAGTTCGTCAACCCCCGCATGAACTCGCTCGAGGGCACACCGAACCCATGCCGATGGTACTTGAGGAAGCTCACCACGTAGCCCTCCGGCGGATTTGGCTCTTCGTGGTCCCTGGGCGGCGCAATCCACTCTGGCCGATTTGAATCGGTGACGGAGCAGAGAAGTCCTTCCCTCACTAGCTCGGTCAGCCTTTGCCGCGTCACGGTCGACGGGCGCCAGGGCTCGGCGGGCTGGAGGACGGGGGCCATGGCAGCAGCGGCAGCATAGATCTGCTCGGTGGGCGCGGCGGCGGCAACAATAGCATGAATCTCCTCAGCGGACGGGTGACCAGGAAGGTTCCCAATCATGACTTCTCGCTCTATTTACCCTCACGCGCACAGGATAGCAGGAGTTCGAAAGGATGGCAAAGGTGGGAGCGAACACTTGTCCCCCTCCATTTTTATACTCGGGAAGAGCAACGGGCGGAGTCCGGCGGCAGGAAAAAGGTAACTCCCCGCAATTAATGCGTTTACCTGACCGTTCCCCCCTTGACCCTCGACCGGACGCACGTGTCACACCTCTGACAGAGAGCCGTTGAGCCACCTCAAAGCCTCGAGGGAGCGAAGGCCGGTCCTCGAGTGAGGGCTCAAC
>CM041631.1:29073645-29100836 GCA_023333625.1 Bothriochloa decipiens | reverse complement strand
TCAAAGCCTCGAGGGAGCGAAGGCCGGTCCTCGAGTGAGGGCTCAACGGCCGCCCTTGAGCGCCAAAAAAGAACGGTTACTCGCCGACGGAGATTTTCATGAGAGGTGAAAATGGGCTCTGACCCTACCACAAAGTCTCAAGGGAGTGAAGGCCGGTCCTCGAGTGAGGGCTCAACGGCCGCCCTTGAGCACCAAAAAATCAGGCTCCGGCCCTAAGCCTCGAAGGAGCGAAGGCTGACCCCACAAACAGGGTTCGACAGCCGCCCTCGAGCACTCGAGTCAGGGGTGACCAAGGGGAGCCAACATGAGGCCCTGCTCGAGAACGAACTCTCGAGACCCCTTTGGACGCATCCAAGGCGAAACGCTACAGACTTTATGGAATCCCCCCGAACGGAGGCATCAAGCCGTCGAGACCTATCGAATGGAATCGGTATCCGTAGGACCATTGTGTTTTGCTTTAATGAGACTGCCTCCGGGCCTTCTGCCGACCTCCATCGAACGAGGAACGGGCTCTCGCTTAGATTTTCCCGTTACCAGCTCACTGAGAACTTCGCAGCTCGCCCTATCGGGGGTAGTCCGATGCTTCTCGCCTCACATCCGATCGAAAGGACTCGTGAGAAGAATGCCGAGGCCAGCAATGCCCCAGCTGCACGAGGCTCGGGGGCTCGCCCGTGCCTGGCACCCCTCGACGAAAGAGGGCGAAAATCCCCCAGGGGCTCCCCTCGGTAAAGCGCTATGACTCCAGTTCAGGCCTGTACCCGACTGAACAAGCACCCTTTAACTAAAATATAAATAAAGCCCTCACAGGAGTCTTTCGACTCCTACGAGGCCTCGGGGGCTACCCCCGCGGGGGTCGCTCGTGCACCCCCCATGAAAGAATCTAAATCACGTCCCATTTCTAATTCCTGACCCCCTGCCCGAGTGACATCACTCGCACAGGGGCTCGGGGGCTACTGTCGATACCCAGAAAATGGGTACCCCAAACCCTTGGTTTACCAAACTAAACCCCGCAAAATCAGCAACTCGACCCCTCCGGTAACCTCCCACGATAACATACAAAGGCCCGTAGGCTGAGACATATCAGGCTGACCCACGAACGGACAACGACGGCCCAAAGCCAAAGCCTGCTCGGGAGGCTACCAAACAGACTAGCACTGTACACTCGAGAGGCTACCGATCGGACTGGTACTGTACACGCGAGGTTACAATTCAGGCAACACCTCGAAGACGGAACTTCGTCTGCCGAACGAGCCTATCCTCGAGGATGTAACTTCGCCCGCCGAACAAGCCTACCCTCGAGGACGGAACTTCGTTCGAACAAATGGGCGGCCCTCGAGGGAAGTACACCCCTCGGTTTACCGACTCTCTCGTATGAATCCGAGTGCATTCAATGCGACCTATCTACCCCCGCCTAACCAAATGGCCACAGTTACGGGAACAGTAGCTGGTGTGGCTGTCAAATCTGGCTTTTACCGCCCATGCCCCGAAATCCTGCGGATCGTACTTCGCTGTTGCACCATGCCGACCACTGTGCCCCGTTCAACACCACCTCGAGACGTAAAAACCAGCACGTTTCCCGCATTTCCCGGGATTCGGCCTTATCCAGCGTGGCTCAACCTCCTCGGCATGACCCCCTCGACTCCAGCCAAGACCCTCGACCGTCGCCCCTCGACTTCATCAAACGAACCCTCGAGCGGAACTTCAACAACTCCCGACACGACGGTTGCAGGGCCTCCCATACCGACGTACATAACTACAGCGGCACCGACGTGATCGGCCTCAACGTCGTACATCATTAGCTGTGCGGACTCGAAATACATGTACCCCTGTGCCCCTCATTCATCTATAAAAGGAGGCGCCAGGACCTATGAAAGGAGGATCGATCGAGAGATAGAAACGCTAAGTCTTTAGATCACAGAACGACACCGTGAGACAGCGTAAGGTTGAGAACTAGGCGTCCGAACGCCCAAGCTCCACCACGCACTCCTCACACATGCTTGTATTTTCCCCTGTACTAGCACTTCGGTGCAAGATAACACGAATCATCCTCCCCCCGCTGGACGTAGGGCCTTCTTTGCCCGAACCAGGATAAATCGCCGTGTCCCTCTTGCATCACCCACCGGATTAAGGGAGCACGCAATTATGAATATTACTCGTTGGTGTTAACCCCCCGAGGGTCAAAACACCGACAATTAGTGTATCACCCTTTCTCTTTCACAAATAGAAAAGAATGAATCTATGTTGATAGCTGCATCCTATTTCTGGTCCAATTCTGCCAATGCTTTTATGTTTGGTCATGGCCCAATGACTCTTACTGCCGATGTCTTCATGTTAGCTAGACTAGAAGTCACTGGCTTAGTCAACCCTCATGATCTCTTAGGCAACAGATATAAGACTATGGGGAAAATTTTTGAGTTGAACACCTGATCTGTATACATTAAGAATTTTTCCAAAGTCTTCGCTTCCATAGAGGAGAAAGAACATATTGCTTTTCTGAATATGTGGCTGGAGAAATTCTTCTTTTGTGGAAATACCTTTGGACCCACCTTCAATAACACAGCCTTGGTAGAGAAATTAGCTGCAGGGGATAAAATTCAAATGGGAAAGTAACTCCTGGGCTCTTTCTATAGTTTGGTGTATACAGTGTCAGCCAAACTTCTGAAAGATGAGAAGATTGGCCCTGTTTCTGGTCCTTATGGTTGCTCTAGCTTTGGTTGAACTTGTACATGTACAAATTTGTGAAGCTTAATCTCAAGGACCTGTCCTTTCATTCTTCTGATTATTTAGAATGCTCCAAAAATCCTAACCAAAAGAAAAGTTGTGTGTGAACTATGGTGAAGAAGCTTCTTCTTACTTTATTGATTTTACCAGAGGACAGTTCTTCAAATTATTCTATAGGGGATTCACTAAAGATCACTTGGTTTGGCTGCTGTATGTTCAAGATCAAGACAATAACTTGTATTTGGCAGCCCATTTTAGATTTGAGACTGGTTGTTTAGATGACACAACCACAAATATTCTCATTTGCTTCATCAGAACTTATACTCTTCCAGTAAACTTCAGACATGGCCAAAGCAAAATTTCAAATGACCCTGATTCGTCTCCATCCTATGAATTTTACAATCCAAGCTTCTCGGCTCGGCAACTTGGTTTTGGACAGCTTCCTCCAACCCTCTTTTTTAAGACAAATGGAAGCCAAGGGAAATAATTAATAGCTCTTTGGAGGCAATGAAAGTATTTAACCATGGATCAGACTTTTAATATATCATCCTCATCAATGGACACTAATCAAAGTTTGACACCTATCTTTTGATGGATGGTGAGGTGAAAGGAAAGTTCACCTATTCTCTAAAGCTGCTCATCCCTTATGCAAGAAACTAAAAAATCTTATGAATCTAAGGAAGAGGTGTTTTACCATGGGCTCTATTGATAAAACTTTGTTTCTTCTCAAGCAAGGAAAAGGAATTCTCATTGTTCAGATATATGTGGATGATGTAATATTTGGTGGCTCTTCACATGCCCTTGTGGCGAGGTTTTCTGATTTGATGAGCAGGGAGTTCGAGATAAGCATGATGGGTGAGTTGACGTACGTCCTTGGTTTGCAAATCAAGCAAACTCGAGAAGGGACGTTTGTACACCAAGGCAAGTACACCAAAGACCTACTGAAGAAGTTCGACATGGGTGAGGCCAAGCCTTTTTCGACGCCCATGGCGACTACCATTGCCTTGGATGCTGATGTTGAGGGAGAAGCCGTGGACTAGAAGGAGTAGTGTAGGATGATCAGGTCATTGTTGTACCTAACGGCGATGAGACCGGACATCCAGTTCATGGTCTGTCTTTGTGTGTGCTTTTAGTCTTTTTCGTGCACCTCTCATCGACAAGCCATCAAGCAGATCATGAGGTACCTCACTTCATTCCTGAGTTCAGTCTTTGGTACTCGACCGTTTCCACCCTCTCTCTCTCTCTGGTTACTCTAATGCTGATTATGCTGGTTGTCCTGTTGAGAGAAAGTCAACTTCTGGTACTTGTCAGTTATTGGGTTCGTCTCTTATTTCTTGGCTCTCTCGCAAGCAGCCTTCCATAGCCCAATCCACTTGTGAGGCTGAGTATGTTGCTATTACTGCTTCTTGTTCTCACCTGTTTTGGATAGATGCTACCTTAAGAGACTTTGGCCTAGAGTTCACATGAGTGCCACTTTACTGTGACAGCACCAGTGCCATAAGTGTAGCCAAAAACCCAGTGCTCCATGCCAAAACCAAGCACATTGAAGTGAGGTACCACTTCCTAAGAGACAACCATGAGAAAGGGACCATAGACTTGAGACATATCCGCACTGAGAACCAGCTAGCTGATATTTTCACTAAACCTCTCGACCAAGCCTAGTTTGCACACTTGCGAGGGGAGTTGGGTGTGTGCTACCCATTTTAGTTGTGGGTCACTTTATATCTTGTATATTAGTTTTTACCCATTTTTATTTTGTCTTTGTATCATATTGCATTGCATCTCATCATGTATCATATATCATATGCTTAGCTTCACTTGTATATCTTGTTGATTGAGATTATTCTCTTGTTGATATGTCTTACGGATACGTCATGGCTATAGCAGTTTAGGCTCTTTTTTGATCATCTTCATACTTGTTATGAGCTAAGCTTATTTTGTAAATGTGAACTTCCTTAATACTTATTGAAACCTAAAAACTGTTCACCTTTGAGATGGCAACTAGCATGTGTAGGATATGTTGAGATCCATGTTTCTTTCATATGTATGCTTTAGTTGCTA
The DNA here is from genome assembly GCA_023333625.1 of Bothriochloa decipiens. Classification (NCBI taxonomy): domain Eukaryota; kingdom Viridiplantae; phylum Streptophyta; class Magnoliopsida; order Poales; family Poaceae; genus Bothriochloa; species Bothriochloa decipiens. The sequence continues at coordinate 29,096,054 of CM041631.1, read as the reverse complement.
TGTCTCATGTTTTTTGAGTCATATACTTAGCTCGGATCTCTTGATAATCTTGTGCTAAAACTTGATGTCTAAGCTAAGTGTAGACAGAAGTTATACCATGTTTTTACTCCATCAAAACCATCAACAAGATATTCTTTCTGGAAGGAAACCACCAAACACGTAGTGACTTAGGTACAAATAACTTGGTTCCACATGTACTTGTCATTATTTAGTTGCAACACTCAGAACAGGTACTTTCCAGTGTCCCAAAGCTCCATATGAAGGATGGGCAGCCAACCAGGTATAGCCAAATGACAAACCAACTTCACATTCATCAATATCATAGCTTTCGAAGACAATGTGCAAAAGATGGGCATAATGATGCGATTGGGTGATCTCACCATGTTGGGCCTAGCACCACCATTGTGCTTAGAATTCCATGGAGAAGACACCTGTAGAAGACAAGCCTTTGGTTCCACCAAAGTGGGATTGGTCGATACCCTTATGGGACCCTCCAGACACTGCCAGACCACCAGGATCCTCCCAACACAGTCCCAAGCAAGTGCCACCCAAGGATCACAAGTGTGCTTCCTCTCAACGGTACAAGATGAAGTTACATGGATCCATGGGCCCACAACGCAGGAACTGATGTGACAAGAAAGTAACCAACACCTGGAATGGACTCTATGTCAGGTGGGACCATGGGTGAGTGTCCCCACATGTCATAGAGTCCATTCCAGGTGTTGGTTACTTTCTTGTCACATCAGTTCCTGCGTTGTGGGCCCCGAAGCTCAGCTTCACTCCATCGACACAAAGATCCTTCTAGAAGACCAAGGTCGAGCCCACATGTCATTGGGGGTTGGCCGACCCCCACCTGGTGCTCAACCAGATCGGTTAGCCCCCCACCGCCTTCCTACATGCCTCCATGCAGCTGCTTCATCATGAACTTCTATCTATGGCGGTTTCAAGGTCGGTTCGATCTAATGGTGGAGGATGGGAGGCACATGGATCGCTGACGTGGTATTGGAGTAGCCCCTACTCCACCTCCCACTATAAATATACCTCATAGGCCTTCACTTTAGAACATGAAACATAGGAGAGAGCCACTATCTAGTATCTTTAGCTATGCTAGTAGAGGGAGAGTGAGGAGTCTCCAAGGAGGAGTCCCGGCATGTCGGGAGACTTCTCCAAGCTGCGCCTTAGCGGATGCGAGCTTCCTGTAAGTCTTACATTCGAGTCTTTCTAGTAATTTATTCTGGTCTAGTACTTTAAGTATACGGTCTTTTACTGGCATACTAATTTACTTATTGAAGTGCTCGAAGCTTTCGCTAAGCCTAGAGTAGTGAGATTAGTGTAGACGTGGTGTCTAGGCTATATCTTGCCAGTGTGAGCTACTTGTCGCACCGTAAGACACCTAGCGCGAGAGTGATAGACCTTGCTACGCGGAGAGTTCCTTATACATGTGTTACGCAAGTTAACATTGTGAGAGTGGGGTTGCATAGGGTAGTTGCCTCAGTGAGGGAGGAGGTGCAAACCTCTTTAACTCGACTTGCCATTTCTTCTATCGCCCCCAGTATGGGAGGAGTTGGTAAACCTCATTATACTTGGAATACCATGAGCAGATATCTTTGCTAGCTAGACCTCTCTATCCTATTATCCTAGACCCTTTGTTTCATCACTGGATGACATTGAGCCTAGTTAGTTCACTTATGTTCCCTAAGGAAAATACGATACCTAGAATACTCCCAGTGCAGGCTACATTGACTACCGTATGCTTGCGATATATCCGTTTGCCACTTCTAGTGTCAACAAGCTTTCTGGCGCCATTGCTGGGGAACAGTAGCTATTCTAACTTAGAATCAAGTCGTCTGAGTTATCCTTCTTTTACCTTTCTTTTCTTTTTATCCTTTCCACACTGTGAACCAAACACCCATCACTCATCTCGCCACTCCAAAGGGCCTAGTTTGGAGCCACCACCATCATTCCATCCTATTCTTTCACCTAGCTATGAGCTTCGCCCTAGTTTCATAGCCACAGTTTAGAAACAATCTTTTGCTGGGGAAGAAGATGAAAACCCTTATACTCACTTATGTGATTTTTGAGCAATTGTGCTCATGTCTTCTTATTGAAGGCATGACACAAAATACCTTAAAATAGAAGCTATTCCCGTTTTCTTTGATGGGGATAGCTAAACATCAGTATGCTTGACACGTAGAGAGTGTGCATGGAAAATGGGAAATCCTTCAATCCAAATTCTACTTAGTTTTCTTCCCTAGTTCTCGTGTTTCTCATCTTTGAAGAGGATCCTAAACCTCCAAGAAAAGGAGAAGGAGTCTCTCTATCCCCAAGCAAGAAGAAATCTTGATAGCCAATCACCATCAATCCCATCCAGAGATTCAGCCATCGACCCTGAACCACAAATACCACAAATATCGAAGGAGGAAGAAATCCATCCTCTAAATCACTCCTTCGATTTTGAGGCTAAACTTTTAGATGATCCTACTAGTTTTGGGAATGCCATCCAGAAGAGATCTCTTCAAACACTTTCCAAATCAGGACCATTTTATACCTCAAATTCTCAAGTAGCACATTGGGGAAAACCTAGGATCTTGGATGAACTTCCAAAAGGAATGCCATTTGTGCCCACAGAAGGTGAATCAAAGTTTCTTAAAGTAAGTTCTATCATCTCTCCTCCTATGCCCACATCTGCCATATCCTTTGAACCAATCCCTAAACTCATCCTTGATCCTGACGATCCCAATGGTGCTCTTCCTCATTCCTCATTTCCATGTTCATCAAAGAATCACCTACTCCAATCCCAAAAATGTCCTAGGCTCCCGAATGGTCAAATCCTTGATTGTTTAGGAGTTCTTCATGGCATACCTATGGTGATTAATGACCTAAAGATCTCCCTAGATTTTTCACATCTTTGACCTTCCTAGATTCTCCTTTCATCTTACTTTTATCGAAAGGCCAATTGAGCGGATCTTGGGGGATGCTTTGGGAAATGAGAAGCTTGGTCATAGAATAGGCAAAGAATACCTACCTATCTGGATGTCCCAATCGCTTAGCACAAAGGTAGAATCCAGTCATGTTCTTGATCCAAGGGGTAAGCTCAAGATGATTTCAGAACAACCATGACATATCCAAGTCTTGAGGAGGATTTGGAATGCCATAAGAAGGAAAGCGCTCACCCACTCCTTGAGATGGAGAATCTCATCAATGAGCATGGAAGTTATCCTTTGATCCTCTCATCATGTCCTTGCTCATTTGAGAAATCTCCCAACTCAATCTTTCTCTCTGCCACCACCAAACAAGAGATCTACAACCCCTACTGTAAAGATTTTGGAGATACAAAGAGTGAAGGGGTTGTAGATGCTTTTATTTATCAAAAGTTCTCCAAATCTCATAGTGGTATGAGTTCTTACAATTAGGCCCTCACAAGTTCAATTCAAATTAACATTATGCAACTTGTGTGCCTAATGTGTGTAGGATAGTAAGACTTGTGGTTCTGATGGTGTGTTGCGACCAGTAGAACCCCTGCACTTGATGTTGTCTTAGTTTCTAGGACTCAGGGCACACCTTACACCAAGTGTGGAGGGGTCATTTGACCCCTTCAAAAACATTTGGGTGTTGAAGGTCATCCTGAGCAAAAAGCATCAGTGTTGGAACACATCACTAGAGGTAAGAATGCACAGGGAAAGAACCAAAGTGGCTGGAGCCTCCAAGGTGGGGTCGGCTGACCCCACCATGGGCCCATCAGCCCACCAATCAACTTCCACTATGTTGAGCCATACGTCTTGAACGGTTTGTCACTTTCCCTTCCTCCTATTTAGTGCATTCCCCTCACTTTTATCTGCAACCTTCTAAAATAAAATAAAAGAAAAAAATGCTTCTTGTCTTCACCACTCATTCTCTTGTCTTTAATCGAATGAATCTTGTTTATCCTTTCTTGCTTCCTTTCTCTATGTTAACATGTTTTGGTTTGGGGTGTATGCCTCCATAGTCTTTTTAAATTAAGCATGGTGCTTAGGTTGAATACACTACCTTAATCAAACTTGACATGGTGTTAAGCTTGATTATTGAACCAAAAAAATACTTGCATGGAACTTGGTTGCAATTTTGGACTAACCCCTGCAGCAAGAACATCAACATCTCTATGGGTAAGTCATAAGATCATTCATGGAGATAAATTAAGATCCTTATGGTCAAAGGCCAAGTTGTTTGACCAAGGAGAACTTCTATGCAACTAAGAAGGACCAATGCTACAATTCATCATCTTTAAGGTAAGTAGCCACCTTTTTAAAGTTTTCCATGAGCATGAACCTAGAAAGAAGTTGACATGCTAGAACTCATCCTTGCTAATGATTCAACAAGACTAAAACCTACATGTCTAAACATCTTTTCATTTCTGTATGGTTTAGCCACTAGATTAGAATGTACACACCTATGCTGGTCTCTAAGACAAAACTGGTCTTGGGAAGCCTCCATTGGGGGATCAGGTGACCCCCTCTTGGTGGTTAACCAAGCCCATGTTTGCCCAAACCATCTCTGACTTGTGGGGAAACACAAATCCAGAACCCGTTCGCTCTGAACCTCCCAAAGAGGGGTCGGGCGACCTAGGCATAGTACCTACCTCGGCCCAAACTTGGCCAAACCACTTCTCATCACCTAGAAAGTGTAGAACCCAGAGTTGCTCACTTTCAACCCTTCAACTAGGGTCGGGCAACCCCTACTTGACATGGTACAAAATCTTGAGACTAGTTCAATGACAAGGAGAGTTTAAGGAGAAGTTTGAACTCTTGGTTCCACCAAGGTGGGGTCGGGCGACCCCTAGTTGGGGAATCTAGCCTGACCCGTGACCCAGAGTGTCATGCCAACACATAGAAGCTATCCCCAGTTGAAACTTTCATAGAAACAAGGATTATGATCTTTGGCAATAGCTCCCTTTGATCTCTCCTCCTCTCTTATTCTACTTCATACCATTTCTCCTCATCTTCAATTCAACACCTCCTAGCCTCCTTTATGTCACCCAAGTTACCTAGAGTAGCTTCATCATGGCCCCCACAAGCATAAATGTTAGTAGTTCCTTTAGTGAGGGCCCTTTCAATCATAAGGGAGACCTGTTTGAGAAACTAGAGGTTACCATGGAGGTTGTTGTGTTCGAGGAAGAGCTTACCATGCCTTTAATGCCCACCTTTGAACCATAAAGGTAGTTGGCGGTAAGCTGGGACAAAGGAAGTCCTTTTGTTCCCTTGTTCACCTCAGAGGAGAAGAAGTAGTTATAGAACTCCACCAGCTCATCCAAAGACCATCCAATGGAAGGTTAGTCCTCCATTATCAATGAGCCATTGAGGTGTTTCGAGGATGACTGTTTGAGAAGAGAGTCATGAAAAAGGTCCTTAGTGTGGTTTGCACACTTAGAGACAACAATGGGGCACGAGAACCTCCTCCTTTGACCTCTTTCCTTAGATATCTCAAACCTCTTCACAGATATGCTAGGCATATAGCTAAGTTCAATCTTTATCATTGTAATGTGTGCCTATGATCCTTTAAATAAAATGAGCAATTTTGTTCTGCTAGTGTGTGGCCACCAGCAGGACACCTTTACTTGATGTTCCCATGTCTTTGCATTTTAGAATGCTCAAAAACCCAAGTGTGGGGGGGGTCAGGCGATCCCCCAACTACATCTCTGAACTTTTCTGAATACCACAGCATAGCACATGGCCTGACACGTTGGCACAATGAAATATGATCCAAATAAGGGGGTCGGCCGACCCCCTCTTAGCAGCCAACGGGAACACAAGTTTGCAAAAGTATGTTTTTAACAAAGGAGATTCAAATGACAGCAATAGGCAAGCCCAAGTGGGGTTAGCCAACCCCATTTTGGAGCCCTAGACCCACTAATCATCATTCACTCATTGTCTACATGCCTCCTGACTGGTTTGCCACTCCTACCCCCTGTCTTTCATTTTACTTTTATCTTTTATTTTCCTTCCTTAGATGAAATAAAATAAAAATAAAAACAAGAAGACTTGCATCTAAAAATAAAAAGTGACATGATTTATGATATTTAAAAGGGTAAAAATGTCACAATGTAAGCATCACAAAGTGAGCGTCACAAAGAAAGCATCACAAAGTCTAACTCTTGCATATGCTTATACTTGTGGGTCACATATTTTGACAGGAATATCATATTGACTAAGTTGTTGACAAATGTGATATGATTCATAGCTCATGATTCATACCTTTTTCTATTCAAAGTGCTTAGAGATTTATTTGTGAAAATGTCATAAAACCATAGTATCACTTACTCCTCAATAGTAAGAAAATTCCTACCAAATCCATATATGTTCATACCATGTTCAAAACCCCTTCTATATACACTACTTGTACTTGTGTTGAGTTTTGTCAAACCTTGTTGACCCTAGTTGAAATTATGCCATAATCCCAAGGTCAAGATCACATACATGACACATATACAAATGCTGCTTCTAGACTGGAAGTACGCAAAAACATGCCATCCACCTCCACTGTAACAACCCTAAAAATCACAAACAACAAATTTTTTCCAAAATAACCTATGGTTGGTGAGTGTCATGTAAGAAACCTACTAGTTGTTGCACAAGTAGCACCTAATGTTAGTTGAGCATTTGCATTTTAATCACAAGGTTCGATTTGCTTCTTATTTGATTTTATGTAATGGCTAATAAAATCAAATAACCTTTTTTCACATGTTTACATATATATGTATATGTATCACTAACCATGGACATGGCTTCCAACATCACCATGAGACCCTAGTGGACCCACCAAGTACATGTGCCATGGTCACTAACTCTTTAACACTAACATCCTTTACCAGTTGATCATGGCATGGTTGGTTTACAAAAAGAAATAGAAATAGAAAAGAGAAAGGGAAAGTTGAAGGCTTTCAGCTTGAGCAGCAGAAGAAGCCCAGCCTGGCCTACCTTTCCCATGGCCCAAGCCACCGCCGTGCACGGTCTGCTAGGTCGAAGCCGCAGTGGCCCACACCCGCCAGCCTGCTGCCTGCACCCCGTGTTTGCCTTCCCCGCACTGCAGCCCAAGTGGCCAACCTGCCCAACAAGGTGGCCTGCCAGCGCCGCGCGCCCGTGCCTCTCTCCCTCTGCCGCTGACCGTCAGGCCCCGCTTGTCAGCTTCCACATCTGGCCACCTAGACGTCCCATCCACCGCACTAGAAAAGGAACGGCATCCCACCACCACCCCACCATGCTTATGAGCTCCCCGTGATGCCGTCCATGGCCGCCTGCCCATGCCACATGCCCCTGAAACCCTAAACCTAGCCAGGAGCCGCGCACAGCCGCTAGATGAGCATCTCGCATCGCCGCCGTCCATGGCCGGCGCCATGGCTATAAAGGGGGCTTGCACAGTGTGCTAGGGTTTCTCGTGCCCGCGCAGTCATCTTGGCCGCACCCGCACCACCACTCGTCTGCCCAAGTTGGAGAACAGAGAGAGGTCGGAGAAGAAGGAGGTAGGGTGAAGGAAGGCCGAAGCCGAAGCACCGTCGTCATCCGCCGCCATTGCTGCTCGCCGAAGGGGGACCCGGCAGCCCTGCTTAACCACCGCGACGCCGCTCTGCTTCCTCTGCACGATGCCGCTACCCTACATCCCCATCGATGAGCCACACCGCAAGCCACCAGTAGCGCCACACCGAGGTGAACACCGAGCTCTATGGCCGCCGACAGAGCAACGCCCATGTTCCTACTTTTCACTGCATCGTTGCCTTCATTAACTCCTCCACCGTGTTCGCCTATGTCTAGGATGTGTAGATGGCAAGGTTTCAGGAGATGGTATGGACCACAGTAGGGACCCATGCGCTTTGCAGGTCCCGGTCTCCTCGGACTCCGGCCGCCGGTGCGCCGCTGTGACCTCCACGGTCGCGCGCCCCACCGTGCCCGTTTAGCCGCATGAAACTAGCTCATGGAGAACCCATCTTCTCCAATCTATAGGAGAAGAAGAAAATGGTGACCCAATTAAAGCTTTGATGGGAGATTTCACCGCCACCATCGGGAATCGCCGTCCACCGCCGCCACATCCTCTCCACCGTTACAGGGTCCTTCGGTTCGATTAAAGTACCTTGCCTCGCTCACCTCAGTCTCATGAAGCTAGTGTGCTAGTCAAAATGCTCCTCGTGCGCCGTAGCCACCCACCACTGTGGTCGTGCCGCCTCGCGCCGCCGCGACACGCACACCGGCCGGCCTGGCCACCGAGAGGTCGCCGCGCCGCTCTCACCGCTTTTGCCACCGCCTTGCCAAGCTCTGGCCGCCGCTTTTGCCGCTCGAGCCGGTCAGAGGCGCAACACCGCTCGTCGTCGGCCAACCGCCGTGCTGCAAGCGCAAGCAGAGAAGGGGATGGTGAATTTTTCCCCTGCCCTTGTGCACCACGCCCACCATGTGGACCGGCTTTAACCAATCGGTGGCCACCAGCTGGCCTCTTTGCCTTTGGTCCACGATGGATCAAGTCCGTGCACCAGCAAGCCATAGACCACAGCCTGTTAGGAGCCAGATAGCCACATGGCATGCCTGTCTTATTGACACGTGTCTGGGCCAAGCCGGCCCAACCCTGACCAGACCCGGCCCTACCCAGGCCCGCCTAAGCCTAGTTTGGGCCTGGGCGGCATTGACCGTTGATCGGTTAACATTGACCATTGACCCTGGGTCCCACCTGTCACTGACTAGACCGCCCAGAGCCAATCAAAGCTTGCCACATGTCACGCTGACATTTAACTGCTCTTTTTTTTATATAGTTTTTAACTTTGGAAAATCATAACTTCTTCATACAAACTCTAAAAAATATGAACCAAGTGTCCAAATTTTCATAAAAATGAGCTCTAGGTCATAGGCTTATGTATGATTACAGTTGGAGTTATTGAATTTCATTTGTTCTTTGTGATACTCTATAGGAATCGCTAACGCGACTATTACATTTCGTTTCATAGGAGTAGCAGTTTGAGTAGGACCACTACGAGTAGGAGGAGGAGCCACATCCCATCCAAGCTCGTAGATCCTATTATGCATGGCATAATATCTAGTTTGCTAGTGCTTAATTTATAAATATCACCTAATGATAGGTTTTATAGTAGAATTGCTTGATGAGCCTTTACCTTGTTGCAACCTTACTCCTGCACACCTGCTGATAGGCTAGACGCATGCTTGTTTTACTCATGATACTTTACTTCTACTATGCTTTATATCTGTGATGTGATACGTGGTGGAGTATGGTTACTTGATTAAGGCACGTGGTGTCATCTTACTCGGGGAGAGTGCTGCGTGTGTCTTGGGTGTGTGGTGAGGGTTGAGTCGATTGGACATGATTCTATGACGAGCCTTGGGGAGAGTCTTGCCAGGGGGTGTATTCTAGGCACCCCCATGAGAGGTGCCTGTGGTGGGTACATTGTGAGGTATATGGTGATCCCGGGGGTGAGATCCTTCGTGGAGCGAGGCCCCGGGTAGGAGGTGCTGTTGTAACACAGACTATTATAGTCCCTATGAGAAGATAATCATGTTTGATCCCATAGGATCTGATATCTCTTGAGAACCAGAACCTTGGGACCTACGTGCTCACTGCTCACCCCTAAATGGGTGGGGGACAAATGTCTGACTAGTTAGGACGGTGCCACTACTACTAGGTTGTTAGCAGATAGTGTCGGGAGGTACGGGCATTGGGACCCACACCCTCCTTAGACAACATAGTGACCTTGGGGGCCCGGTACTATGTCTCACAGTCTTAGTGTGCCGGTGGTATTCTGGGATGTACTGGGTACTGAGTGGTAGGGTGGCATCGCACCTGTTAGAAAGCAGTCAAAATCAGCCTAGGCGGGGCACCGCTGATGATGGTGATCTTGTGGTTACGGGAGTACATGCTCTGTAGAGTTTTGAATCGATATATAGTCCATGACCTCGGTTTGGCCTTTCCCTCGACCTACGCTTCTCGAGAGTAGTGAGATGAGTCCTTCTTTTCTCCCCCCTGGTGTTACCCTTTCCGGCTATGAGCCACTGAGACAAGCTCCGAGAGGGAGTTGGACCAGTCGACTGAGTGCGAGAGGGTGAGATGTGTTTGATGATGGGATGGGAATTATGATGGATGAGAATGGGTTAAAACTTGATGTATTACTATTATATAATGATGGTTATTACTTGCATAGGAGACCACAACCAAATAATAGGTCTCTTTATTTATATCCTTTGCATCCACCAAATACAACTCAGCAAAAGCAAGCATAGGGTGGGACGAGTGGCCAGTACAAACCGTACTAAAAATTATTTGGCAAGTGAGCCAGACTACGACTTCACCGACGAGGAGTAAACATCTAGTTCCAACACTCAGGCTTCTTTTGGAGATTGTTGTTGCTTCCACCTACCGTAGCTATTCTAGATGCTGCTACTCTGATGATTCCGCTAGTGTGGCAATATACTATTTGATGTAACCCCCTCTATTTGTACTCTTTTGTTCGATATATGGATTTCTATATCAACTATTGCTGGATAATATGATGGATTGAGCTTTGAACTATTATATTATTCACCATTCTGTATATTTTCCCTTTGTGGAAAATTGAGGGTGTTTCAGTTGGTATCAGAGCCATGCTTGGCCTTAGGACGAGACCCATAGGTTTGGACGATAGAATTAGGAGAACCTTGATCTCTCTCAGTTATACACCAACCACTGCATACGCTTTTATGCATGGCTTACCTCTCTCTGCAACATTTCTAATCCCATTCCCGTGTCAACCTGCAGATGGATCCCAACTCATCGCTGGGTCCATTGACGATGGATATCGTTGAGTACAGACTCGATGGAGCGGAGTATGGAGGCTACACTCATGAGCTTCGCGAGGTTCTCATCGAGCTTGGTGTTCCCATGGAGAACTTCGAGTACCTTTGTCATGGCAAGCCCGCCCTTGGAGGAGGCATCGAGGGCTACAAGGAAGTCCGCATCAATGTGCCTGCAAGCATGAACCTGCCTGGAGTTGCTGCCTTCACTGACTTTGCCTTCGACAACAAGACCAGCATTTGTGTTTAGACTGTTCTGTGCCAGGCACTTCGCACTATGCTGTGCAACATGGCTGACTACCTAATGGATAGCCATTTTCATTTGCTCCCTCATGCCCTCGCCCACCAGGGTACTTGGGAGGAGATCGCCACCGAGCAGCCTGCCAGAGTTGAGCGCAACCCTTGCCTCCATACTTCTGAGATGTACCTGTAGTGCCAGGACGTGTATATCACTGAGCTGGAGCGAAAGGGGCGCTGTGATCATCACTACCTGATGGAGGTTGACTAGAGGATCAGCAAGTCAGAGATAATGAGGCAGCCTATAAGTAGAAGATTGCAGACCTAGAATGTGAGTTGGCGTGCAAGGAGCACACTCATCGGGACCAGATCACCAGTCTGATGAACGAGACGAATAAGCTTCAGATCCATGGCAGTCATCTCATCAGGAAGATTAGTGAGCTTGAGACCACTATAGCTAAGAAGAATGAAGACATTGCAAAGAGTTTCCAGAAGCAGAGTCAAGATGCCGCCTACAGGGACAAACTCCACGAGCAGTGTAAGGCTCAACGTGAGAAGTTGCTGCAGGAATACACTCTTGCTAACTACAACCAGGGACACCTAATCAACTACATCCACAAAACAGCATACCTCATGGACAAGCTCAATCTTACCATGGAGGCTTGGAAGAAGTCAGATCGCAAGAGAGTCAAAGAGTTCTAGGACCTAGAGGACGAGCTTCCCTTGTGAACCCGTAAGGAGGTCAGGGTTGAGACATTTGAGCAGGGGCAATCTCGCCTCAACTTGAGTGGATACCCCACCACTAGACTCCACGGACAGTCAGTGCCCACTACTTAGCTCAAGGATGCCCATCGTTACATTTCTCGCCTTCAGATGACCGACGAGCAGATCCGAGCTTCTGGCATCGATATTCCCACCTCAGCTTATAGTTTAGGCTAGTCCTCAGGGTTGGTTTAGTAGTGTTGTAGGATCAGGAGAGATGTTGGGCCCTACGTGGCTGTATGAACAGTCTCACCATGTTGTTGAGTAGATTGTCCACCCCTTTTGTTAGAACTACCTGCGTGTAGTACATTTCCCACGAGTCTCCTAGCGTAGCTGTTAGAGACACTATCATGTAATAACTTGATGTAATGGATGTTTGGATTTTATCACATCTTTATGGATCTTCATGCTTCTTTGTTTGAGTGTTGGATAGATTTAAATTCTTTTAAATCATTTAAGATATTTTAATTATTACATCAATTAATGTCAAGTTATATCACATGCACTCATGCCCTAATCCTATATATGTTAAGCAGGATGTCCACCCGTCGTTCCAACCACCAGAACAATCGCTCCCCTTTACCTATGCCCCCCATGGGTCGTGGACGCAGTCGTGGTCAGGGTCGCAGTCATGGGCACGTTGGTCACATACCCCTAAACTTTGAGGAGCCACCCTGCCATCCCACAGCCTGCACACCCACCACCACCGCCGTCGGTTGTTGAGCCAGAATCAGCTGCTGGAGGCACGGCTGGAGGACCTCCACCACCTGTTGTTAAGCCTGAGCCTGAGCCTGCCCCTGGAGGAGATGCAGCTCCACCACCACCACCCGCGCCACTTTTAGCGGATGTGATGGCTCAACAGACCGAGCTTCTTCGGGTCTTAGCTAAGAACGTGTTGCACCCCCACCATAGGGAGCCACGCGATGACTACTACAAGAAGCTGGAGTTCTTTCTCAAGCTGAGGCCACAAATGTTCAATGGCACTAGTATCGACCCCATCGCTGCTGATGACTGGCTGAGGGAGATCAAGAAAAAGCTGGACTTGACCACTTGCACTGACCAGGAGTGTGTTGGCCTGGCAACTCACCAGCTTGTGGGTGCTAGGCGATCTTGGTGGGACAGCCTCTGTGAGACCCACCAGGACCCTGCTAACATCTCCTGAGATGAGTTCATGGAGGAGTTATGCGCGTTCTTCATTCGCGAGGGTGCTCTGGAGAAGAAGGAGAACGAGTTCTGCAACATCTCCATGGGAGCTGACAAGGTGCATGAGTACACCACTCGCTTCACCGTATTGTTGCGCTATGGCCCTTCCTCAGTGGTGAATTCTGAGAGCGAGAAGATGTACTACTACCGTAAGGGCTTGTCTAGCCGCATCAGGCTCTCCCTCTCAGGCACCAAGAGCCACACCCTGTGTGACTTGATCGACAGGTGAATGGAGATTGAGAAGGACCGCGATGAGGTTTACACGGAGAAAGAGGCGCTTGGCAAGACCAAGAAGTGTCATGCTGAGGGCACCTCCCGTGCACCTGCCCCACGGAGGTCGCGTGGTGAGGCGTATCAGCATCCCTGCTCTCGCTTCACCCAGGGAGCTGCACATGGTTCAAGTCAAGGCAGTGGTAACAACACCAACAACTATCCCCACCCTGCTCAAGACCGCCAGGCGTACACTCATGCCGCACCAGGTGGTAGCATGTGGAAGGCCGTCGTGCCAACCCCCATAGGCGGTGCGACCTACACTTGCTTCGCTTATGGCCAGCCAGGTAACAAGGCAGCCGAGTGCCCGGACAAGGCTACACCAGTTACACTAGCTCCTGCTAGGCAGAACCAGGGTACCATGTACAAGCAGGTGCCGACTGGAGCACCCCGTGGCCGCCTCGCCAACCTGACAGCAGAGGCCGCCCAGGCTGCCCCCGACGTGGTCTATGGTATTAGTGCATGGAGTTAAGGCTTTTGTGCTATTTGATTCAGGTGCTACATGTTCTTACATATCTTCCAATTTTGCACGAGAGCACCATATACTGTACTCCATGAAAAGAAGCCTGATACACCAGTTCACCTTTGGGCAACTTCTGTTGTACCAAGAGATGTAAGGGAGTGAGTATCACGATCGAGGGTCTTACCTTTCTAGCCAATCTTACCTTGCTACCCTTTGAAGGCCTAGACATCATTCTAGGGATGTATTGGTTAACACAGAACATGGGAGTGATATCTTGCTTGCCTAGATTTGTGGATATAACCTATCTAAGTGGTCACCAGATCAGATGTGAGCTGAACAAAGGGACAAATGTTTCCATATTGTGTGCCCTTGGAGAGAAGTCACTCAAGGAAGTGCCTGTAGTTCGTGAGTACCCTGATGTCTTTCCTAACGAGCTACCAGGGATGCCACCAGACAGGGATGTTGAGTTCATGATCAACATGTTGCCCGGTATGAGTCCTATATCCAAGTGACCCTACTGCATGGTAGTTGACGAGCTTAAGGAGCTTAAGAAATAGCTTGAAGAGTTGTCCGAGAAGGGGTTCATTAGGCCGAGTGCTAAGAAGAAGGATGGTTCGTAGAGGATGTGCATTGATTACAGGAACCTGAATGTTGTGACCATCAAGAACAAGTACCCCATGCCGAGGATTGATGACCTACTAGACCAGCTGCGCAATGCCAAGTACTTCTCCAAGATTGACCTTAGATCAGGCTACCATCAGATGAAGATTAGAGAAGAGGACATTCCCAAGACAGTGTTGTCACCAGATATGGGCAGTTTGAGTACACCGTCGTGTCCTTCGGTCTTACGAACGCACCAGCTTATTTTATGAACATGATGAATAAAGTGTTCATGTAGGATCTAGATAACTTCATGATGGTCTTCATTGATGACATTCTTGTCTATTTTGCCACTGCCGAAGCGCATGAACAGCATCTAAGGATAGTGTTGGAGAAGTTGAGAAAGCATCAGCTCTACACCAAGTTCAGCAAGTGTGAGTTCTAGCTTGAGGAGGTCTCTTTCCTAGGCCATGTACTCAATGTTGACAGAGTAGCTATTGATTCGTCTAAGATTGAGATAGTGAAGGAGTGGGAACATCCCCAAAATGTGACAGAGGTGAGGAGTTTTTTATGATTGGCTAGTTATTATCGCCGATTCATTGAGAATTTCTCCAATATAGCTCACCCCATGACCAACCTCCTGAAGAAGACCAAGGAGTTTGAATGGACGCCCCAGTGCAAACAGAGTTTCCATACCCTGAAGGAGAAGCTCACCACTATGCCTATTCTTGCCTTGCCCGACATCCATCATGATTTTGTGGTCTATTGCGATGCACCTCGCCATGGGCTTGATTGTGTTCTGATGCAGGGAGATTCATTGCTTATGCTTTCCGTCAGCTTAAGGAGCACGAACAGCATTACCCTACCCATGATCTCGAGTTTGAAGCTGTGATCCATGCATTAAAGATTTGGAGGCACTACCTGATTGGGAACAAGTGTGAGATCTACACGATCTCAAGAGTCTGAAGTACTTTTTCATCCAGGAAGATCTGAACATGAGGCAACATCATTGGCTAGAGTTGATTAAGGACTATGATGTTGAGATCCTTTACCACCCAGGAAAGGCTAATGTAGTCACTGACGCTCTTAGCCGCAAAAGCCATTATCATGCTGTGTTCACCACAGCTTTGCCCAAGGAGTTGCAAGAGGACATTGATGAGTTACAGCTTGAGTTGATACCCCATGGCCTGTTGAATGAGCTTCGTGTGCACTACACCCTCATGGATAGGATCCGTGAAGCCCAGTGCCATTGCCCAGAGATTTGGGAGATACACGAGTTCCTGACGCAAGAAAGTGCCTAGAGTTCAGTGAAGATGAGCAAGGTACCTATTGGTACAAGGACAGAATTTGTGTGCCTGCAGACCTAGTTATCCGCAATGAGATCCTATCAGAAGGACATGACTCCAAGTATTATATCCACTTGGGCAGTACCAAGATGTATGCTGATTTAAAGAGAAAGTTCTGGTGGACGAACATGAAGTCAGATATTGCAGGACATGTTGCTAGATGTGATATTTGCAAACGCGTTAAAGCCGAGCACAAGAGACCTGTAGGATTGCTGAAGCCACTTGAGATACCTGAATAGAAGTGGGATAGCATATCTACGGACTTCATCATGGGGCTGCCTCGATCCCTGCAGGGCCATGATGCTATCTGGGTGATAGTTGATAGTTTGACTAAGGTAGCTCACTTTCTAGCCATCAAGAACGATGCCTGAGTTGGACATTTGGCAGATCTATATGTTAAAGAGATTGTGAAGCTACATGGGGCCCCAAGGAGCATAATATCTGATCATGGACCACAGTAGACGTCCAAGTTCTGGAAGGCCTTGAATAAGGAAATAGGAAGCAAGCTAGATTACAGTACCGCTTATCACCCTTAGACAGATGGTCAGACGGAGAGAGTGAATCAAATCCTTGAAGATATGCTTCAAGCTTGTGTTTTGAAATATGAAACTGATTGGGAGAAGAGTTTACCCTTTGCTGAGTTCTCATACAACAATAGTTACTAGGCTAGTCTCAAGATGTCACCATTTGAGGCTATGTATGGAAAACCATGCAAAACACCCCTGATGTGGTCAGAGGCAGGAGAAAGATCACTCTTTGGCCCTGCCACCATCAAAGAGGCCGAAGAAGGAGTCACCCAAGTGCGAGAGAATCTAAGGATTGCCCAGAGCCGTCAGAAGAGCTATACTAACAAGAGGCGTAGAGACCTCGAGTTTGAGGTCGGGGACTATGTCTACCTCAAGGTCTCCCCACTTTGAGGGACCATCAGATTCCATGTGAAAGGAAAGTTAGCACCAAGGTATGTGGGACCGTACAGGGTTTGTGCCAGAAATGGCAAGGTTGCCTACAAGGTGGAGTTACCTGAGCAACTAGTAGGAGTGCACCCAGTGTTCCATGTGTCTCAATTACGCAAGTGTTTGAAGCTGCTAGAGCAACCGATCCCTACAGAGGCACTTGATATTCAGGACACCCTTGAGTACAGAGAGCACCCTATCCACATTCTGGACAGAGCCACCAAAGAAACCAGAAGCACTAGCATACCCATGTTGAAGATTCAGTGGAGCAATCACATAGAACGAGAAGCAACTTGGGAGAAGGAATCAGATATGAGGAAGCTCTACCCCTACTTGTTTGAAGAGTAAGTTACACTTTTAAATCTCGAGGACAAGATTCTCATAAGGGGGTAGGACTGTAACAACCCTAAAAATCACAAACAACAAAAAATTTTCTAAAATAACTTATGGTTGGTGAGTGTCATGTAAGAAACCTATTAGTTGTTGCACAAGTAGCACCTAATGTTAGTTGAGCATTTGCATTTTAATCACAAGGTTTGACTTGCTTCTTATTTGATTTTATGTAATGGCTAATAAAATCAAATAACCTTTTTTCACATGTTTACATATATATGTGTAGTATCACTAACCATGGACATGGCTTCCAACATCACCATGAGACCCTAGTGGACCCACCAAGTACATGTGCCATGGTCACTAACTCTTTAACACTAACATCCTTTACCAGTTGAAGGCTTTCAGCCTGAGCAGCAGAAGCAGCCCAGCCCGGCCTACCTCCCCCGTGGCCTAAGCCACCGCCACGCACGGCCCGCTAGGACAAAGCCACAGTGGCCCATGCCCGTCGGCCTGCTGCCTGCACCCTGCGTTTGCCTTTCTCGCACCGCAGCCCAAGTGGTCAACCGGCCCAACAAGGTGGCCTAACAGTGCCGCGCACCCGCGTCTCTCTCCCTCTGCCAGCTTGTCAGCTTCCATTTCTAGCCGCCTAGACATCCCGTCCGCCACAGCAGAAAAGGAATGGTGTCCCACCACCGTCCAACCATGCCCGTGAGCTCCCCGTGATGCCATCCATCTCCGCCTGCCCGTGCCGCGTGCCCCTGAAACCCTAAACCTAGCCAGGAGCCACGCACAACCGCTAGATGAGCATCTTGCATCGCTATCATCCATGGCCGATGCCATGGCTATAAAGGGAGCTTGCATGACGCTCTAGTGTTTCTTGTGCTTGCACAGTCATCTTAGCCGCACCCGCACCACCACTCATCTGCCCAAGTTGGAGAAGGGGGAGAGGTAGGAGAAGAAGGAGGTGGGGTGAAGAGAGGCTAAAGCCAGAGCACCATCGTCGTTCGCCACCGTTGCTGCTCACCGGAGGAGGACCCAGCGGCCCTGCTCGACCACCACAATGCCACTCTACTTCCTCTGCACCACACTGCTGCCCTGCTTTTCTGTTGATGAGCCACACCGCAAGCTGCCAGTAGTGCCGTACTGAGGTGACCACTGAGCTCCATGGCCGCCGATAGAGAAACGCCCATGTTCCCGCTCTCCACTGCACCGTTGCCTTCATTAACTCCTCCACCATGTCCTCCTAGGTCTAGGACATGTAGATGGCAAGGTTTTGGGAGCGGGTATAGACCAAAGTAGGGACCTGCACGCTTTGCAGGTCTCGGTCTCCCCGGACTCCGGCCGCCTGTGCGCCGTTGTGACCTCCGCAATCGTGCGCGCCCCGCCGTGCCCGTTTAGCCGCGAGAACTAGCTCGTGGAGATCCCAGCTTCTCCAATCGGTGGGAGAAGAAGAAAATGGTGACCCAATCAAAGATTTGACGGGAGATTTCACCGCCACCACTGGGAATTGTTGTCCACCGCCGCCGTGTCCATGCTGCCGTTATAGGGTCCTCTGGTTTGATTAAAGTACCCTGCCTCTCTCGCCTCAGTCTTGCGAAGCTAGTGTGCTAGTCAAAGATGCTCCATCACACCGTAGCCACCCGTCGCCGTGGCTGTGCCGCCTTGCGCCGCCGCGACGAGCACACCGGCCGGCCCGGCCACCGAGAGCTCGCTGCATGGCTGTCACCACTTTCGCCATCGCCTTGCTAAGCCCTGGCCGCCACTTTAGCCGCCCAAGCCAGCCAGAGGCACAACGCCGCTCGCTACCAGCCAAGCGCCGTCGTGCTGCACGCGTGAGCAAAGAAGGGGATGGCGAATTGTTTCCCTGCCCCTGTGCACCACGCCCACCATGTGGACCGGCTTTAACCAATCGGCGGCCACCAGCTGGCCTCTCTGCCTTTGGTCCACCATGGACCGAGTCCGTGCACCAGCAAACTGTAGACCATAGCCCATTAGGAGCCAGATAGCCACGTGGCCTACCTGTCTTGTTGACACGTGTCCGGGCCAGGCCGGCCCAACCCTGACTAGACCCGACCCTACCCAGGCTCACCTAGGCCCAGTTTGGGCCCGGTCGGCATTGACCGTTGACCCTAGGTCCCACCTGTCACTGACTAGACTGCCCAGAGCCAATTAGAGCTTGCCACATGTCACGTTGACATTTAACTGCTCTTTTTCTTTTTCTTTATATAGTTTTTAACTTTGGAAAATCATAACTTCTTCATACGAACTCCAAAAAATATAAACCAAGTGTCTAAATTTTCATAAAAATGAGCTCTAGGTCATAGGCTGATGTATGATTACAGTTGGAGTTATTGAATTTTATTTGGTTCTTTCTGATACTCTATAGGAGTCGCTAACGCGACTATTACGTTTTGTTTCAAAGGAGGAGCAGCTTGAGGAGGACGACTACGAGTAGGAGGAGGAGACACATCCCACCCAACCTCGTAGATCCTATTACGCATGGCATAATATCTAGTTTGCTAGTGCTTAATTTATAAATATCACCTGATGAGGTTGCATAGTAGAATTTCTTGATGAGCCTTTACCTTGTCGCAACATTACTCCTGCACACCCGCTGATAGGCTAGACGCATGCTTGTTTTACTCATGATGCTTTACTTCTACTATGCTTTATATTTACGATGTGATGCGTGGTGGAGTATGGTTACTTGATTAAGGCACGTGGTGCCATCTTACTCAGGGAGAGTGCTGCGTGTGTCTTGGGTGTGTGGTGAGGGTTGAGTCGATTGCACAGGATTCTATGACGAGCCTTGGGGCGAGTCTTGCCAGGGGGTGTGTTCTGGGCACCCCCATGAGAGGTGCCTTTGGCGGGTACATTATGAGGTATATGGTGATCCCGGGGGTGAGAGCCTTCATGGAGCGAGGCCTCGGGTAGGAGGTGCTGTTGTAGCACGGACTGCTGTAGTCCCTAGGAGAAGATAATCCTGTCTGATCCCACTAGGACCTGATATATCTTGAGAACTGGAACCTTGGGACTTACGTGCTCACCGCTCACCCCTGAATAGGCGGGGGACGAATGTCTGACTAGCTAGGATGGTGCTACTACTACTAAGTTGTTAGCAGATAGTGTCGGGAGGTATGGACATTGAGACCCACACCCTCCTAAGACAACATAGTGACCTCGGGGGCCCGGTACTATGTCTCACAGTCTCAGTGTGTCGGTGGTATTCCGGGATGTCCCAGTAGTGAGTGGTAGGGTGTCATCACACCGGTTGGAAAGTAGCCAGAATCAGCCTAGGCGGGGCACCACCGATGATGGTAATCTTGTGGTTACGGGAGTACACGCTCTGTAGAGTTTTGAATCTATATATAGTCTACGGCCTCGATTTGGCCTTTCCCTCGATCTACGCTTCTCGGGAGTAGTGAGATGAGTCCTTCTCTTCTCCCCTGGAGTTACCCTTTCCGGCTATGAGCTGCTAAGACAGGCTCCGAGAGGGAGTTGGACCTGTCGACTGAGTGCGAGAGGGTGAGATGTGTGTGATGATGGGATGGGAATGATGATGGATGAGAATGGGTTAAAACTTGATGTATTACTATTATATAATGATGGTTACTACTTGCATAGGAAACCACAGCCAAATAATAGGTCTCTTTATTTATATCATTTGCATCCACCAAATACAACACAGCAAAAGCAAAGCATAGGGTGGGACGACTGGCCAGTACAAACCGTATTGAAAATTATTTGGCAGGTGAGCCCGACTATGACTTCACCGACGAGGAGTAGACGTCTCGTTCCTATGCTTAGGCTTCTTTTGGAGATTGTTGTTGCTTTCGCCTGCCGCAGTTGTTCTAGATGCTGCTACTCTGATGATTCCGCTAGTGTGGCGATGTACTATTTGATGTGACCCCCTCTATTTGTACTCTTTTGTTTGATGTATGGATTTCTGTATCAACTATTGCTATATAATGTGATGGTTTGAGCTTTGAACTATTATATTATTCACCATTCTATGTATTTTCCCTTCGTGGAAAATTGAGGATGTTTCATCCACCATATAGATGCTCCATGTTTTAAGGTTTTAGAATATCTCTCTAAGTGTGATTTAGTAGACGAGACACAAAGGTTGTGCAAAAAAAGCGAAAAAAGATGGGCACATGAAGGTCCATTGCTTTTGAAAAAAAAGAAGAAAAAATGCTAGCCATGTCTCAAATAAAATAAAGAAGAGAGAGATCTTATCAAATAAAGGAGCATTCTAGTCCACATATTTCCACACACTTGCACATCTTGATCTAGGATTATGACATTCTTCTCCTTGGATCCTTGTTTTGACTTTACAATAGATGCAATGCAAGTATGCTATCTTGTTTATCCCTACCTGAGCCCCACATAAGCCTAATAGATGTAGGATAAAACAAAAGAAGGCAATCTTATGCTATGCCTTGGTGAGGAATCATATACTTACTGAGTGACTTGAAAGTACTATTTGAGGAGTAAGAATGAACTATGTCCTTTCTTTTAAAACCATTATCAAAAACTCTAAGCACTAGGGATATGAAAATAGGAAGATGACTTTACTTTGAGAACTATTCCATTTTTTCAACATTTGAAGGATATATGCTAGACAGTACCACATAACCCACTTATATGAGATATGTCTTGAGTAAAGCTTTATGTTTGCTAATATCTTAAAGATGTCATAATCATATGTTATCTTTCTCTCTAACCTTTGCTCAAGGACTAGCAAAGACTTAAGTGTGGGGGATCTTGTTGATGAGAGTTATACCATGTTTTTATCCCACCAAAACCATCAACAAGACATTCTTTCTTGAAGGAAACCACCAAACACATAGTGAGTTAGGTAAAAATAACTTTGTTCCACATGTACTTGTTATTATTTAGTTGCAGCACTCAGAACAGGTACTTTCCAGTGTCCCGAAGCTCCATATGAAGGATGGGCAGCCAACCAGGTATAGCCAAATGACAAACTGACTTCACATTCATCAATATCATAGCTTCCGGAGACAATGTGCAAAATATGGACATAATGATGCGATCGGCCGATCCCACCATGTTGGTCCCAGCGCCACCATTGTGCTTAGAATTGCATGGAGAAGCCACCTGTAGAAGATGAGTCTTTGGTTCCACCAAAGTGGGATCGGCTGATACCCTTATGGGACCCTCTAGACACTGCCAGACCACCAAGATCCTCCCAACATAGTCCCAAGCAAGTGCCACCTTTGGATCACAACTGTGCTTCCTCTAAATGGTACAAGATGAAGTTACATGGATCCATGGGCCCACAACAAAGGAACCGACATGATAAGAAAGTAACCAACACCTGGAATGGACTCTATGACATGTGGTGACACACCCATGGTCCCACCTGACATAGAGGGTGTAACAACCCAAAAATTCGAACTACAAAATTTTTCGACAAAACCCT
>CM041631.1:28940849-29073635 GCA_023333625.1 Bothriochloa decipiens | reverse complement strand
ACTCCGACACTGTGGATTTCCCTTCGTGGAAATCAAGGTCGTTTCAGAGGGCGTCGGCCGACGCCACTTTTGTGGGCCTCGAAGCTCAGCTTCACTCCACCGACATAAGGATCCTTTTAGATGACCAAGGCCAGGTCCACCTGTCATTGGGGGGGTCGGCCGACCCCCACCTGGTGCCCAACCAGGTCGGTTGGCCCCTACCACCTTCCTACATGCCTCCATGTAGCTGCTTCACCATGGATGTCCATCTATGGTGGTTTCAAGGTCGGTTTGATCCAATGGTGGAGGATGGAAGGCACACGAATCGCTGACGTGGCACTCGCGTAGCCCCTACTCCACCTCCCACTATAAATACCCCCCATAGGCCTTCACTTTAGAGCATGAAACATAGGAGAGAGGCACTATCTAGTATATTTAGATATGCTAGTAGAGAGAGAGTGAGGAATCTCCAAGGAGGAGTCCCAGCATGTTGGGAGTCTTCTCCAAGGTGCGCCTTAGTAAATGTGAGCTTCTTGTAAGTCTTGCATTTGAGTCTTTCTAGTAATTTATTCTAGTCTAGTACTTTAAGTATACGGTCTTTTACTCGTATACTGCTTTACTTATTGAAGTGTTCAAAGCTTTCGCTAAGCCTAGAGTAGTGAGATTAGTGTAGACGTGGTGTCTAGGCTATATCTTGCTAGTGTGAGCTGCTTGTCGCACTGTAAGACACCTAGCATGAGAGTGACAGACGTCGCTAGGCGGAGAGTTCCTTATATGTGTGTTAGGCAAGTTAACATTGTGAGAACGGGGCTGAATAGGGAAGTCACCTCGATGAGGGAGGAGGTGCAAACCTCTCTTGACTTGTCGTTTCATCTATCGCCTCCAGTAAGGGAGGAGGTGGTAAACCTTGTTATACTTAGAATACCATGAGTAGATATCTTTGCTAGCTACTAGACCTCTCTATCCTATTATCCTAGACCCTTTGTTTCATCACTGGATGACCTTGAGCCTAGTTAGTTCACTTCACATTCCCTGAGGAAAATATGATACTTGTAATACTCCCGGTGAATGCTACATTGACTACCGTACGCTTGCGGTATATCCATTTACCACTTCTGGTGTCAACAATAAGTAATGATAACAATGCTTTGGAGTTGGATCTTTACTGTCCCACGGCAATGTCACGAGACTGCTTCTCACTCTTCTGAGTGAGATGAACTTGGGCATTGTAGTGCAAGTCCACAACTATTCGTGACGAGATAGCTTCCCACTTGCACATAGGGATGAACTCGGCGTGGGTGAAAAACATGATAAAAATAACAAAATTTTTGGTGGAAAGTTTGATCCTCTCACATACACATGTCTAAAAATAACCTTGTAAAACCATTGTAAACTCTGATCAATGTTGAAGCTACAAGTGTTAAGTTCTTCCTTGAGACATGATGTATGACCGTTATATGGGGTAGTTCACTTTTGTATACATGTGTTAGCACTAGCTTGATTTCCTTCTTACATTTGCTATGTGCTATCCTCTTTGATGAACACATTTTATGAGTTATGCTTAAAACTGGACAAAATGCTTATGATTCATATTCTGTTTCATTTGATCAGTTTGAGCATTTGCCTTGTCTTGTGCCTGTTGTAATACATATGCCGTACCAACTTGAGCATGGCTTTAATCCACTTGCTATACTCCTGAAGCTTTGTATATTCGCATTGTGCATCTTATAGCATGATTTGAGGGGGAGTTGCTATTGTGTAAGTTTGATAAGTGCATTTGCCAACAAGGGGGAGAAAGTTTCCACAAATCCCGAGTGTGCATTCATGTGCATTTGTGAGGTTGTTGCACTTCTCAAGGGGGAGTTGCACATTTTCTTTGCTAGACATGTCGAGTTGTTTGTCTCTGTCATGAGGGTCTAGCTGCTTTCAGGTGTTTTAAGCCTGTTTTGCTTGGTTGCGTCGAGCCATTGCCCATGTCTTTGGGGGCCAAGTTGTTGTTCTTGCTTTGCTCATTGCAAGTGACCGTTTTGAGGTTTTCTTTGGCTTTAGGTCATTTGAGTGAGTTTTTCTCTGGCTTTGTGTTAGTGTTGACAATGCACTCATCAAGAGAGAGATTGCGATCACATGGTTTTCACATAACCATTATGGAGCACCCTTGTTGTTGTGATGAGCGATTCTCAACATGCCAACACTTTGCCGTGTGGTTGGTTCGGTGGTTCTACTGATCCCCTGGCACAGGGTTATGTATCGAAACGTGTCTCTTAGCTCGTGATATGCAGGTGTGGAGTCCAGAGGCGGTGGCAACAGTCAGGAGAAGGTCAAGTAGGGCGTGTTGTGCCAATGGACCGGTGCGGTGAAGGACAGACGCTAGGCTTGTATTGACGAACCAGACAACCGGATAGCCAGCCGCTGTGGCTGACGCTTGGGACATCGACAAGCGCAAGTGTACATGGTGGAGGACGCGTACGGGGTACGCTACTCGTGGACGGTTTGGTGGTTTAGCCTCAAAACCATTGGCGACGGTTTGGTGGTATTGCCTCAAGACCACTAACGGCAGGTTACGCGGGTTTGGGCCTCAAAACCCGGGCGCCGATGCGGACGGACGGCATGTGGCGGCATCGGGGAGATTGCGTCGAAGCAAGGCTACCGGTTAGAAGGCACGGTGGCCGTCGGATCAAGGAATTCCTAGGGTTGGACCATTACGCCCCTAAAGCTAAATAGTTCGATTCATGTATAACCGGAGGCAAACTGGGAATATGTAATAAGCCCAAGATATATAAATAAGGATGAAGGTGCACCCGTCCCCTCACCTCTCTCATTCTAGTTTTTCATTCCTAGGGTTTTTCAGTATGAGTTCTTCTGTGTGAGTGAGGTCCACTGCAACTCTGTAATGTTTATTCATGGGAAGAGCACCCCCGTAGTGTGCTCGTGCCCTCTGGGCTTTTGAATTCATTGAATTCCTGTGATGAATTTTATGTTCTTGTTTGTTCATCCCGAGCTCCCTCTCCCCCACTCTATTTCGAGCTCGGATTCTTCATTTCTTAGCCATTTGACTTCGTTTTTCTTGCATTGATTCGCGCTATGATATGAGGGATCAATCCACTAAGGGTTTGAGCGCGTAGATTGGGACGGTTTTGTGTTCATAACGAGTTTTTGGTCGGTTTTCACCTCCTTTGCGATTTCACTTGATTCTCTTCGAATTGGGCGTTCGGCCGAGTATGTTCAAGTTCTTTGGTGACATGGCTTTTGTCTATAACCGCGGACAATCTGGCCTCTGAATGACGGACAGTCCAACGGCCGGAACTCAAGCCAGTGGATTTCGTGGCCGGTCTGTTGAGTGAGTGCAGACAGTCCGCAGCTCATACCGTGGCCAGTCTGGGACTCCTCTAGATTAGAACCGAGCTCTCGACTTCCTGTTTCTTCTGGGATTGTTGACCCGCAAACAGTCCAGCCCTAAAGGTGTAGACTGTCCGACGGTGTGCTGCATTTGCAGTCCAGAGTCTATTCTAGAAGTTGATTTTTTAGTGTCTGAACCGCGGACAGTCCGACGTACAAACCGCGGATAGTCCGAGTTATTTTTATTTAAATTTTAGTCTCCTGCGCAGCTTCGATGGTGTGAATTTTTTCAACCACGGACAGCCCGCCGGCCTTCTATGCTGTCTGTCCAGAACCTGTGCTGATCTGTTTAAGTTTTGGATCTTTGCCCGCGGACATTCCGAGCCCTGAACTACGGACAGTCCAACGTTGACTGTTCAGAACCTGTCCGTACCTGTGGACAGTCCGGACCTAGCACTGCAGATAGTCCGCTCCTCTACAATGAAGCTGTGTTCCCGGTTCTTGCTCGTTAGTTTCTCGATTATTTTTAGAGTTGTTTCTTGGTTCTTATGATGACCCGTTGAGTTATTAGGGAGTATCCACCCTCTCAATAGGGTTGTGGTCATCACCGACTTATGTGTTTATATATTGAGGTGTTTATTGAGTTGAGGACCTCAAAATTTCGAAAGAAATTTTGAGGCTCTCATTCGCCCCTCTCTGATGGTCAATCCGTTCCTTAACAGACCCAAGCCTGCGGCCTTCCGTGAGGCATGCTGTAAGCTTGCTGCAGTGTGAAGTGACACTGCCAACACTGCCTGACAAGATGCGTACTCCCAAGTACACCTGAATCGTTGCCTGCTAACGAAATATCCAAACCGAGCCCCAAGTACAATGTCTATGTATGTATAAAAAAAAGTCTGCAGTGTAGTAGCTCAATGGATCAAGACAGAAATAGTTCAACATCAACGGTGACATCGAGCGTTTTAGACAGGAATAATAAAGATGAAAATTAGAGTTCCTATCTATTTGTATATGGCCATAAGAGACATTGTTTGAGTACAAAGTTTTTCTAGAGTTTTAGCTTTTTTTTAACTTCTAGAGTTTTAGCTTAATAACATGTTTTTTTTAAAAGTAAGTGAATTCTCATTACTCAACTACCGACGAGAGAACACAAGATACAATCTTTCCCCCTCATTCCAAAGAAACCCAAGCTTAGCTAACTGATGAGCAACAGCATTGCCCATTCTTCCCCTAAACGCACACTTTTAAAATACTTAGGTATGTAAAAGAAAGATGATGTTTGGATGTAGTTATTAATTTGAAGTTTCAGATAATAAAACAACAGTTTTTTTAGTCTAAAAAACTTGATCCCAACACTTTATTTTACAGAGCTTCGGAAGTGGGCATAGCTTTCTATATATGGATATTCAAATAGAACTCTGATAGGTTCTAAATACTATAGATTACATGACTACGGTCTTTAAATCCGTGGTTTCACATGGTTTTTCTTAGACAGAAACGCTGTGGTTTCCAAATACTATGGTAGTGGTTAATTATAGATTTGGCAAAGGCTTAGACTGACCAGTTACTCTATCCGTAAGGGCCTGTTCAGAATGAAGTATTTCCAAATGAACTTTAAAACAAACCTAAGCCTGTTTAGAATGAAGTATTTCCAAAGGATTTTTAAACAAACCTATGTTTTGCTGAAGTTGAAATAAGGATTGAAGCTCCCTGTTCCTTAGGAAGGGTTTCCTTTGCTCACCAAAACACATCTATTTGTGCGTCCACTCGAAGCAAAAGGTTTTTGTGAAAGCCTGAGATGCTCTCGTGCGCTAAAGCCTGCTCGCTGGTGGCGTGCCCTCCCTACTGATGGCTTCGCAGTTCGTACCCAAAATTTTCTTAAACATAAATTTAGAAAAGTCATATGCCCAATATTTTCTTTAATTAATTTAGAATTACAGGTCTCTGAGTAACTAGAGCGGGCATCACAACTGTACTGTCCATGAATGGCAAAGAGCCAAAACCGGCCCAATAAAGGAAAGAATGGATCGAATACTTGGGGGGCACGATGAACATAGGCCCTCTTAGTTAAGAGATGTACTTCTCTTAAAAGACACCAAATAGTATATAACTCTGCAAAACCCCATACCAAAATCGAAGGACACGAAAGAAACGCAAGGAACACAAAATAAATTTGCAAATAAAAAAAAGCAGGAATTGAAAGAGTGACAAAAAAATTTCAATGAAATATAAATACCCGTGCAGGAACTTCACCGAGTAGAGCTTATAACAACATTTATTTCAGCACTAAAATATATTAACATCACTGTCACCCCTTCGCTACTACTTCAAACTGTATTTCAGACAATACATTACTAACTATTTAAAGTATCCTTATTTTGAGGTCAAGATACTCTACCTTAGAAAGCAAACATATTTAACCCTCCTGAGTACACTCGGCTCCCATGTATGCTAAAAAAGTGTGATAATCCTATCAAAGCTAGGAGGAGCACCACGTGAATGTCTTCACCAGTACCAGCCATAAGCCTGAAAAAGTTCCAACAAGGACGACCAAGTTAGAGTTGTGATTACTCCCAGAACTTCAAAATGTTGAAAAATACTGAGAAAAGCAAGATTCACTAATAGTGAACCGAGTCATTATTATGGTGGTGTTTCGAGATGCTTATGGTATCTTTCATTGCCTTATGTTGTAGATTATGAAAAGCAAGATTCACTAATAGTGAACCGAGTCATTATTATGGTGGTGTTTTGAGATGCTTATGGTATCTTTCTTCGCCTTATGTTGTAGATTATAATTTATATTGCATGAAAATATAGTTAAATACTTCATCAGAATCTCTAGAGTCTAGAGAACAGTCATAAAAGCATTCACAAGAAGAATAGAACCAGGTCCCAGGAGAGGTGCCCACTACCCAAAGAAGTCAGTGATGTGAGCTATATTTTATCAAATATATTGGATATCATGGAAGGGCGGCCCTGGTGCAAGCGGTAGTGCTTTACCGTCTGT
Organism: Bothriochloa decipiens; assembly: GCA_023333625.1. NCBI lineage: Eukaryota > Viridiplantae > Streptophyta > Magnoliopsida > Poales > Poaceae > Bothriochloa > Bothriochloa decipiens. Next base: position 29,067,313 of record CM041631.1, on the reverse strand, counting down.
GACCAAGAGATTCCGGGTTCAAGCTCCAGCCTCTGCACATTTATACAGAGATGGCTGCTGGCTATTTTTCTTTCCCCAGACCCCACAGTACGGGAGCCTATGGCACTGGGTACGTCCTTTTTATTGGATATCATGGGTAACAATTAATGGTGTATCCTGAGAACTCCTTAAGGTAATTGGTACCAACTACCACAATATCTTTGTGAATAGTTCAATCGGATGTGTGAAAATGGTGTGGAGGTTTTCCATAAACTACTCTAATAAATATCATAATTTTATCGAAATAAACAAAATAAATAAGCACAAATACAAAGTTTGTTTTCAAACATCCTGTGCTGGTTTCCCAAATCAGAAGTTTAGTGATCAGATGCTGTAATTACCAACAAATTAGATTGATAGAAGCCAGACCAAAACTAATCATGAACTAATGGAGAATGGCTTCTAAACACAGTTATCCCACAGGGTTAAAGATCAAGCACATGCAAAGTATGACCTACATGTTTCGATTGTATTGTGGGTGTGCAAAGTCCAGAAGAATCTCATAAACAATCCCACAAATATTTGTCAGCACAAACACCTCTTAGATCAAGTAAACATTGTATGCATGACCTACATGTTTCGATTTCATCTTGTTCTAAATTCTTATTTTCATTTCGGAATATCTTCATCTGTACCACAGAAGGATGCTGTATTAGGTACAGTTCTCCAAATTGATCAACATCAGCCATTTCAACAGAGAAAATAGTGTGCAGGCCAGTGTTCTTGAGGTGCCACCTTAGGTGACACGCGGTTCTGGCCGTCTACGTCAACAAAGAAAGGAGGAAGAAAGGGAACAAGAGCAGAACAACAGGATGGGAACAGGAGGACAAGCAGCAGAAGCCTACACATCCTCGCAGCACTGCCACTCGTGGCGGATGCAGTTATCTATACCTGTTCAGCAGCGGCAGTAGCTGATCTGGAAAGGGAGCGGCAACTACAGATAATCTGGATGGGGAGCAGCGGTGGTAATTCCACTCGAGGGGCACGGAAGCAACGGGAAGGAGAACCTGATGGCTGGCATAGAGTGGCCATTGAGAGCACCTGAGGTTATAGACTGCTTAATTCACTATGGGAGGGGAGGGAGGGCTGCCTGGTAGGCTGGGCCGGTCTCCTTCCCATTCTCATTCCTGTTTTCTCCTATTTCCTTTCATCCTTCCCTGTTGTTAGTTTAATGTTGCTTGGACTTGTTCACAACTCACCTCACCACCCTGCCCTGAGACCACACCTCTGGCTCAAATGCCTTAAGAAAACTGCTACAGCACAAACTATGCTCAGAACAGATATTTAGTTAACACGCATTGTCATCAAAACTGTCACTGGCAGGTATAAACTAGGATAAGAATGGGGCTAAACTAATATAGTGTACGCAGAAGAACGCATGCAATTCATTGCTACTAGTATTTGGATTAGGCCACTGGTAGGATGAGTATGTAGGGTTGAAGTATTTAGTATATGTGGATGAAGGAATAATTCATTGCTACTTGTATTCAGATCAGGGCATTGATGACAGTCAATGAGTCAACAGATCAATCAGCGGCAGTAAATAATATATAACAGCAGACTAATACTATTTATCACTCCTGATCCTGTTCCCATGAAAGCAATGGCAAAATGTAATATATGACAATGTTTAACCCAGTAGTGAACAAGTGGATTGATAAGAGCTAGAACTATTTCAACAATGTAATCTCTGTGAGAAGCGAAAAAATGGCCAGATCAGGTCACAGGACTAGATCTTGACATTTTAGCTCATCATGGTAGGCACACTGGGCCTCAAAATTCTATTTAAAAAAAAAAAGACCTGAATTGTATAGAGATTTGACCAAGTTTATACTCCCTATGGTTTCAAACTGTGAGTCGCTTTAGCTATGTCCTAAATCAAAGTTCTCTATCTTTGAGCAAGTCTAGTTACAACATCAAACTAGATTCATTAGATTAGATACACCACGAAATATATTGATGATGTTTTTATTTAATACACCATGAAATGTAGATGTTAATAATTTTTTCTATAAAATAGTTAGACAAGCTTGACTCGCGACAAAGCTTAAACAATTTACAGTGTGAAACAGATGGAGTAGAAAATTGCACCAACATTTACATATGAAACTAGTTTCTCCGACTAAATTCCATACCAGACCAGACCACTCCAACACACATGGATTAAGGTCAATACATGAGTATGCAAACAAACCCTAAAATGTCTTGATACTGCATTTATAAACCTGTAGATGTTAATATATTTTTTACAAAAAAACTGGTCGAAGTTAGAGAAGTTCGAATTAGGACAACGCTAAATGGAGCTATGGTTTTGAACAGAGAGAGCAAGTTAGTACTGATTTGAATTAATACCAAAAATCCCTAGAGCGCAGCTCAAAATAAACAATCTGAAAGGCATTAAAAAAAATGGAATCATGTTGACCAGGGCTCAGCATGCTTATTTTTCTTGTGTTGAAATCCTAAAAGCAAGACAGTACATGCCATATTTCTGGATGTACACAGGCACTTGCTGAAACCATATTAATAACAAATATTTCAGCATAACTAGCAGCAAGGTCCTAGATGCACGGTCTAGAGAATCTGATTTATTCTTGTTCTAAATATTGCATTTAATGGAACAGAACAAGATCTTACTAGGTTACATTTCTCTGAATTGATCAGAAGTTAATTTCAACAGCATAGAGAAAAGAAAATATCTGATCAGATGTATGCTCAGGAAAAATCACGAAGGTCATCAGATATGCTAAACAGGTGCACAATTATTTTATCGTGCGGTAGTAAACAAGGCACCATGGCATCATCCCTTTTGAAAAAAAAAAAAAAAGCTATAACAAACAGCAGGCAGCTAAGAACCATATACCTATGTATGCAATCCATGTACACAGGCACCATGGCATCATCCTTTTTGAAAGAAAACAGGACATAACAAAGAGCAGGCAGCTAAGAGCCATATACCTATGTATGCGATCCGTGTACACTACCGACTGACCGGTTGCCATGAAAACTGCCTCAGTGTTGTGACCACTCGATGCTCTTGAGGTCAATGCCAGCCTTGGCCATCTCATAGAGTGGGCTCATGTCACGGAGCTTCTTCACCTGATGCACAGTGAGCTCAATTGCTCTGTCCACCTCTTCCTCAGTGGTAAAGCGGCCGATGCCAAAACGGATAGAGGTGTGCGCCATATCCTCTTCCACCCCAAGTGCCCGCAGCACATATGAGGGCTCCAAGCTGGCACTAGTGCAAGCACTACCGCTTGACACAGCCACCTCTTTCAGACCCATCAGTAAGCTCTCCCCTTCGACATACGCAAAGGACAAATTGAGGTTGCCTGGGTAGCGGTGCTCCATGCTTCCATTGATGACAATATCATCGACCTGCGCACGTATGCCATCAAGCAGCCTCTGCTGCAGAGCACTGACACGCCTGTGGTCATAATCCATCTCTTGAGTAGCAATCTCACAGGCAGCCCCAAATCCAACAACAAGCGGCGTGGGCACAGTCCCACTGCGGATGCCACGCTCCTGCCCACCGCCGTTCATCTGCGGCTCCACCCTGATGCGCGGCCGGCGGCGAAGGTAGAGGGCCCCCACGCCCTTGGGCCCGTAAATCTTGTGCGCGGACAGTGACATGAGCCCAATCCCCATCCTGTTGACATCAATCGGGATCTTCCCCAGCGCCTGAGCAGCGTCGGTGTGGAACGGCACGCCCTTCTCCTTGCAGATGCGGCCAATCTCCTCGAGCGGCTGGACGACGCCGATCTCGTTGTTGACGGCCATGACGGACACGAGCCCGGTGTCCGGGCGGATGGCGTCCTGGAGCTGCGCGAGGTCGACGAGCCCGTCCTTGCGCACGGGGAGGTAGGTGACCTCGAAGCCCTCCTGTTGCAGGTACCGGCAGGAGTCGAGGACGCACTTGTGCTCGGTCTGCGTGGTGATGACGTGGCGGCGGCGCTCGCGGTAGAAGCGCATGACGCCCTTGACGGCGATGTTGTTGCACTCGGTGGCGCCCGAGGTGAAGAAGATCTCGCGCGGGTCGGCGCCGACAAGGGAGGCGACGCGGGCGCGCGCGTCCTCGACGGCGGCGTCCGACTCCCAGCCGTAGAGGTGGGTGCGGGAGTGAGGGTTCCCGTAGCGGGAGAGGTAGAAGGGGAGCATGGCGTCGAGGACGCGCGGGTCGACGGGCGTCGTCGCCTGCATGTCCATGTAGAGAGGGCGGCCCGAGATGCGCACGCCCTTGACGGTGATGGACTCCTCGTCCTCCTCGGAGGCCACCGCCGCAGGCGCGGCGGCCGTGGCCGTGGAGAGAAAGCGGGCGGGGACGGGGGCGCCGCGGCGGAGGAAGAGCGGGAGGAGACGGCGGGAAAGGGCCATGTCGTGGGGTGGCGGCAACCGGCAAGGACGGGGTAGGGTTCACGGGAGGGTTAGAGGTGGGGGCGCCGCCGCTGAGCTCCCGTTTTGGTGGAGGAAGAGGCGATTTGGGAATTGCCGATTTGGGAACACGACGCGCCGCTGCCGCAGCCGCGCGGCGATGTTCGATGTGGATGCAGAGGGGAAGCGGCTCACGCAACGGCGGCTCAATGTGGGCTTACAGGTGTTGAGACATTGGGCCAACCGCCTTAGAAGTCCTTAGTAAGCGGGGACAGCCCATCTCGAACAAAGGCCGCGCCACAAATCCTTCTATCGCCCGTTCGAGCTGAAACTCAGGCCCGCCATCTACTTTTCTCCGTTCAAAAGTTTGTATTCTTTGAAAACAATATAAAGGAAAAAAAATACGTCCTCCGTCTAAAAACTGCAATTAAAGAGTTAAAAAATTTATACCACAAAAAATTTATATTCTCTGTCGGACGCCACGCACGGTCACTGATTTGCTTCCCATAAAATAATTTAGTTGTTATATATATATATATATATATATACTCGTAAAAAGCACCTCATGGATTCACACACATCTCAGTGCAGATTCGTATTGAGATATGTGTGTGCACACTTTACAATACGAATTCAACGGTGTAGGTGTTGAAGGCACATGTTTTTGAGGGCAGATTTTACTTTCTCCTCGCACCATCTTCTTCCACCCATTGAAGCTAGTTCCCCAACAGACAATAATCCTCAAACAAACCCTATCTCGACTCAGATCTCGCCACGTCTACCCCCGTATCTCCTTCCCCGTTCAAATTTCCCTTTCAACTCTTAATTATACTCGTTCTCTCCTACGGTGGTAGCTCGGAGTGGGCGAGTGCGCCGTGCAGTGGCCTGACATGGTGCGCAAGCAAGTAGGGACGACAGCCCTGTGTAGAAGACGAGTGTGTAAGCGGTGGCCTAGTGTGACGGGCGGTTGTGCAAAGCCATGGTGGGCACGGTAGCTTGGAGCATGCTCCTACACAAACACGATGTTAGAAGTTGGGAAGCACTACATCAAAAATGAATTACCCTAGTGTCGCATAATTCGACTCCGTGATGGGCCCTAAAGTTGCTTACCGCAGCGGGCAATTTTTTTTACCATCGCGGGCACTTTTGTCTGCTGCGGTAAATCGATTTATCACAGCGGGCATATTTAAGGCCCGCCCCGGTAAAGGCCGCGGCCCAACTGAACCCAACATACAGCTATCTATTGGGCTCATATAAAATGACGACTTAGGGTTCACTCCAACACACAGCTCACTCCTCCCAGCCGCCTCCTCCCCACCCGATTGCTCTCCTCGAGACTTCCCCTCTCTCTCTCTCAACGACTCCCCCTCCCTTTCAATCTCACGAGCCGAGATCTCCAGGCTGCGGCGACCCACCCGCCCCTCCGCCGGCCGCGGTCGCGCGAGGCCGTACTTGGAGCAAGGGGAGCCGGTGCTCAGTTCTCGCCGTGCTCGGAGCGAGGGGTCGCGTGACTCCCCCTCTGCGCCGTCGGCCTAACTCCCGGAGGCGCGACTTCTCCAACGCCAAGACTCCACCTCCCTCTCCTCTTCCCCAGCGCAGCCATGGCGAGGTGTGTGGTACGCTGCACCGCGAGGCGTTGTCCACGGAGCTCGAGGTGCATGGGGACGCGGAGGCGCGGCACCTAGATCCGCAGCGGAGGAGCACGAAGGAGCTCGATCCGGCCGCGAAGGAGAAGGTATGCCCTGTCGTCCTCTCTCTGTTCTCTCAGATCCAGCGCGGATCCATCCCTCACTCCCTCTCTCCCTTCCAGATCTGGCGTCCAGCCCTTCTTCCAGCGGCGCATGGAGCAGCGGCGTGGTGGCGGCGGTGCGCGGCAGATCCAGTGAGGAGGAGGTTCCGCGCGGTGGGATCCGGCGCGGTGGAGCTCCCGGTGGCGGGATCCAGCCCGGTGAAACTTCCGGCGACAGGATCCAGCGCGGTGGAGCTCCCGGTGGCGGCAGTTTGGATGGGCTCGGTGGGCCAGATCCAGCCCGTGTGGGCTTTTTTTTCTTTTTCAGAAATTCTTCACCGCAGCGGGCTTCGTTGCGTGTCCGCTGCGCCCGCTATGGTGGAGCCACGATTTACTGTGGCGTGGCACCGCAAGAGGATGCCCGAGCCCGCTGCGGTAAAGGAAAAATGCCCGCTACGGAAATTCACCACAGATGTAGTGAAGGCTGAAGCAGCTTGGGTCTCGCCATCTTGTGATATGGTTATTTGAGAAACTTCCTTCGTGATTTTTTTTCTATTTTTTTATAGGAGGAAGGCTTCACGAATTACTGACTACAACGCATATCACTTTTGTTTAGGAGTATTTTTGTCATTTTGTAAGAGCCTTGATTTCTCCTCCGTTTCTCAGAATTGCAGTTTCCTGGGATCGAGGGAGTAAATTACAACCTACTAGTAGCTACCTAGGATGGTGTCGCTACTGCACAAAAGCTCCAAAATATTATATGGGACATTAAGGACGTGGATGCCTTTAACCCTCCACCGTAGCCAGCGCGCGCCCTCCAGCCATCCCCACTGCCTGGTCAGCCTTCCTCCCCCAAACCATATCTCTTCTAAGCCTGCCGGAGTGGGAAGGAGTGGCGCGGACATGGAGGACATACCTCGTCGGAGCTTAACTTGACGCTAAACCTATTGCTGCCGCCATAACCCTAACGATGGGGAGGAGCGAGGTGAGGTGTGGGTGCTGCACAGGGAGGAGGTCGCTAGAGACCTGTGTGTGTGAGTGATGTTGAGCGAGCGACGGCCGTGCGGTCGTTTCTGAGGAACATTTACACCATGTCCAAATGCCGCACACTGTTAAGCACTAATTATAAGGTACAGCGCCTAGCTGTTGGCACCGTAGAAAACACAGCAAGCAGAAAATTATTTAACAGCACTTTAGTCATAAGTTGATATATCTATAGAACTCACTAGAAACTAGAAAATAAACCTTCTGCAGAAATAAATACTTGAACTTTCTATGCTGCTAATCAAACTAACTGACGCCAAAACTCGCTATATATCGCTGACCAAATTATATACCCAACAACTTCATAATCAATTAATTTGGGTCTTCACGATAGCCACGATAGCCGTGGCCTCTTAAACCGGTTCTGCACATGGTCTAGTAAAGCCGGGACCTTCTTCATCAGCTCGATGTACTCGTTGGTTACCGCCACCGCCTTGAAATTCTCGCCGACCGCGAGGAAATCGAGGCACCTGGACTTGAGCTTCCGGCATGTGCGCTCTTCGGCAAACACAAAGTTTGACAGCACCGTGTCTTTGTTGACTCTAGCGCAGAGTATCTCCTCGCACGTCTGCCTGAGGGTGTCCAGCCCGTATCTGTCGGCAGCAACGTATAGATTCTGGAACACCGACACCCGGCAGTCGGCCTCCGTCTCTGGAGCAGGCAGCAAGCCGTGGTACATGTAATGGAGCATGGATTTGAAGGTGGATGCCTTCATGTCCTGGACCTGGATGGCGATCGGCGAGCTCGCCTGCTGCTGCTGGCCTTCAGCCGTTTGGCTGAAGAGCTCTGCCCTGAACACTGGAGAGCGCGCCGCGAGCACGAGGCGGTGCGCCCTGAAAGTCTCCCCGTCGACTTGGAAGGAGACATCGGTGAGATCAGAGGCCATGATGTCAAGCTCTAGTCTCGGCAGAGTCGGCAGCGGCAACGGCGGCCAGGCTTTTGAGAACGTCAGCGTACAAATCGCGGTGAAGTGGTCCTCCACGACGCATTTGGCCTCAACGTCAGCCCTCTTTGCGATCAAAGAGATGCCTTCCTTGCAGCAATCCGTGGTGGTGACGGGTTCTCGTTTCACCATGCTTCCTTCCTTGCAATCTGTGGTGACGACTCCGGGTTCTCGTCTGACCATGCCTTCGCTGCAATCTGCGGCGACGGATTCTCGTCTGACCGCCAGAAAAGGAGGTGTCAGGCCGGTCCTTGCCGGCAGATCAATATGTGACGCCAGGAGCTTGTACCTCTGCTGATCATCCGTGCGAGCGATCACCACTGATATCTTGATGTGGAGGCTCGACTGCCAATTGGGCCAGTACTTCGCGGTGCACGTGATGCCGGCACCGGCAGGGAGGGGGACGTCAATGTCGATGCACTCGTCGCCGGAGAGATGCTTCGTGGCCGAGTTCTTTACTCTGAGATTGAAGGACTTGGACTCCCGGGCGTAGAAGACAGTGCATGCCATGAGATAGCCAGCTTCGTCTAGGCGGCGGGACAAGTGCGACTTCGCTACAGTCTAGTAGAGGCTTTGGGAGGGAATAGTATGCCGGCCGCGGTTTGCGGCCGGCAAACGGGGGAGGAGGCAGACTTTTAACTGATGCTGCATCTATCTGCAGACATGGGAATTATATCCAACTGCAAATTTAGAATAGGACAAGGCCTCTTTTTTGGCTTATGGATGGAAGCAGATCATCGTAGGAGACGGAGAGACAGGCTGCCTCTTTTTGTGCATATTATCGATGGAAGAAGCATCATCGTAGGAGACGGAGAGACAGGCTGCCCTTCATGTTTTAAAAGGAAACAAACTCGATATATATACGGCTTTTTTTAAGAAGGAAACACGGAATCCTATATATATTCAATCAGGTCTCGTGAACTAAAGATGGAAACACTCTAATCAAAGGGAAAGAAATTCTATGCGACGGTATCACGCTGGGCTTCTACGTGACACCGTCTATTATCACCGCGTGGCATCCAGGTCCACATGCGGTCGATCAACCATGTCATGTTTGGCATTAGTAGCACCTCATACACAATCATATAACGTCATTAGTATAACCTCAGATCATAGGTGTACAAAAGCCTTCTTATCATGTCGTATTCTGGGTTTAACACCTTGTGAAAGTGAATATTTTAGATTGTGATAGGCGAAATTTTCGTCAACAGTGAAACGCCTTTGGTGACTTCGTCAGTCTCAAAGTTTTATCGGCCCAATTCTCAAATAGCTCAAAAGTGTAAGGTTTGTATGTGCGCATTTTTAGGGCCTCTTTGGTTGGGCTTTTGAACATGCTTTTGCTTTTGTAAAAGATAAAAACTAAGCAAAAGGCCCAAAAGTCACAACTGCTTTTGAGCAAAAGTTACTTTTACTCCGTTACAAAACTAAAAGCAACCGGTTCGTTTTTCTTTTCCTCTTTCCCATCCGTTGTCTAGTGATGAACCTCCACGGCCGCACGAGATCCTCTTCGAAGCTGTCGTGGCAAGTCGAGCAGGCAGCCACTATGACTCCCCACGCCCGTAGCGAGTAGGCCGACCACGACTCCCCATGCCCACGATGAGCAGGCTGGCCGTTGCTTCCCCATACTCCTCCACTCGTGCAGTTTGCACGCGCAGAGGTGGCCTAGATGAGCTCTTACTGCGGCGGCGGGCAAGCACGAACCACATTTGGCGAGGCCTTCCTCCCTAGCCGTGACAAGCTCCTCTACTCACGTTAGATCTGGCAGGGCCTTTCTACATCCCTACTCATTGCTCGAGGACCTCCCTTGCCTCAAGCATGGGCTCCAGCGGCCACCCCGTGCGAGGACTACCTGTGGAGGCACAACCCCCTGCCCTACCGACCGGCGGTGGCTCAAGCACGGGCACATATAGTAGTGTGCCGCCCTGCCCCGTCTCGGGCATGGTGGAGTGGCCCTGCCTTGGCGGACTCCTCTTCGTCCGAAGGAAAGAGGAGATGCTGACGAGTGGGATCAGCTAGTTAGTAGGAGAGGGATAGAGTTGAGAGGGGTGGACTGTGAATGACTTGTGGAGTCCGCTCACACGTGTTTTCCAAAAGGCTAGCTGTACCAAACGACCTTCTGCTTTACTAGGGCTACTATTCCACACATTCTTTTTCAAAAGCCATAGGCCCATAGTTCACAATAGCTTTTATAAAGCCATTGCTCAACCAAACATTACTTAGAGGCAAGTGTGCGTATATTGGGAGTATACATCCATTGTATTGTGTAATATACTAAACAAAACAGGGAAAGGCTATCACTCAGACGATTGGTCCAGACGCAGCTCCTGCGCCTCTATGCTCGCATCGTAGCTCATGCGCTCCGTCCCGATCTCAACCACCGCCAGCGTCCGGAAACGTGCCCCTCGCCCCGCATGGCAGAAGCCTCATGCCTATTCTGCATCTACATGGTGGAACCCTACCCCCATGCCCATATGGCAGAACTGTGACAACACCCACCTACCTGGCTTTTGGATCTGCGCCGTGGAGGCTTTTGCGGGCCTCAGGCGCCATCGCTTGAACCACGGCGGCGCTCCAACAGTAGCAAGCATACAACACAACTTACAACACAAGATCTATTTTTGAAACATACAAATGAAACATTTGCAACATCCATTTGAAAACAGAGGAAACACTTGAAACATGTGTTTGAAATATGTCTGTTAGCCACTGAAACGAGTGGGTGTTCAATAATAAACTGATTAAATCACCTAAATCTGTTGCTTACATGGCTATGAGTTTTTATGAAGAAGTGGAAGATGATGCTCAGGGAGAAGGACCGGCTCCTGATGGAGGACGCTTTATAAAGTAGCTGGAGGAGGGCTTGGGAGCGGTGATTGAAGGACGTTGAAAAGCTTCATATCAGGATTTTTTTTTGAAGGAATTCATATCACGATGCTCGGCTGTAAAAGTCCTATTTCTGTTTACTGTTTGATGTCGTTATGTCTATCTGCGTGGTGAGATGAGCCATTTTCATAAAGTCCGGAGGTGCTGTGGCGGTGGCGTTAGATTCCAGTAAGAGAGTCTGGAGGTGCTGTGGCGGTGGCGTTAGATTCCAGTAAGAGGTGCTTTGTGTGAGATGGAAAACTCTTTACACTACTGCAAAACCGAACTTTCGCAGCGGACGCTTTCGATTTACCACGGCGGGCAACAGCGTCCGCTGCCACTGCCACGCCACGATAAATCGTGGCTTGCCACAGCGGGCACCATTGCCCGCTGCGGTTAATCGGATTTCAAAAAAGAAAAAAAACCCACACGGGCTGGCTCGCCGAGCCCGCCGACGCCGGGAGCTCGTCAGATCCACCACCGCCACCGGAGCTCGCCCAATCCGCCGCCTAGAGCTCCTCCTCGCCAGATCTGCCGCCGTGGATCTGAGAAGCCATGGCCCCTCCTCGCTGCGGCTCGTCGTCGCCATGGCCCTACCGTGGTGGAGGGAGCTTGATGTCGCACACCGCCACCACCGCAGCCCGCCACAAACCGGCCGCCGAACCTCCACGTTAACTGCCTGGATCTTCACCACTGCCGCCGACCTCGCCACTGCTCCGCTGTCGCCTGATTTGAGAGGGAGAAAGGGAGTGAGGATGGATCCACGCTGGATCTGAGAGGGATGGGTGAGGGAGATGAAACAGATAGGGAGAGCGACCTACCTTCGTGGCTGAAGCGGGCCTCGCACCTAGCGCCACGCCGAGCGCCTCGCACCGCCGTGGGCCAAGCGCCTCGCCCCGCGCGCTTCCGCCTTGCACCGCCGCGGGCAGAGCGCCTCGCGCTGCCACGCCCCCCACGCCGAGCCCCTCACGCGAGCCCAGCGCGCTGAGCCCCTCATGCCCGTGGCGGCCAGGGGACTGCTTCGGGGAGAGAGAGAGGGAGAGAGAGAGGAGGGGAGTGGAGACGTGAAGTGCGGCCAGGAGCAACGGCGCTGTGTGGGGGGAGAATTGTGGAGCGCGTGTGGCACATCGGCCCTGAGGGAGGACACAACCGCGCTGTGTGGGAGAGACTGGGAAACCCTAGAGTCGGTATTTATACGATGAAGGTAATTGGGCTTGCTGGGCTGCCTTTGGGCCTCAACATTTTATGTGACGGGCCTTATAGGATGTCCGCTGCTGTAAATCCGTCCGCTGCGGTAAATACCCTAATTTTTCACAGCGAACACTTTAAGATGCCTGCTGCGGTAACTCGATTTACTGCAGCAGGCAATAATGTCCGTCACGGTAAAAAGAAAAGGCCCACTGCGGTAAATCACGGGATTTACCACAGCAGACATATTAATTGTACGTCATGGAGTCCCAAAGTGCAACACTGCGGTTTATCGTTTGTGGCATAGTGTTATCGACGTCCTAGAAGTTTACTTTTTTATCTTTGGTAGATTGTGTTCTATTATGTAATGAAACTGTTAGCGTTTATTCTTTCTCTCCCATAGAAGCATGTAAAGCTATTTTCCAAAAAAAAAAGAAGCATGTAAAGCTGGTAAATTAAGAAAAAATAGTCACCAATAGTTTAGCAAAACAACTTGACATTAATAGCTACTAGCAAATATGCCCGTACGTTGCAACAGGAATTATAACTTGTGTCATTTGTTCTAGTACACTTTAGAATCATATAGCGTACGTTGGTTGGACATATGCTATCTAACTCGCATGAATATAAATCATGAGTATAGACGGCTATGTCTATGGCTAGCGGTGTCACATGTTCATTTTATAGTGTGCGGTTGCAGCAGCTGCCCTCAATAGCGGCGCTACGGCCAGTGGCGGCTTCCGTTCATTTGGCCTTGTGTGCCTCGCTACCGCCATCATGGCCTTCCACGTCCATTCCAACGCGGACGAGGTCCTCGCAGCGTCACTAGCCAAGCTCGCCGCCTCCCCTGGACAAGTGGACCTGGTTGGCAGTCAGACTGTGGAAGCCGGGGCGCGGAGTCTTGATCTGATTTTCACTTGGATCAATTCGTGCTAGCTAAGCTTGCCACCTTGCCTGCACAAGCGGACCTTGATGGTGGCGCTGAGGCACGTCACGGGTACTTTGGGCGACCTGGAGGCTTGATCTGATTTTCAAATCGATCGATTTGTGTATGGGTGGATTGGTTTGATTTTATAAGCTATTTATGTTTCCGGAGCTATTTTCATTTGAGTTTGGATTTGGATGAAAGACATCCATAATGATAAGTGTCAAAGTTAAACGACAACAACGCAGGCAATTCTCATTCATGTCAAGTTTTTTTGACTTTTTTTTTATCTTTGCTGTTGCATACTATTCTTGTTGGATTTTGATTTACATTTTACTCGATCTTTACCGTCCGAATAGAAGCTAGGATGCCATAATTAAATAATCCTAATTCTAAACGGACTCTGAACGTAAACGGGAGAAGAGGCAGAAAATTAAATATAATCCTAATTCTGTACAGACTAGACGTAGAGGAGAGGAACCTACCGTCACCGATCCAAACACGGAGGTGAAAGGAAATTAGGTAGAGAAATTTTCGCTTTTTATAGATAGGTATAGACTTGGCATATCTAACCTCTGCATGTGTATAGAGCTTGATGACATTCGTTGCTCAGGGAGGCTCTTCGTTCGCTTAGTGGCGCTCCTCGTTCTGATAGCAGCCCTCCTCGATCGCTTAGCGAGGCGTCTAGCGATGCTCCTTTGTTTCAGGGGTGTTCTTGTTGACAAGGTCGTAGCATGCAACGGGCGCGCATGGTCGTAGAGGACGAGCAGTCGCGGCAGGGCGGGGCAACGGCTGGCCCTTGGCCTCGCAGCCTCCAGCATAGTAGGCTGACACCCGGCTTCACACATATGCAGAGCGGCACAGCGCCATGACCGGCGACGACCGACGACATGGAGCAAGCAGCTGGTCGCCGTCCGTGCCTTTCTCTTGCTAGCTTTCTTGATTAGCTTGATAGCCTCGTCATTACATCATCATGACGTCACATATACATTATGCCAGTTTTCCTTTAGAAAAATAAATCCAGAAATACACTCCAAATACAACATCCCACCATGCACCGTGCTTGGGTGTAGGAGATTGTCGGCTGGAGGAGATGGTGGCTAGCTGGGACAGTAACAGGCGCCTAGAACTTCTCGACGAAGGGATGGAGTGTGACGGCGGCGCCCTCCACGCGTCCAGGACATCGTGCCAAAGTGGGTCGAGCGGAAAACATTACCTTGTGAGTCTTTTTTCTGATCTTATCAAGTCAATAATAACTAACTCTTAAAGATTAGACTGTTTTTTTACTTAACATATTATTTTTGAAGTTAGTAAATCATAATATTTGTCAAGTAGAGTTTGACAAACTCTTAAAGATGCATACTCAACCTGCTCATATTCAAGAGAGGGTTGACGTTGAGGCAAAGGAACGCTCAAAAGAACACTACACACCTATGTCAGGTACTCTGCTGAAACAATGCAGACATTGTGTACCGAAGAAATCTACGTCAAGTCGTCCGTTCAATGTCTATTCATTTAGCTAATATTTAGCTAGTTATCAATTAACTCTTTATCAAACATGTCCTACACGGACCAACGAGACAAATGGTCAGACTTTGAGGATCTACTTTAATTTGCAGGTCTTAAAAAGCAGTGACGCTCACATAACACAAGACTATCATAAACCTAAAAAATGTAATGTTAGCAAAACTTTCAACACTATAATTAGAGTAAATTACACTCACCATACGACAACTATCCAAGTGGGTGCGCATTAGCATAACATTTGGTAACTTGTCCAATTTAATACAACAATTATCTAGATGGGTGCGTCTTGACCCAACATCTTGTAATATGTTTAACTTGATACGAGAACATGCCCACCGGTGCATATGCAGTCCAAACACGAGTTCGATATCATTGGGAGTTACTACATCATAGCGTGCTCAGCTCATCCAACACTTAGCTAGAATCATTTGGATAATGACTCATTTGTAGACAAGCTTGATCTCTCGTTAATTTAACTTAGTATTTTTTTAGGGTTTTAAGTTGGGGGACTGACAACGGCAGCATAGTCATTCGAGGGGGCAGCGGTGACCGGCTAGGGCCGGCTGGGGGAGGGGGGCTGGTGACTGGGGCGGCCGACTAGCGGGGGCCGCGGGTGGCCAGGGTTGGCCAGAGAGCGGCGGCGTGGTGGAGGTAGCTAGGGCGGCGGAGCACTAAGGCAAGGAGAGGGGGCAGCGGCAGGGTAAGCGGGAGAGTAGGGAATACGCTCCAAGTTGTGCGTGTGATAGTCTTGATCTATTTTTAATTCTACAAAATCAAATAAACTTTTAGCCCACATAAAATGGTATAATGCAATAATATAGTTTAGTCTCACATAAGAGTTTGGCTACACGTTGACTCAAGTTAGGTAGGTGATATTAAAAAACCGAAGGATGTGCTACATATGCATGTGCCGCTAGCCATAAGCATGCACGAGTCGGACCAAACCACTGCTCGGATATGCTGGACGATCAATTTTTTGGGCATCTTGGCCCCTAAGAATAGGTTTGGTGTATGTTGATGTTAGTACAATGTAGGGTATAATGATATTGAGTTTAGTACATTGATTTAGAGTGTATAAAGATACGTCGTTACAATGCTTTGGACCGTGGAAAAGTTCTCGTATCAAATTAAACAAATTATAAGATGTTGGATCAAGACGCATCCATCTAGATAATTGTTGTATTAAATTGAATAAATTATAAGATATTGGATTTATATGCATCCACTTAAATAGGTTTCGGATGGTGAGTGCAATTTACTCCTATAATTAAATATGGACTCAAGATCGATCTTGTCGGATCGCTCTCTGATACACCAAATATATCTTCCCACCTATACAAATATAGATGTTAGCTGGAGTAATCATCCCTTCACACCACTAGTCGTGGTTTCTTGCACCTGTCCCGTACTTCGGCTAGCAAAGACGGGCGCTTGGTCATTAAATTAAGGTACTCTTGAGTTGCAGCCACCTCTTGGAAATTCCCAGGAACCGCGAGGAAATCAAGGCACTTGGCCTTCAGTTTAGGGCGTGTACGCTCTTCCGCGAACTCCATGATCGACAGCACCGTGGATGCCTTGATGCCAGCGAACATCATCTCCTCGCAGGTCTCTTTCAGCTTGTCCGATCCATACATATCGCCAGCCACAAACAAACGCTGAAACTCCGTCATCTCAGCGGCATCGTCCATCCCGGCCGCAGCCGGCGGCAGCACGTTGTGGTACATGTAGTAAAGCATGCACGCAAAGGTGTTGGGCCTCGTCTCGTCTTCGATGGCAATGGAGCTTGCCCTGCTCTCAACCATCTCGCCGAATAGCATCGCCCTGAACACCGGCGAGCAGGCGGCGAGGACGAGGCGGTGCGCTCTGAAAGTGTGTCCTCCTACTTGGAAGGAAACGTCGCTGAGATCTGGCATGCTGAATATAACGCTTCCGAGGTTGTAAGGGACGGGAAGGTCCAATGGCGGCCAATCTCTTAGGATGGTCACCGTGCAAATCGCGGTGAAGTGGTCGTCTACGAGACAATCCTTCTCGACTTCGTCTCGATCTGCATAGAAGACGACTCCTCCAAAACAGTCTTCCGTGACGGTTTCAGGCTCCTGTGTTCCTGTGCGAACCGGGAGCCCGTCCCTGTTCCGTAGCTCGATACTAGCCGTAGCCACCTTGGGAGCTTGGACCCTCTGTTGTCGGAATATGCTGGTGATGACGATGGAGAGTTTGATGAAGGCGTCCCAGCAGGGACACCAGCATCTTGCGGTGACCCGGAATCCGTTGACTAACGCCAAGACCTTCTCGACGCATTGCCCGGCGGCGAGATTCCTGGTAGCCGGGTGGCTCACCCGGAAGTGGAAGCCCTGCACGTCCCGAGTTCTGTAGATGTCGCATGATGCGGGTTCGGCGGCGGCCATGATGCTTCTTCAAGCATCGGCGGCAATCGGCTGCGCGAGCTGAGGACGGAAGGCACCGAGGATGATGAGCGTGAGGGGGTACGGGGCGTGTCGGATCGACAATATATATATGGATGCATGGGTACGGAAAATTCTGGGTAGGTACAGGGACTTGTATACTCATGGCGATCCTGGACACGTCCATCCATACGGAAAAAAAAACTCGGTAGGACTGTGCACGGCAACCGTGGACACGTTTGGATTTACGCTACATGTCCATATTCATAAGTACGGAGTAGTATCTAATGTAACACATATAGCTGCTATATAAATTCAGAAAAAAAAAAAACAGTTGGTGTTGCAAAATAAATAGACTCTAAAACTGGGACTTTTACTAAAATTCTTAGCACATCAATGTGTCTGCGTTGGAGCTTTAGTGTTCATTATTCAGAGACCGAGAGAGAAAACATCCTAATCGCTGGCATGTTTTTGTTTACATTATGTTATCAGCAATTCAGCATGATGAACTGTGTACAGGAAGCTAGCTATACATATCATATATGCACTAGAAACCACGCGCGGCGTTGCCGCGCGCTTGCCTCTATTAGGCCATCCTGCTATACGTGAGTTTATATGAAATGTAATTCTTTGATAAAGTAATCAGTTAGATCACAGTATGGTTCTTTATCAAACCATTCAATAGGCAATAGGTTTAGCATTACGTAGGAGTAGAAGAAGTAAAAAAATGCACATGTATCAGTATTAAGTAATGTGGGATTGATAAATAAGAAAGCTTCAGGATCATGGAAACTCTTGTTGGATGTATGCAGAGTCGGATAGAACTGCGTGGACAACAAAGGAAAAAAAGGACATAAGATAATGGACTTGACTAATCTTTGTATTAGAGAAAATGTACACTTGTACTGCTCCTAATCTAAGGGATGTTTGAGTTCTAATACACTCTAATAATGACTTCATATGCTGCTACGTTGTAAAATCAAATGGAATTTCCCTTGGGCAGTTAACCAGATTGATAATGTGTGTGTTTACAATACACTTTAGTATGTTGCAGCCGCTGTCATTGCATCTCCACGCACTACTAGTACATTTGCTGTTTGAAATACATCAATTTAGGTGGATAGCCTGGTTGCGCAGGTGCAGATTTCATTATGCAATTGCTCTTACCTGGATAAGCAGGGCGGCTGCTTCAATCTTGTTTCTTTGAAAAATATGAAAAGGAACTCCACATCTTTCATTCTGTGTTTTCAGGTTGAAGCACCAATTGCAGCGGTGTCGTCTCTCGGAACAAAGTCTGGAATAGATTATCGACACCGTACTACGAGCACACAGATGTTTATGCCAAGAAGAAAAAACAGAAATGAGAGTGAATGAACTAACACGATAGACATCACATTTTGCTAATTCAAAGCAAATGCAAAGTTTATGCAATTTACTGGATGGAATTAAGCAAGATGCTATTAGAGCTCCTGAAACTGTATATTTGTAAGATATGTGAATTTTGTGAAACAAATGGTCATTGGTCTGCAAGTCTAGTACGGGGGATGAAGACCAAATTGCAATCACTTTGCTACGACGATTAACTCACCTAAACTGAACGGCTGGAGCCTGGCTTTGTATCTGCAACACTGTGTTACTTGTTTTAATATCAGGGAAGAAGTTTATCCGGGTAATTTACTGGATGGAAGAACTTTTAGGATCACAGCTCAGGAAATCAAGCAAGAGGCAATTGAAGCCTGTAAAATTGTATATTTATAAGATATTGGCACTTTGTTAAACACATGGTCACTGGTCGGCAAGCCTGCTTGGTACGGGAGAAAGAAGACCAAATTGCAATCATTTTCCTAGAATGATTAACTTACATAAGCTAGTGGTGTGAGTCCGGCTCTATATCCGCAATACTCCATTGCTTGTTTTAATATCAGGGAAGAAGTTTATCCATGCAGCTGTATAGAGTTTAATATTTGCATTAAATGATTAAGCTAGTTCTTGAGCCTTATTTACATCTTGTAAGTGGCATGCTCTATTTGTATAGGTTAGTGGATTAGAATGAAGGAGAGATTTGGTTTAGTCTTAACGGGGAAAAAGCGCTTTCAAGAAACTTACCAATGGCAGCTGTTAGACCTCCAGCATAAGAACCTGCAGTAAGTATTAATACTTTTTATGGACAAACAATGAGGCAAGCAAGAACACTGGGACCTTTCATCGAACGATTGTGAGGCAAGGAAGGGAACTACGCTGGAGGGAGGAGAGTATGGGAGTGGGACGGACCTGGAGCTGGTACTCGACCTCAGTGTCCATGCATCAGTGGAACTATAGAAGCATACTACTACTCATTTGTATGCTCATTGCTCATCGCAAAATATAAGGAATGAAGTCCAGCACGCCGCCATACATGTCCATCGCCCCGCTGCAAAAAATGAGCTTGGTGCCAGCGTAGTTGTTGATTGTCGTGCAGCTGATGTCGGTGCGGCGGTGTCGACGAGCAGTTCGGGGTGGTGGAAGTCGCTGGCAACTCGCTGCAGAGGCGAGGCACAGGCGGCGATGGAGCACATGATGGTGCCGCCCCCGTCACCCAGGTCAGTCCCGTACGATCGCATATTCGCATCTGTGCTTGAGTTACTGCTTGGGCACCCGGCTGAAATCCAGGTGTGCTCGGGTCGCTGCACGGCCTCATCCGCAAGCAGCGCTCGCCCTTGTGGTGCGCGGTGGTGGTCGCACTCCGCTCGACCGCATGGGCTGCGTCGCCTTGCCATTCGCTCGACGAGCGAGCCAGAGAAGGTTCTCGTCGTCCATGCCCCGTGGCCGGCTCGCGCGTGTGGGTGCGTAGCCGCTGCAGGGCCAGGGTCGCCGCCGCGTCGTTGCGCACCACTCGCGGGGGAGGGGCACCATCGCCCGCGGTTCGTGCTAGCTAGGCCGCGCGGGTCGCCGCCGCGCCAGCTGCCGGGGGCTAGCCACTGCCGGGTGGTAGACGCGCCGGCCGGGGGTTAGTCGACGACGGCCGCGGGCGAGGCGGAGCGCGCAGGCTCGGCGGCGCGGGGCGGGAGAGCGTGGCCCCGGCGCCCTGTCTCCTTCTCCCTCTCCCCTTCTTCTCCCCACGGCGCGGTGGTGCGAGAGCAGCCATGGCCCCGACCAGCTCGCAGCGCGGCGGTGCGAGGGCGACCACGGCCCTGGCCAACTCGCAGCGCGGCAGCTCGGCGGCGCAGCGGTGCAAGGATGGCGCACGGCCAGCGGCCTCCGGGAGCGGCAGAGCGAGGACGGCACGCGGCCGCGCTGGGCCGCTGGCCACCTCGCCTACGCCGGGGTCGCAGGGGCCGCTGGGGCCTATGCTCGCGCCAGGATGGCCGCGATTGGACCAGCTGATAGCGGGGCGTGGGAGTTGAAGGCCGAGGGGAGCGGACAGACGAAGCTTTGCGATGGTTCGGGTCGTTCATAACACGGGTGAGGGACCCGACGGACCCGCTATCGGACGGAAGGGATAGCTTGCTCGCTCGATCCGACGGTTGAAAGAAAACGGGCGACGTGGCTCAATCGGGTGCCCGAGCTTGGACCCGCGTTTCGATAGGTAAAGATTGTGCTATTGATATGAACTAGTATGCAAGAGTACCATTGGTTTGTAATCAGGGCATGACGACAACATGTACGGGCTCATACGGCACACGGCATTCACCAGCTAAGTAAATCAGCACAACAATTGGCATTGAAGCCAATAATGGCAGTCGTCAGGAAGTAAACAAAGAAACTCGAAGGCTACTGTGCCACACTGCTTAGTGCTTATCGTCGTCCAGAACCAGAAGTCGTCAAACTTGCTGTTCCTGTTCACGTCACGGCATCGATCGGCCTGGAGATCGACGTACCAGATGTTGATTCCTCCCAAATTCTCTACGACTAGGCATGCAGCACGTACCCACCCTGATGTCAGGGAGACCGTCGTCGTTAACATGCAGTACCTCAACGGTGTCCGTCCTTCAGTCCTTGGTAAGTTCGACTCCAATCTGAGGCTCTGAGACACCCGCATACCGGCGAAGTGCGTGTTCGTGTCCACCTCCGTTCCGTCCTGTAGAATCCAACGTCGCAAAAATTGCAATCGTATCGCTGCAATCCGTGTTGGCCATCACCGATCGACCCGCCATCGATCTCGCCGGCCGCCTTCTCGTTCGTATACGGCTCTGCCTCCCCTATGTTCAAAGGCCGTATGCCGCCTCGGCCCAAATAATATAGAGCCTGCAAGCCCATCCATAATTCCCGAAACGGTCGGAAAGCAACTGTGTGTTCCGACCCGCGCGGCCCGTCCGTTTCCCACCACACCGATGTTTCCGGCCCATGTCCTAAACAGCCACTCGCGGTTAGTTGTTTCTTTACTATTATTATTATTTATTACGTTTTTCCGTTGTTGCTCAGTTCTTATTTTTATTATTTCGTTAACTAAAGTAGCGTGGTCCCATGTTCCACACTTTAACTTTTGATATTTACTTTCATTATATTTATATTTTATTTTAATTAATAATTAATTCATTTATTCATATTTTAAATTTCTTTATTTTTTGTTCATCATATATTTTATTTATTTTCATCCTTTATTCTCTTTATTATTTTTTCCTATTTATTTTTTTCCTTTTCTATTTCCATTTATTATTATTTTTATTATTTATTTTATTCCGTCTTTTCTTCTATTTATAATTTTATGTTATACTTTTTTATTTCATAGACACTTGTGATGTTCAATCATGTATTATTTTATGTCCACGACGTGATGTTCTAGTCTATATTAGTGATGTTCGTGTAGTGCTAATGTGATGTTCTCCTATTTATTTTTCTTCGATGTTCATGTAGGGTTAATATGGTATTCGTGTAGTGTTAATATGATGTTCTACAATGTATTCCGTGATGTTTAGTAGTATTTTCTTCTTCTTTTTGTTTGACCATAATTAATTACTTTAGTAATTTTATTTTCATTTATTATTTTTCAAAATTCGATGGTATATATGAAGTTTGTGTACCATACATAAGATGTTCTATTTTTTTCTACGATGTTCGTATAGTGTTCATGCGATTTTCTATGGTATATTTTTCCTTTTAATTTCTATTTACCTTCTCATTTTTATTTATTTCTATTGTTATATGAGTTTTTTCCTTTGTATTTTTCTTTTTTTTCTGATTTATTGGATATTATTCTTGTATGGAAATATTATTCTTGTGATGGATTAATTGGACTTAAATGGTCTAGAAAGATTTATATGGTGCAATGGTGTTGTACGCGTTACAGAATATAACCTCATGTTATTATGACTCTGAGCGTTTGTCCGTTTGTGTGAATGGTATGTAAAAAAAATTCTTGTTATGAGTACGACATGCAACGTAGTGACCCGTCAGGCCGCAAATCCGCGCTACCCGCGGCCTCGCTCGCTATGGACCACCCACCCACCAAGACCAGGCAAGAGCCAGAGCCAGCCCATCAAACCAACGGCCAGATGACACGGATATTCCTTGTTTCTTTTTCCTCCATCCTCACAACAAAACACCGAGCGCCACCACCTTAAGATCCGATCTCCCCCCCATTCTACCTCCCCCCCTCCCCCCTCCTCCCCCAAATCGCCCCATCCGGGCCACGGCCGCGCAATGCCGCCCTCCGTCGACGCAATGCCGGCCCCCGGAGGAGACTCCGCCACCGCGGGCGCCGGCGCCGGCGCCGGCGCCGAGGTGCGCATGATCTCCTCCAAGGAGCTCCGCGCGCACGCGTCCGCCGACGACCTCTGGATCTCCATCTCCGGCGATGTGTACGACGTCACGCCCTGGCTGCCGCACCACCCGGGCGGGGACCTCCCGCTCATCACGCTGGCGGGGCAGGACGCCACGGACGCGTTCGCGGCCTACCACCCGCCGTCGGCGCGCCCGCTCCTCCGCCGCTTCTTCGTCGGCCGCCTCGCCGACTACGCCGTCTCCCCAGCGTCCGCCGACTACCGCCGCCTCCTGGCGCAGCTCTCCTCCGCGGGGCTCTTCGACCGCGTCGGCCCCGTCCCCAGGCTCCAGCTCGCGCTCATGGCCGTCCTCTTCTGCGCCGCGCTCTACCTCGTCCTCGCCTGCGCCAGCGCCGGCGCGCACCTCCTCGCGGGCGGGCTCATCGGCTTCGTCTGGATCCAGTCCGGGTGGATGGGCCACGACTCGGGCCACCACCGCATCACGGGCCACGCGGCCCTCGACCGCGTCGTCCAGGTGCTCTCCGGGAACTGCCTCACCGGCCTCAGCATCGCCTGGTGGAAGTGCAACCACAACACGCACCACCTCGCCTGCAACAGCCTCGACCACGACCCGGATCTCCAGCACATGCCGCTCTTCGCCGTGTCCCCGAAGCTCTTCGGCATATGGTCCTACTTCTACCGCCGGACCCTCGCCTTCGACGCCGCCTCCAAGTTCCTCATCAGCTACCAGCACTGGACCTTCTACCCGGTAATGTGCGTCGCCAGGATCAATCTTCTTGCGCAGTCCGCGCTCTTCGTCCTCACCGAGAAGAGGGTGTCACAGCGGCTGCTTGAGATCGCCGGGGTCGCCGCGTTCTGGGCCTGGTACCCGATGCTGGTGGCTTCCCTGCCGAGCTGGTGGGAGAGGGTCGCGTTTGTGCTTCTCAGCTTTGCCATCTGCGGGATTCAGCACGTCCAGTTCTGCCTCAACCACTTCTCGTCCGATGTGTACGTCGGGCCGCCCAAGGGGAACGACTGGTTTGAGAAGCAGACGGCGGGCACGCTCGACATCCTGTGTCCTCCGTGGATGGATTGGTTCCATGGTGGTCTGCAGTTCCAGATTGAGCACCATCTGTTTCCCCGCCTGCCTCGGTGCCACCTTCGCAAGGTCGCGCCGGCCGTCCGTGACCTCTGCAAGAAGCACGGCCTGACTTATTCTGCAGCCTCGTTCTGGGACGCAAATGTGCTTACATGGAAGACACTCAGGGCTGCTGCATTGCAGGCCAGGAGGGCCACAAGTGGTGCCGCTCCCAAGAATTTGGTCTGGGAGGCTTTGAACACCCATGGATGAATAAATGGGATGAGGAGGATATATGAACTGCTTCAGGCAACTTCTGGTGTTCAGCTTTGTCCCCATGCGATTGTCCTCCGATTGCTTCTCAGTTATTTAGAGATATTGATCATTTAACCCGTCTGAGTCGGGTTGGAATTTTCGTGTTGACAAGTGACTGTCTATCCAGTTGAAGAGTTCATGCTTCGATTGTCTGGTTGTTCGCCGGCTGTTCTGTTCTCCCTATCATCACGGTAACTATATTATGATCCTTGCTTTAAAGTCATGAACCTCTGTTTTAAGATTATGTCCATTCGATTTTGCTTGCATTGTCAAGATTGTGGATGCTTCATGTTCATGATGTTGTAAGCTTAATTAATGAACGGCTGGTAATATTATGTGGTACTCTTATATTCTCAGTTGCTGTGGCAGCTTGACTTTCTTTTTTGAAAAACTAGTATGTATATGAGAATCAGTAATCAATTTATCCATATTCCTACAGTTTTCTGCTTTGTTGATGAACTATTTTTTGGTCCTGTAAAGTCATGCTGTCTTTGCATTTCGCTTATGCATTACTCTAAATGGAAGTTTGAGGGCTTTTTGCTTCTTTTTTTTTCTTTTTTTTTTGCGAAAAGGTTTGAGGTAATTGATAGTGACCTTATCATACAGCCACTCTTCATAACTCCTATTTCCGACAGTCTGTTGAGTGCTTTCTAGAATCGGTTTTTTCTTATCAATGAACAGCATAATCGGGCTATTGCTGAGAAGTTTGTCAGAGTCACCTGGTCAGTTAACATTCACAATCTTCGTATATGCATAAGCAAGCCTCCACTATAGTTTCTGCATTTTTACTGCTACTGCTACCTTTACACAGCAAGAAAATCACCAACCTGGACATGGTCTACAGATTTGCATCGTGTTTTTCCATCACGTATCGTGCCTGGACAGTGTCCGGACTCCGGACGAGCTTGGACTGCATTGCTGTCCGGTCCCCGAGGTAGCCCCCACTGGGTTTCTGGATCTTGGACCATCCCCTGTCTGTCCCATCCCCTGTCTGTCCTTTGAGCCCTGATTCTTCAATTGTGGTTCAGATATACTGCACATGGAACATGTCCTGGCATACTCAAGGGCCCCCTGTCTCTGTGTGTAACAGAAAATGGCTTATGGGATGTAAGAGGGCTCCATGTCTTGTTGTCAAGTTAGAATAGCTCTTTGCCAGGTAAGGGTTCGTTGTGCCTGAGAGAGATTGAGCCATGGAGGAAGCCATGCATCTTGGTCTACCTAGTACTAGAATTTTTGTGATAAAACTGTTGAATTTGTTCAAAACCATGTGGAAAAAAAGTGCTGGGCGCCTGGGCCCTAACATGTTAGTAGCTGAGGAATGGAATATCTGCTATCTACTGAATGGTGGAACAGGGGAATGCAGCTTGATCAGATGGGGCGATACCATGCGTCCATGCCGGCTTCCCTACGGAAACTGACGACCGAATAGATGGCAACGCACGCCACCATGCTGATGGAACCATGCGCATCGGCATTTCTTCTTTTGCAGAAACAACAAACGGGTAGTTGCGTATTCCTATCACACTTCAGAAGCGTTCAGCATCACAATGTTTCAGTGGAACAAGCTTCTTTCTCCCTATGGCTTGCCGCGACACCATTGCCATGGACTACTTGCTGCCCACCCAAAAGGCAAAAGCCAGGAAACCACACCACACGATCATCGGATCGATGCCTGCGACTGGGATGATGGTGCTACCGAGAGCATCCACACTTGTGTGTCGATGCCTCGCCGTCAAGCTTTGCTGCTACAGGCAGGCATTCATCGTATTCTATTCTATTGGGACGGGAGGCAAAATATCTTCACGCGGGATGCCTCGACCTCGCGAACTATTCTTGGGAGGATCGATCACGTCCACTTGCTCCCCTAATCTTTCCAAGAATCTTTAGCCTTTTTATCATGCCCTTTGAGGACACAGAGCATCCTATCCTACACCGACGACGGCGACGAGGCAGTGGCTGTACTAGTTTTTACACGTTGTGATCTGATCTACTTACACGCAATCTTACTATAATCATTCAAAGTTTGCCAATTGCCATGGCCCATGATGGCTTGGCTCTGCTAGTCATCTTTGTTTTCTTCCTTATTGACCAAATTCTTTTTTTACATATACTCTATTCTAAATTATAAGATATTTGACTTTTTGAAACCAACTTTGAACGTTCGTCTTGTTTAAAAATTTATTTAAAATATTATTTTTTGACATAATTTCTTTATTAATAAAAGTTTTTAAGAATAATTTAAATTTAACTATTTTTGCGTAAATTTTTTGAATAAAACGAGTGGTCAAACTTGTGGTTGAAAAAGTCAAATATTTATAATCTGGGATGGATTGAGTAATAAAATTGGTACAGACTGGTGGTGAGTGGAGAAAAGACGCACAGAAAATGCAATACTCTATTTTAGTCATGATCGACAACACAAGGAAAGAATTGGGTTTCTATCTAATCTGACTGAAAGAAGGGAAACGTTTCAAAAGTTCCCATTTGAAAATTGTCCATTGCACTAAAACAACATACTTCTTCCATTCCAAAATAAATGTGCATCTCATTTTCTGATGAGTCAAAATTTTTAAAGTTTTACCAAATTCATACAAAAAATATACTAATATTGTTTTTTAAACAAAAATATACTAATATTGTTTATGCATAATAATTATCATTGGATTGAACATGGAGTATACTACTGTAATAAGCTTATTTGGAGGTACAAATGATGATATTACTTTCTATATTCATAGCTAAATTAAAAAAAATTCGAGTCGGCGAGAAGCAATATGCACATATATTTTTTTTTTTTTGGTAAGGAGGGAGTATTAGCTACTGTGCCAATAGTTCTATTTGAATCCTTGGTGGCAATGGTTTAATCAATTGAAGAGCAAGTCCGAATAGAAATTGAAGAAGCAAAGACGATCTATGAATTCGTTTTCATCGGATTTGGTTAGCAGATCATTGAAGTTGGATGTAAAGACGATACGATATTGTTGTCAGTGGATTTGATTAGCAGGTCATAGGATATCGTTCTCATCGGATGTCGATTAACAAATCACCGAAATTTGAAGACGGTATGATATCGTTCTCATCTGATTTGATTATCAGATCACCAATGTTGGAACTTGACGCTACCATATCATCAGATTTTTTTTGTCACGCATAACGTCAATATTCAATTAGTGATAAGGATTGGAGTAATTAATAGAGATAAGGATGAGATTGTGTGACGGTTCATTCACATAGATGCTAAGTGATGGAAACGTAAGTGCAACGTGTTCAGTTCTCTTTAGCTGACGACAAGACCATACTACGTATCTCATCAGTCTATTCAGAGCACAGTGAATGAGATGGCACTCTATTTGTAGTGCTTTCACGTAAATCCCATTCGAAGCAAAGCTCACTCAGTTCAGGGGAAAAACAATCTATAATCGTCAATGAAACTCATAGTCCGATATGAATTATCATCCTCTTATATACTGATAAAACATGTGAACTAATTCACTCCGAAAGAGAGAAGAAATATCTCTGATCTCTGCTCTCATCAGATTTGTCTATAGCAGATAACCGAAGTTGGAACTAAAAACGCTACAATATCGTTCTCATCCGATTTGATTAGCAGGTCACCGAAGC
Organism: Bothriochloa decipiens; assembly: GCA_023333625.1. NCBI lineage: Eukaryota > Viridiplantae > Streptophyta > Magnoliopsida > Poales > Poaceae > Bothriochloa > Bothriochloa decipiens. The sequence continues at coordinate 29,039,594 of CM041631.1, read as the reverse complement.
TAGAACTTGGAACTAAAGAGGCTGCGATATTGTTCTCATTGGATTTGATTAGACGATCACTGAAGTTGGAACTAAGACTACGTTCTCACGGTATTTGAGTATGATATCACCGAAGTTGGAACATAGGATGGTTGCACGATTTCAGGGTAATAAATATACTAGTAAATAACCAACTGACTCGCAGTTGGCAAAGTTGTTGTACTCTCTTGCTCGCCGCCGGGAACGGACCATGGGGTCGCCGTACTCTCCGCGCCCGACAGGCCGCCTTCGCGTTGGAACCGAACGACGCATGCGAGTTGACCGTCCGCCACTCGCCGCGCCCACGCCCTGCTCGCTTTCCCTGCACAGCACCGACGCCACCCACGCAGTCACCTACTGCCGTCCACCTGTACCGCCACCGCCGCCCAGCTGCCTGCGCAGCAGCTACTCGTAAGCACCACCGCTCTGCTCCACACACTCGCACTGCACCTCCGCCGCCGCGCTACTGCCGCTGCTCTACTTTCCCACGCTGGTGAAATCCGCACCGCCGGCCGCCGTAGGGACCAGGCCGATGCAGCCCTGACCTGCTGCCGCTTCCCCTTCCCTCTCTTGCTCTGTGCGGCGACGGAATGAAGACGAGGACGACCAACTGGAGACGGGCGAAGGCAAAGGCATCCAATGCCTGCCTCCTGGCCACGACGCTCAACCCAATAGGAAGGCACCACGTTGTGTCCATGGCCCCACATGAGAGCCACCGTTCCCTCCCTTCTGTGTTCTGTGGACACGCCACGTGCACCAAGAGAGGCAGCACAGGTTCACCGGATCGGCTCACGATAGCAGCAGGTCTGATCTCTGGCCATGGGACCACGCGTCAGCCCTATGGGCCTGTTAATTGCTAGACGCACCCATAGAAGTGTACACAGAAGAGAGAAAATATACTTTCCAGTGATAAGAGGAATTCTCAGAAAATTTATAAATAAACTAGGTACACCCCAGATTCTACCCTAGCTTTTTACATCCCAGTTTCTCTATCCCAATTTTCGGAATTAATTTCCAAGATTTTATTCCATACTTTCTTGTTATATTAAATCTTTGAAAATTCATATCTCCTTCGTCCTACCTTGAAATAATCCCGTTTCACTTCCTAAATTCTTCTAAAATTAAGCTCCATTTATTCATGCCATATGTTCAATTATTTGGTGCCATTTAAATTCTAGTTTTGTTTGTCTCACTTTTGTTTTATAAAATAATTATTTTAATGTGTAGTAAAGACCTTCGTCGGAATTGATGGTTAATCTCTGACATCCGTGTATGTGCATATACCATGGCACATACCCGTATTTGTCCACACTCAATCACCCAAAATGAATAGACAACAGTTTATAATTGATCACAATGCACGACTAGACCCTATGTATAAATATAGCTAGGGCTATTAGTCAAAGTATGGCTAACCACCCACCTCTGTCTATTCTAACCAAGGCATCTACATATACAACTGCGTATGTGCCGTTACTGAGGACCTATGGAGACTAGTCAAGGCCATCTATGATGGGTTAGTTAGGTTAACCTCTTTTAGGTCCACACAATAATGTGGTCTGGCTTTTCGCCTAATGACCTTACTATTCTAATCTAACCTAAAGGAACCGCCTCATTGGGTGGACTCCCTTCAACTCTGTCATACTTCAGATTGACATAGAAATGATGACCTCGAGTAACCATCAATCATCCAATAAGCCAAGACCTGTTAAGAATGACCGTTCGCCTATAATGCTATGATTGTTATTTTCTTGTTTGAGCCCTACTGCCTGACAACGCTAAGGAAGCGTAAGATAGAATACGTGGAGAACCTGAAGGATCCCTAAAGCACCACTACACCAGGACAAGGAACCAGGAGCATCAGAAGTGAATCCTCAGATGTGCTCGTCATCGAATAGAGGCAAGTCCTAATCCCCACCTATCCCCTACATTAATTACTATTCCTTTAATTACTTTCCTTCTGCCACCTCTATATTTTGCTAGCCTCCACCATTCATCCACCATACCTACCCTACCAACTAATATTAACATATACTACTTATTAAATCCTCATTCATGAATTAATAATAATTTATGATGAATTATGAGATTATTTATGATAATGTGATTTATGATAAGGTATTGGTTACGTCGATGAAATGTGAATATTGTGAACTTGAGGATAATAACTATGGAACTTAATAAATTAGTAAAATTGGACTAAACCCCGACAAGGGGTGAGTGAGGGAAAATTCATGTGGTATGGATTACCTGGGCATGTTCGCCTAGTGAGGGTTCCTGTTGGGAGATACTCGCCTTGGTCACATAAGGACCGGTTCATTTGCCATCTTGCCTAGCCAAAAATTACGTACCACATGTCTGTATGGGCAGACTGGATCTTACACCCCGCTAGATGGAAGTATAATTTCGTACCTAGGAGGCCGGTGTAGGCAGCGTACTATCAGGAGACAATACGGGGAGAACGGCCAGTGGTCTGGTTGGCATGGTTGCTATGTGATCTTCCACGTTAAGTTTTGGGGTTTACGGTCATGGCCATGTTATGCACAGGTTATATAGATATTTTTACTATGTACCGGGATGACATCCTCCGTAGCACCGTTCGCTATGTACAGGGGTGACGACCTCCATAGTTGGTTTTCCCCTGCGTACAGGGACGTCATCCTCCATAGTGTGCACTGAAGCTACAAGGATGTTCGTGCTCCGCAGGGTAGGTTATGCGTACAGGGGTGATGAGTCACCCTCCGTAGTGTGTTTCCAACCCCTGAGAAGCCGCGGTAGAAATTATATGGATATCTAGGGTGCGCACCCAAGCGGGTACGGGATCTCGTTAGGCCTGTCTCTGCTAATGGTACCTCGTAAGGGACAACGCCTATCATGTGGGGAAATTGGTACACCTCTGCAAAATCCTCTGAATCTATTCGAATAGCCACACCCTTGGAATGGGAAACTACTGGGATGAGGTCCCAAATGATTAGACTCCCACCAATGTGATAATCTGGTAAGATGTATTTATAATTTGGTAATCTATAACTAATCCGGAAACTGGTGAGGATGGTAATACCCTGCCCGGGCCCAACTTATCTTTATAATTACCATCTATCTTTACCTCCGCCTATACCACTAACCACCTCCACATATAGCCTTTCCACCCACCTCCTTCCACCCAAAATTAGGGCTTGCTGAGTACTTTGTGTACTCAACCCCTCTCTATTATATGTTTTAGGAATGAAGCTACAAGGGAGCACACAAGGAAGAAGCTACCGAGGAATAGCAAGGATTGGAGAACCGGAGTCTACCTGAAGACGAAGTCTTACGACCACATAAAGGAACTATTCAAAGACTACCACGACTAGGACACGGAAGTACGCATAAAGCTAGGGTTTGCGTCCACACTCTAAGTTGCCTGTAGGAATAGAACCACGACGCCATATGATCATTGCAGTAAAAGCTCTGATGTATATTGTAAGGCCAATGACCCAAGCTATGTAAAAGCATATGAACCTTGTAATGTGTTTTCCCCTAAATTAATAAAAGTATGGTTTTTGATATCAATCTTGTCTCAATTGTGTGTATCACCTACTGATCTCGGGAGTGATACATGATGCACAGTGGACCTTAAAAATTAGGGGTCAACACACACCGCCGCCCATCACCACCGCCACGGCCTCCTCGCCGCCCTTAGGCCATGCCCAGGGTGCCACTGTACCCCTGTGCACATCTTGTTATAGCCGGTATCGGACGACCACATCGATCCACGCCGCCACCATGTCGGACAATGCAGCTCATCTTCAACTCATGGAGAAATTCACAAAGGATTTCTCTACCAAGTTGGACAACATCCAAAAGGAGATGACATCCATGGACGACAGGATGCGCAACCTTGAGAAAGGAACAGTCATTTGATCCTAGGAAGGGAACAGTCGTCGACGAGAAAACCAGAGAAATCGAGAAGGATAAAGAACGCATGACAACAACATTGGAGATCACCGTCAGACAGACCATGTTCGAGGTCGGTCGCGCTTGCATCAAAAATAAAGTGGATTATCTCAATCTCAAAATATGACAGAAATTGCAGCAAAAGTAGAGGCCAAACTGTTATGCAAAGAAGAGATCAAATCAGAAAATACGAGTAATTCCTCTGGCCTAGAAAATACGGGTAACTCAGAAACCTTCCTTTCCAACATATGATGGCAAAGAGGATCCTCTACCATAGCTCAATCGGTGTGAGCAATTTTTCATAGGACAGAAAACACCAGAATATGAGAAAACATGGTATGCATCTTATCATCTTACTGGTAAAGCACAACGGTTGTATATGCGTATTTCTCAGGATCACGAAGTGACATATTGAGATTATTTTTCTTGATGTGTCAATCAACGGTTTGGACCACCAACTCGACGCAATCCATTGGGAGAATTGGCTGCACTCCATAAAACAAGGACCGTTGATGATTATATAGAGCGCTTTTTGGCGCTTGTAGCTCGTGCAGGCAACCTGGGAGAGCAACAACAAGTCAACATCTATACTGCAGGCCTGATGGAACCTCTCAAAATAGATGTTGAACTCCTTAGTCCACATGATATGGAAACAGCTATGTCTCTAGCGAGGGCATACAAACAACTCTTGGAGGTTATTGTGGAAACAGGCAAATCAGCAGCATCACGCCCAATATGCTCTTTTCCCTCAAAGGTAACAACAACAACTCCAACATTTACAACTACAACAACTCCATCAACAACACAACTACCCGTAGCAACTCGCCCCTTCAAACGCTTAAACATGAGAAGATGGCCGAAAGACGCCACATGGGCCTTTGCTTCAATTGTGATGAACAGTTCGTCTGTGGGCATAAATGCAAACAATTGTTTGAAATCACCATTGTCAAAGACTACGCCGAGGACAATGATGTAGACAACAACAACACCCTCATGATGTTCATTGGCAAAAAAATTCTGAAGCCCAGGGAACAACACCATTCTACCTTGATGGCATACTAAATGGCATAATAGTTGATGCCTTAATTGATACAAGTGCAACCCACAACATCATTGACATCATCTTCATACGTGAAATTGGCATAGCAAAATGCTGAATTGCCACTAAGATGCTCAAAAGCAACGACCAAGAGGTGCAGTGTCATGCCGCAACCTTCAATACAACCTTTACTACTTGTGGGCATAGCTTCTACATCGACGCTCGCCTCCTGGACATTGGCAACGACATCGATGTTATACTTGGACTACCTTGGCTAAAAAGTCTTGGAAACGTCACCTGAGATTTCACATACATGTCTTCTCCTTCAACAACAATGGTCAGTGCTCCATCATACCAGCTTCTAATCAAATTCTGACATTAGATTCAGTCCTTGCACTATCAGCCCCAACTTCAATGATAAGCATGAAGAGACCTCCTCGCCCTCTATCAGCTATAGACGCCAACCACACCTGGCTTGCATTTCGGCACGATGACGCGCCGAGCGGAAAAGAGGGAGCCTTGTAACAAGTATAACGATGGCCCAACTACTTTGCCAAGAAATTGGGCCAACTTGGGGCCAAGAGGATGATGACGATGTCATGGGTCGTGACTAGGGCGCCCACGCACCGGGAAGAGGAGGAGCCTTTGCCGCCCCGCGTGCATGCGCCCGGCACCACCGCTACTGAATTTATTGGGGAGGGGTGGGAATTGGGCCCCCATCATGCATTATCATATAATTTCTCACACAAAAACCCCACATGGAACAAGGGTTGTGAATTCCCTTTTCAACTCCCACTATCAGACTGTGGAGAATTCCTGAAAATTCATGTTTGTTGTTGGGAGGGGGAGCAACCTCCGCCAGGAGCCCCAAGCAGCTCCGTGGCCCCGGCTAGGGGCCGAGAGGCGCAATGAGCACCAGAGGCGAGGGTGCCGACCTTTGCCAACCATACCACCTTTGTGGGTGGAGTGGACCCTCGCCGGTGGAGGTACGCAGTCAACACTGACCTGAGGCTTTGACCTTCAGATCCTTGTATTATTCTCTACACGAAGCAGAGGTTCACGGCTCCGCACGCCAAACTCTGACCGACACCGTGCCCCTTGACATGGCCACTCGTGTCTGTGCCGACGTGGCGTCCTGACAGAGTGACACATGGCGCCGGCGGCTCCCAGGAGAGTAGTTAGCTGGTTCGACCGATGTACCAAATTGACCTTGTCAAGGGCCCACATGCAGTATATGTGGGAGAAAACCCTAATGTAAAAGTCCTTGACCCTTGGTATGCCCTATAAATACCAAAAGTGAGGCACCATATAAAGCATGGCACGGTTTTCATATTTCACTACCAATTAATGCATGTTTGGCCTTGTGGGCCCATCTTCTTACAACTTGTCAAGTGATCCATTCCCTGTGTGGTGAGACCCTCGCCCTCCCTCCTTCGGCTCGATCGGCGAAGGTAGGGAGACAGGTGTAAATACCAACATTTATTTTATAAAAACCAATGGAAATAATGATAACCGATGTTGGTTTTTTAAGATTTTTGTCAACTTCCAAAAACCGTCGGGAATTCAATAAAACTGTCAAGAAAACGTATAATACTGAACTGACAAAATTTTTTGTTCCTATCGGCTATAAACCAACTCACCAACAGGGGACCCTGGTTCCTAGAAACAACTGAAAAACACCGTGTCCTTCTTGTTCGCATGAGTGAGATGGTTTAGCGCGAAGAGCCAAGCAAGTGTCTGAGACTAAAAGACAAATTTCCACCTTAACTCTTTCCATCAACTCCCACCACTAATTCACATGCCCCTTCCCATGTAGCTGCCAAACACACCTCTACTATTTTCCATTCCAAAAAAACCCTTGTATTTCACAGAATAAAATCTCAATCTTTCTGAACTTTGAAAATGAGAATGCTAAATAAAGAACAATAATACAAATAAAGGAAAGATGTATTATTGGTGGTATGACGGTAAGAACAATCGGCTGGAGTAGCCAGTAGGTACTTTTTTTTAGAAGGACCGGAGTATGCACTGAATAAGGTTATATAGATTGCCATGAACAAGGTTTCAGAAAATCAAATATGGCATAAGTGGTCTAAAAGAGAAACAATCATAGTCCCTAGGGTGTCCCTAGGATAACTACAGTTGGAGTATTTCAGAAAATATCCATTTACCTTAACAAGTCAAACAACTGATTAATTGTGTATGTGAAGTGTCCCTAGGTTAAACTACAGTTTGAGTGCAATAATATAGCACTTATTAATAATATTGTCATCATAATTATTAAGTAAGAGTATAGCATATTAATAATTTTTAATTTATTTACTAATGGTAATAAGATTATAAAATATGGATGAGTCTCCCTGGTTTTTTTTTTGTTACGGATCTCCAGCATTTGAGGCAATATTCCTCTTAAAAACATCATTCATTCAGCTCTCCAATTAAACGGTACATATCCTTCCATCCACTCAACACATGTGGATTGAGATGAAAACACATGCATCCAAACAAGGTCTAAGAAAAATATGCAGACCACCACAAATAAAGCACTAGTTTACAACACGGAATGCTCAAGAAAGCAGAATTAATTGATTCAGCACATCATGGTCCTATCATTTGGCATACTACTCCGGTGAAGGTGGTATCACTCCGGTGCTTGTCGAGCCGCCGCTGGACAAGGAGTTACTAGAGGCTGCACCGCTCTCGCCCACGCCCAAGCTCGGTGGTGCTACCTGCCTGTACATCTGCGGCGAGAGCGCCGGCAGCCTCGCGTCCTCCGACAGCAGCACGTGCATCGCCTGCGCCATGGACGGCCGCTCTGCCGGGTCGGGGTGCGCGCACCAGAGCCCTACGACAATGGCGCGCTCCATCTGCTGCTCGCTGGTGTCGTCGTCTCCCTTCAGCCGTGCGTCAACGGCCTCAGGGTCAGGTCCTGGCTGTAAAGGCTCCACACCCACTTAGGCAGCATGAAGGATGGTTCCTGCCGGTTGACGGGCTGCCGGCCGGAGACGATCTCGAGCAGGACAATGCCAAAGCTGTAGACGTCCGACTCACTGCTCCACTGGCACATGTTAACGAACTCCGGATCCATGTAACCCACGCTGCCTCGTATGATCGATGTCGTTTGCGGACCGATGACGTGGTCCACGAGCCGTGCGAGACCAAAGTCTCCCAGCTTGGTGTTGTGTGACGAGTCGAGCATTATGTTACTCGGCTTGATGTCACCATGCACGACGCATTGCTCCCAATCCAGGTGCAGGTAGCGTAGCGCTGAACCCAGTCCTAAAATAATCTTGTACCTATCAATTGAAAGTTTAAAACACAAATTCGCAGATCAATAAGTTCAGAGGAAATATGTATTTTTTAGGACAAAACAACGTGTTCATGAGGAGGCAGAAAATAAGATAGGATGTTGGAATTGATCTCCATCAATTGGCCCAACGGTTAACTGGACCCTTGACCTATGCCCTAATCGGGGGTGTACAGCCCAATACATGGTTGGTGGGCTCCCGTCGCAACATGCCAATGAGAGGAGGTGTGAATGGACTACAAGCTCTAACTACAAGGTTCACTGCTGCCACTCCCGGCCGTCCAAACCCTATTCCGATCGAGAGGGCGCACTGCTAACGACGGGAAGTCCACCGGTGTCGCCACTGTCCCCACCATCGTCGGACTCCATGGCATCAATCTCTTCCCTGATCGTCGCTGTCCGTGCGCATAACGTCACTGATGAACCAGCGATGGCCAGCTTGAACGACGGTATGAACCACTACCCATCTCATCCTTCCCCTATCTCCCAAGATGTCTATCTACGGTGAACCATGTGATTTATACCGAATGGTAGAGACTCATCCCACTCTATCTACACCTAGTCGATCCCTATAGTCCCTACAATCTAACAAGGACCTCTGAGAACCCACACTATTAGTTGGACGATTAGTAGAGGTGGTTATGCACTTAGAATCACACTTAGCTGGGACTAATTAAATATATGCGAACACATAGTTTTTTCATACCATTGTGTAGTGTCTTTGTATTGAGTGTGATGAGCGATTGTCAACGTGCCAATACTTTGGTTCATGGTTGGTTCGGTGGTTCTACTAATCTCTGGCACAGGGTTATGTGTCGAGACACGTCTTTTGGCTTGTGTTGTGCAGGTGTGGAGTCTGGAGACGGTGACAACGGTCGGGAGAAGGTCAAGTAGGGCGTGCCGTGCCGACGGACCGGTGCGGTGAAGGGCAGACGCTAGGCTTGGACTGTCGGACCAGACAGCCGGTTGGCCAGCCGCGGTGGCTGACACTTGGGACATCGACGAGCGCAAGTGTACATGGCGGGGGACGCGTACGCGGTACGCTACTCGTGGGCGGTTTGATGGTTTGTCCTCAAAACCATCAGCGGGGTACGCGTATGTACTACGCTACTCGCGGATGGTTTGGTGGTTTGTCCGCAAAACCATCGGTGGCGGGTTTCACGGGTTTGCGCCTCAAAACCTGGGCAGAAGCCCCGATGCGGACGGACGGCATGTGGTGGCATCGGAGAGATTGCGTCGACGCAAGGCTACCGGTAAGAAGACGCGGTGGTCGTCGGATCGATGAAGAAAAACCTGGACAGTTTTATCTCTATAGGGTATTTGGGTTGTGTGCTTCATGTAAGGACGTTTTGGTGTTTAACATGCGCCTATATATATATGTGAAGGAGCTGTTTGGGTAGCTATCCTTTTAGGGTCACTCTCATTTATGTTTTATTGAGAGGCTAGCGTTAGAGAGAGAAGTGACTCTTGTTTTTGAGCTTTCTGTTATCATACCTTTGATTTGACTAGGAGTGGCTTATAACCTGATATCTTGAATCAATCCAAGGTCAATTTCATAGTGCAGTTGTTTCCCTCTTCAAAATCTGAATTTTGTATTTTTCTGTGATTTCGGAGCTATTTTTGGAAGATTTTGCGTTCGTCGGATTTGAGGTGTTTTGGGTGCTTTCGGTTGATCTGAGATGAGCTAGGACATGTGCTGATCTTATTCCTCAAGTGATTCGAACAAATTTCGCACGAGCTCAGAGATCGATTCGATTTGCGTTTTGGGAAAAAGTTATGATCTTGCACGAGATGGGGATTTCCGGGAGTTTGAGTTGGAATAGAATGATGATTCTTTTGGGATAGCTTGTCAACTCCTTTGTGATCTGCTGTGCAAAGTTTGGGAATGAGCCGTCTTAATTTGGTCGAGTTCATCTCGATTCTTGGTGCCGCTTTCTTCTGTGTTCTTTTCTCGATTCGTGGGAGAAGCTCCTGTTCGTTTCGTTCTCGGCTCTGGGGGGACAAGCTGCGGGCCTAGCCCGAGTTATCCAGTGCTGAACCCCCAGCACTCGTGTAGTGCTTGCCCATCTTGAGCATCGCTCGTCCGTGTGCCTGGTGGCTTCTCACTCCTCCTGTTTCTGTTCATCGAGCTCTGGTGCAGGGGAACCAGCAGCATTGCTGCAGCACGTAGCGCCCTCCCAATCTAGGCCGAACAGGAATCCAGGTGTGAGAGTGTGCAGACCGGCAGTGCTCTGCTATTTGTTCTCTGCCGTGGACATCGGGCTCCAGTGAGTTTCTACTCGGCCCAAGCACAGCGGGGAGCAATCCCTCTTCTTGCAGTTCATCTGTGCTTTCCTGTGTTTGTTCTTCAGAGTTCAGCAAGCCGCCCAGTCAGTGCATGCTTCAGTTCTGCAGCTGGCCGGAGAGCAGCTCCTCTGTTTTTGTGGTGAAGCAATTTGTGCTAGCATTATTCTACTGCTTATCGACAACAAGAAGAAATGCCTGTACAGCAGCTGTAGCTAGCTTTGCACTTCGGCAGGTAAGAAGGTAAGCACTACAGTTGCAGATCGACAGCTTCAAGCAGCCTCACATGATCTTTAATTCAATGTGATGAACGTATATGTGTTTTGCTTCTCTGGCTGCTGACGAGTGCTAGCAAGCATTCCTTCATTCAGCAGCTTTCCTTGTTACTGAGTTGTTCATGAATGAAAATCAAAGCTATCTCAGATGTCACTTTCATGCTATAGTGCTTGTAATTATTTATTCAAATGAGCAACTATTTTCCAGTCTTAATTTAATATCAAGCATTATAGCTAGCTCCTGGAATGTCTCAATATGTTTCCTGAGGTCGACATGGCTCTAGCTTTTCATTCCTACTTGCTCCTGTCATCTCATTGCAAGTTGCAGTAGCTAGTTGCTCCGTCTCTGTACCAGCAACGATAATAGTAGAGAAGCACTTGATCTTCAGGTTGCAGATCTTCAGTTTGCAGGTTCTCTGTCCAGCAGCTTGTGCTTTGCCTTAAGCCTGAACTTTTGAGAGATCAAGTCCATTTCTTTTTATCCTAACATTGTCACAAAGGGAGGCAACAGTCCAGTGCAGCACCTGGACGAGCAGCTTCAGTAGGAAGGTAGCCGGCCTTATGCATTATTTAGCAGCACCGTTGCCTGCTCTTCTTTGTTAGATCCTGTGTGCTCATCTTCTGCAGTTCACCGGTGAAGGCATCGCTGCTCCCGCGTTTTGAGAGCAGCTATGCTCTTTTTGAGGAAGATCAAATTGCTGGCAGGCCGTGCATCTTCGAGTGCGAGCAAATCCAGCTTAGTGCTTGTTTTGCAGTTATCTGCGATTCTCATTGACTTGCTATCTTGGTCGCACATTTTGTGTTTGAGCTTCGATTTGAGTTCCGCCTTTTGGCTTGGCTTTTCGTGCTCATTTGTGGTATCCCGCTGTGTTTCTAGGGGACATACACCCACTAGTTGGGTAATGGACATCACGGTGTTTTATTTACGCGTTTGGTGGTGATTTTAGGACAGTGGCCTAAATATTTTAAAAAAAATTTTATGGCTCCCATTCACCCCCTCTGGTCACCATTTTCGGCCCTTCAATTGGTATAAGAGCCGGTTAAGAATCACTCCACCTTAATCGGTCCGTGGTCCACGGAGACGACATTGTTTGAGGAAAAATTTGCTTTCGACTTTCTTTGTCGAGTTTGGAGCTTTCTTTGCTAACACTAACAATGCTTTGAGAAATGGCACCAAGCTCTTCCTCTTGTGCGTCCTTGTCCTCAGGATTGAATGATGGACTTGCAATCGAGGATGACCTTATGAGAAGGCGGAGTGCGGTGCTTGAAAAGAAACGCGAGATGAATGCTTTGTTGGACTTCCTTCATGATGATGAGCTTTCGATGGAGGATCTTATGCGCGAACTTGGCAAGGCTAAGAAAGGTACATTTATCCTTAGTGTTGTGTGCTTGTCCCACCAATTTGATACATGATGAGGATATGTCTAAAAATCTTAAGCTTTGTGCTACATTGCGTAGAAAGATTGAGAAGTTAAAATGCTCCATTGCTAGCCTAAAATGTGGTCTTGCTCATTGGAAGTCTTGTGCTTAACTTGCTTAGAAAGAATGATGAGTTGAGCTATTCTCTTGCATACTTAAAATCTGAAAACAAGAAGTTGAAAATCAATGCTTCTATGCCATGTCTTTCATGTGTTGACTTGTATAAGGATCTTGATAAGGCTAGAGAAGAAATTGCTTTGCTAAAGTCAAATGCTTGTTTAGAATGTGATTCTTGTGAGTCTTTGCTTGCTAAAATTAATTTACTAAAATTGACTCACACCACATGTGTAGATGAACTTGAGCATGCTAGGGCTAATATTGAGGAGATAAGTTCTAGGCCTTGTAGCTTGTGCTCTTTGCATGTCAATGATGAAGTTTCTCCTACTACTCTCATTTGCACATCATGCATTGAATTGGAAAATGAAGTTTTGGGTTTGAAACAAATGCGCGATGATATGAGTGCCAAGTCGGTTGAGCACAATGAGAAGAGTGCCAACCTTGAGAAAGAGATTGAACTCTTGCGTACCACATATGTTGAGTGCATTGGGAAGGAGATGAAAAACTTGAAAAATGCTCCTTGTGGTACTTGTGATGTCCTCAAGTTTGAAAATAAGGTTTTGACTAAAAGATGCAAGAGTCTTTGTGCTAAATCTTTGATTCTCACGATTCTTGCAACCCCAATGTTGTTGTTTCTAAGATTACTTTTTTGCAACCGGAGTTGAGTTCTTGTATTGCGCGTGAGTCTTTGGATGATAGCACTTATGCTAAGGCTTCAGATAGCTCCTCTATAGCTAGTCCTAAGCTTGTTGTTTCTTCGGACGATGTCCAGGGATTTCTCATGACAAGGGTGCTTCTCAAAATTTTGAAACTCAAGTTCCCAAACCAATCTTCAAGTGCACCTTTTGCAAGAAAGATGGACATTCATTCAATTTCTGCTTTCACCGTGTCAAACACGAGCGACGTGTTAGAGCTAAGGCTTTTAGGAAACCATATGTTCCTTACCATGGCACGTGTGCTCCTAATCTTAGCACCAAGTTAAACGTTGATGCTTCTTGTTCTAAGTCTGAAGGGACTTCTAACTTGATGGAGAATGGTGTGCCTTCCGATAGGCCTTTGTACCATTGCTCTTTTTGCGGAAAAGATAGGCATCAAGAGAGCTTTTGCTATCGGCATGCCAAATGTATGCGACGAGCTTCTTTGTCTAGGACTTTGATAGTTCATTTCCCTTCTCATGGTATGAACACTTGTGTGCCTAGAGAGAAGCCTCGCTTCATTGATGGATTTTATGACTCCTTCTCTAGTGGGTTAGGTCATGATTGTGGACATGTTTCTAGTGCTCCTTGTGTTGGTCCACAACATGCTTCTCATGATGCTTTTATTGGTTCTTCTCATAAGACCTTGGGAGATGCTTGCCTCTTTGCTTATGGGTCTCCTCGATTTTCTTCTCGAGTTGTACTTTTGAGGAATGCTTCCAACGAGGTTTCAAAATTGTCCAACATTTGCATCATGCTAACACACATGATTAAGTTGAGTACATCTTTTAGGCGTGTGACCAAGTCTTGGGTTCCCAAGTATATGCTTGTTAACCCTTTGAGATCCAAAACTCGAGTTTGTTTGTCCTCTCATGTGTAGGTATGAGGACGTGGGTGGAGAACATGCGCTTGATGAAACTTGATCTTTTGGTGTGGTCAAGAGTTGATGGTTCTCTACACCCACTTTGATGGCCTCCAAGAGGCATGTGCTTTATTGTGACGGCTACACAAACTTTGTGAGCTATCTTATACACTCATACCTTGTACATTCATTCATTGATACTTGTGGTATGAGATAGTTGTTTATTTGCTCACTTGTATATTGCTTGCATGTATTATACTTGTATCATGCTTTTATATCTAATCTAGCATGTTTTATCTTGTGTATCTTACGCCATGCTAGCTTTGTGTATATCTTGGTGGACGAGCTACTTTTCATGATAGTGTATGATCCTCATGAACTTTTTGCCATGCTTTACCATGTGCTTAAATTGTGTAGTTGGTATGGTGTTCATTAGGTATCATTTTTAGTTAGTTTTTGAATAGTTACATGTATCCTATTGACATGATTTGCTAGCCCAAGCTTTTATCCATTTTAAATTAATATTTTGTTACATGCTTTTGTTTCCCAATTGATATCATCATTGTGCATTGTAACATGTGTTGAGATTTTGATTGCTTTTGGGCTTGTCATGTCTTTAGGTTGCTTTTGGCTCCTTTGAGTTTTTCTTCTTCATTTGATGTTGGAGCTTTTCTTTTGGCTTTTTGTCCCTTTTATTTCCTAGTTTTCTTTTCCTAGGTGTCTTTGGTTGAGGGGGAGTTTGGCTTCCTTCAAGAGGGTTGGTTCTTTTGTGCCTTCACGTTTATTTGAACCATCCCTAGGTGCTTCTTGGTTTTGAGTCGAATCCCTTCTCTTTTAGCATTGCATCTCATCATGTATTATAGAGCATATGCTAAGCTTCCCTTGTATAGCTTATTGATTGAGATTATGCTCTTGTTGATATGACTTATGGATACATGATGGTAATAGCAGATTAGGCTCTTATTGATCATCTTGATACATGTTATGAGCTAAGCTTGTTTTGTAAATGTGTACTTGCTTAATACTTGATGAAATCTGAAAATTGTTATCATTGAGATGGCAACTAGCATGTGTAGGATGTGTTGAGATCCATGTTGCTCTCATATGTATATTTTAGTTGCTATGTCTCATGTTTCTTGAGTCATATACTTAGCTCGAAACTCTTGATATTCTTGTGCTAAAACTTGATGTCTAAGCTAAATAATGATGTAAATTTTCTGAGTTGGATCTTTACTGTCCCACGGTAATGTCACGAGACAGCTTCCCATTCTCTCGAGTGGGATGAACATGGGCATTGTAGTGCTAGTCCACAACTACTCGTGACGAGACAACTTCCCACTTGCACATAGGGATAAACTCGGCGTGGTTGAAAAACATGATAAAATGACAATTCTCGGCGGACAGTTTGATCCTCTCACATACATATGTCTAAAATAACCTTGTAACAACCGCTGTAAACTCTGATCAATGTTGAAACTACAAGTATTAAGTGCTTCCTTGAGACATGATGTATGACCGTTATATGGGGTAGTTCACTTTTGTATACATGTGTTAGCACTAGCATGATCTCCTGCTTACATTTACTATGTGCTATCCTCTTTGATGAACACCTTTTATGAGATATGTTTAAAATTGGTTAAAATGCTGATTCATATTCCGTTTCATTTGATCAGTTTGAGCATTGGCCTTGTCTTGTGCCTGTTGTAGTACATATGCTGTACCAACTTGAGCATGATTTTTAATCAACTTGCTATACTCCTAAAGCTTTGCATTATGCATCTTGTGCATATCATAGCATGATTTTAGGGGGAGTTACTATCTTGTCCACTTGATAAGTGCTTTTGTCAACAAGGGGATAATGATTCCACAAATCCAGAGTGTGCATTCATGTTCATTTGTGAGGTTGATGCACTTGTCAAGGGGGAGTTGCACATTTGTTTTGCTAGACTTGTCGAGCCGTTTGCCTCTGTCTTGAGGGTCTAGCTGTTTTCAGGTGTTTTCAACTTGTTTTGCTTGGCTGCGTCGAGCTGTTGCCCATGTCTTTGGGGACCAAGTTGTTGCTCTTGCTTTGCTCATTGCAAGTGACCCATTTCAGGCTTTTCTTTGGCTTTTAGTCATTTGAGTGAGTTTTCTCGGGCTTTTTATTGGTGTTGACAACGCACTCATCAAGGGGGAGATTGCGAACACATGGTTTTTCATACCATTATGTAGTGTCTTTGTGTTGAGTGTGATGAGCGATTGTCAACGTGCCAACACATTGGTTCGTGGTTGATTCGGTGGTTCTACTTATCTCTGGCACAGGGTTATGTGTCGAGACGTGTCTCTTGGATTGTGTTGTGCAGGTGTGGAGTCCGGAGACGGTGGCAACGATCGGGAGAAGGTCAAGTAGGGCGTGCAGTGCCGACGGACCGGTGCGGTGAAGGGCAGACGCTAGGCTTAGACTAACAGACCAGACGGCCGGGTGCTCGGCCGCGGTGGCTGACACTTCGGACATCGACGAGTGCAAGTGTACATGGTGGGGGAATCGTACGTGGTACGCTACTCGCGGGCGGTTTGGTGGTTTGTCCACAAAACCATCGACGGGGACGCGTATGGACTACGCTACTCGCGGACGGTTCGGTGGTTTGTCCTCAAAACCATCAGCGACCGTTTGGTGGTATTGCCTCAAGACCACCGGTGACGGGTTTCGCGGGTTTGCGCCTCAAAACCCGGGCGGAGGTCCCGATGCGGATGGACGGCACGTGGCGGCATCGGGGAGATTGCGTCGACGCAAGGCTACCGGTAAGAAGACGCGGTGGTCGTCGGATCGATGAAGAAAAACCTGTACGGTTTTACCCCTAGAGGGTATTTGGGTTGTGTGCTTCATGTAAGAGCGTTTTGGTCTTTGACATGCGCCTATAGGGGCTGTTTGGGCAGCTATCCTTGGAGGGTCATTCTCATTTGTGTTTTATTGAGAGGCTAGGGTTAGAGAGAGAAGTGACTCTTGTTTTTGAGCTTTTTATCATCCTATCTTTGATTTGGCTAGAAGTGACATGTAACCTGACATCTTGAATCAATCCAAGGATCAATTTTATGATGCAGTTATTTTCCTCTCCAAAATCTGAATTTTATAGTTTTCTGTGATTTTCGGATCTATTTTTTGGAGATTTTTCGTTCGTCGGATTTAAGGTGTTTTGGGTGCTTACGGTTGATCTGAGATGAGCTAGGACATGTGCTGATCTTATTCCTCAAGTGATTCGAACAAATTTCGCGCGAGCTCAGAGATCGATTCGATTTGCATTTTGGGGGAAAAGTTGCGATCTTGCACGAGATGGGGATTTTCCGGAGCTTGAGTTGCAAGCCGCCCAGTCAGTGCGTGCTTCAGTTCTGCAGCTGGCCGGAGAGCAGCTCCTCTGTTTTTGTGCTGAAGCAATTTGTGCTAGCATTCTTCTACTGCTTATCGACAACAACAAGAAATGCCTGTACAGCAGCTGTAGCTAGCTTTGCACTTCGGCAGGTAAGGAGGTAAGCACTGCAGTTGCAGATCGACAGCTCCAAGCGGCCTCACATGATCTTTAATTCCATGTGATGAACGTATATGTGTTTTGCTTCTCTGGCTGCTGACGAGTGCTAGCAAGCATTCCTTCATTCAGCAGCTTGTCCAGTTCATGTGCGGCATTTCCAGTAATTCATTCTCGTGCTCCTGCTTTCCTTCTTACTGAGTTGTTCATGAATGAAAATCAAAACCATCTGAGATGTCACTTTCATGCTATAGTGCTTGTAATTATTTATTGAAGTGAGCAACTATTTTCTAGCCTTAATTTAATATCATGCATTGTAACTAGCTCCTGGAATGTCTAGATATGTTTCCTGAGGTCGACATGGCTCTAGCTTTTCATTCCTACTTGCTCCTGTCATCTCATTGCAAGTTGCAGTAGCTAGTTGCTCCATCTCTGTACCAACAGCGATAATAGTAGAGAAGCACTTGATCTCCGGTTTATAGATCTTCAGTTTGCAGGTTCTCAGTCCAGCAGCTTGTGCTTTGCCTTAAGCCTGAACTTTTGAGAGATCAAGTCCATTTCTTTTTATCCTAACATTGTCACAAAAACTTCACCTATATTGATTGGAAGACTTTCTTGAGTCATTTCAACATAGCCGGTCTCAAGCCCGGATAAAGGAGGAGGGTGTGTTATGTGCGGCTAGCCAACATTTCAAAATCAGCCACTCTCATGGATATGAAACCCACAAGAGATTCGTTGAGGCGTAACCCTCTTAGCGACGCGCTACATCGGAACCCGGGTATAGTGTCAAATGTGCAAGGGTCGGGTCGTCATCCCCTTAGTGACGCGTCGTATCGTGATCCGGGTACGATGATAAATGAGCAAGGGTCGGGTCGTCGCAATCTTTGTGATGCGCTACATCTACGCCCGGGTGTAGTGAAAAATGAGTAAGGGTCTTCGCACTTCCCTCGACGGGTGCGAAGGGTAAGAAAGCTAGCCGAGCCAACAAGGATTCGTCTAGGTAGCTGGAATGTAGGGTCCCTAACGGGTAAGTTAAGAGAGCTAGTCGATACAGCAATTAGGAGGCGTGTAAATATTCTATGCGTTCAGGAGACTAAATGAAAGGGGCCAGAAGGCAAAGGAGGTGGAGGATACTGGCTACAAACTTTGGTACACGGGGACAACATCGGGTAGGAATGGTGTAGGCATCTTGATCGATAGGAGCCTTAAGGATGGAGTAGTTGAGGTGCAGAGGCAAGGCGACCAGATTATCCTAGTCCGGTTGGTAGTTGGAGATTTGGCTCTGAATATGATCAGTGCCTATGCCCCATAGGTAGGTCTTTGAGAGAGCACCAAGAGGCAGTTTTGGGAAGATCTCAATAGCATGGTTAGTACTGTGCCTATCAGCGAGAAACTCTTCATAGGAGGAGACCTCAACGGCCATGTGGGTGCGACTAATGTAGGTTTCGAGCGGGTGCATGGGGGTTTCGGATATGGTAGTAGAAATCAAGAGGGGGAGGATGTTTTGAACTTCGCGTTGGCCTACGATTTGTTGATAGAGAACACCATCTTTAAGAAGAGGGAATCCCATCTAGTGACCTTTCGTAGCAGACAACACCTGAGTCAGATCGACTTTATCCTTGCAAGGAGGGGGATAGATGTGCTTGCTTAGATTGTAAGGTGTTACCTGGGGAGTGTGTTGTCCCTCAACACAAGCTTGTGGTGGCGGATTTTCGCTTTTGGGTACGTATCCATCGGGACAATCGGGCCAAGATTGCAAGAACAAAATGGTGGAAGCTTAGGGGGAAGCAGCGCAAACATTTAAGGAGAGGATGCTAGATGTGGGGCTATGGGAAGAAGGAGAAGATGCAGATGACATGTGGCTAAAGATGGCAACATGTGTTCGGAAGGTGGCTTCGGATGTGTTTGGAGTGAGTAGGGGAGGCAAACGGGAAGTGAAAGACACCTGGTGGTGGAATGACGAGGTGCAAAGGGCTATTAGAGAGAAGAAGGAGTGGTTCAAGCGCCTCCATCATGACAAGAGTGCAGCCAACATTGAGGGCTATAAAATAGCGAAGAGGGCCGCAAAACGAGCGGTGAGTGTAGCAAAAGGTCAGACGTATGATGACCTTTATCAGCGACTAGGCACGAAGCAAGGGGAGAAGGACATTTATAGGATGGCTAGGATCCGCGAGAGGAAGACGAGGGACATCAACCAAATCAAATGCATCAAGGATGGGACAGATCAACTTTTGGTGAGGGATGAGGAGATCAAGGACAGGTGGAGAGAGTACTTTGAAAAGTTGTTTAATGGGGAGAATGAGGGTCCTACCTTGGATTTGGATGACTCATTTGACGATACCAACAGACGTTTCGTGAGAAGATTTCAGAAGGCAGAGATCGGGGAGGCTTTGAAGAGGATGAATGGAGGTAAAGCGATGGGCCCTGACGGTATCCCCATTGAGATGTGGAGATGCCTAGGTGGCAGAGCGATAGTATGGTTAACTAATCTTTTTAACCTCATTTTCCGGTCAAACAAGATTCCTGAAGAATGGAGGAGAAGTATATTAGTACCGATCTTCAAGAACAAGGGAGATGTTCAAAGTTGTACTAATTACCGTGGGATTAAGTTGATGAGCCGTACGATGAAGCTCTGGGAGAGGGTTATCGAGCATCGCCTAAGAAGAGTGACAAGTGTGACCCAAAATCAATTTGGGTTTATGCCTGGTAGTTCGACCATGGAGGCAATTTTCTTATTACGACAGTTGATGGAGAGATATAGGGAGCAGAAGAAGGACTTGCACGTGGTCTTTATTGACCTCGAGAAGGAATATGATAAAGTACCGAGAAATGTCATGTGGTGGGCCTTGGAAAAGCATAAAGTCCCAACTAAGTACATCACCCTCATCAAGGATATGTACAGGGATGTGGTGACGTGTGTCTGAACATGTGATGGCGACACCAGTGATTTTCCAATTAAAATAGGACTACATCAAGGGTCGGTATTGAGCCCTTATTTATTTGCTTTGGTGATGGATGAGGTCACAAGGGACATACAAGGTGATATCCCTTGGTGTATGCTCTTTGCTGATGATGTGGTGCTAGTGGATGAGACTAGGGCAGGGGTTAATAGGAAGTTAGAACTATAGAGGCACACGTTAGAGTTGAAAGGGTTTAGACTTAGTAGGACCAAGACTGAGTACATGAGGTGCGTTTTCAGCGCGACTAGCAATGAGGAGGGAGACGTTAGCCTCGATGGGCAAGTGGTGGCCAAGAAGGATACTTTTCGGTATTTAGGATCGATGTTACAAAAGGATGGTGACATTGATGAAGATGTTAGGCATAGAATTTCAGCCGATTGGTTGAAATGGCATTAAGCTTCAGGCGTCCTCTGTGACAGAAGGGTGCCTCAGAAGTTAAAAGGTAAGTTTTATAGGACGGCGATTCGTCCGGCGATGTTATACGGTGCTGAATGTTGGCCTACAAAAAGGCGATATATCCAGCAATTGAGTGTAGCAGGGTCCGGAACGACGATATTCGAGATAGGGTTGGGGTGGCACCAATTGAGGAAAAATTAATTCAACACCGGTTGAGATGTTTTGGCCATGTCCAACGGAGGCTTCCTGAGGCACCGGTGCGTATTGGGGTTCTAAAGCGGGTCGATAATGTAAAGAGAGGTAGAGGTCGACCTAAACTGACTTGGGACGAGTCGGTTAAGAGAGACCTTAAGGAGTGGAATATCCCTAAGGATTTAGCTATGGATAGGAGCGCCTGAAGACTAGCAATTAACGTGCCTGAACCGTAATCTTTTTCTTGTACCATTTATGTGTTCTTTGTTTTTATACCTCTTTTGGGTTTTATCTCTAGCCTACCCTAACTTGCTTGGGACAAAAGACTATGTTGTTGTTGTTGTTGTTGCTAACATTGTCACAAAGGGAGGCCAGTCCAGTGCAGCACCCGGACGAGCAGCTTCAATAGCAAGGTAGCTGGCCTTGTGCATCAGTGAGCAGCACCTTTGCTTGCTCTTCTTTGTTAGATCCTGCGTGTGCTCATCTTCTGCAGGTCACCGGTGAAGGCATCGCTGCTCCCGCATTTTGAGAGCAGCTATGCTCTTTTCGAGGAAGATCAAATTGCTGGCAGGCCGTGCACCTTCGAGTGCCAAGCAAATCTAGCTTAGTGCTTGTTTTGCAGGTATCCGCGGTTCTCATTGACTTGCTATCTTGGTCACAGATTTTGTGTTTGAGCTCCGATTTGAGTTTCGCCTTTTGCGTTGGCTTTCCGCGTTCATTTGTGGTGTCCCGCTGTGTTCCTAGGAGACATACACCTAGTAGTTGGGTCGTGGATATCATGGTGTTTTATTTGCGTGTTTGGTGGTGATTTTGGGACAGTGGACTAAATATTTCGAAAGAAATTTTACGGCTCCCATTCACCCCTCTCTGGTCGTCGTTTTCGGTCCTTCAATATATAGTGAAGTTGTTGCTCCAGCATGCTAAGGCATTATTAGCCTAGCAGCCCTACCCGATAGCCCCCACGTCGCCCTCCCACACAGGAGGCTCAGGCGGCCAAACCCTTGCTGCCGCGCCCCTCAACCCTTCCCACCCTTCTCCCACCGCGCAACCGCTAGAGTAGGCCATCGGTAGTGCTGAGTGGCTTGCCGTGATGGTGGCAGCAAGGCTCTCTCGCTTTTTGGCAGAAAAGAGGTGGCGTGGGCACTCCTTTTCCTCTCCCCCATTTCTCCCATGCCCCCGTCAACAAAGGTGTTGGCAGCGGGGTCATCTCCAAGGTCGGCTATATCAACGCCTGGATCAGCCTGCCATGGCTGTATCCGAGCAGGTGCCTGGTAGGCCGATCCAGCTGGTTGGCGACGGCGGCGACACCGTGATGCGATGGTGGTGCAGTGGGAGCGCTGTGACATGGCGGTATGGAGGTGGCGCAGCAGGAGCACGGATGAAGGCGGTTGCGGCAACGGTGGCGGTGGCCCATGTAGGTGTTCGAGGGCGGTACTTCTCTACCTATCCCCTCCCCACACTGTTGTACCTGCTACAACAGTGGGTAGCGTCCGTGCTGGTGCTGGTTTTGACGTTCGCATGGGACAACTCGCTGGGGCGTCCAGTTTTCCGGATTTGATAGTTGGATCGAGCGATGGTTCTTGTCGCTAGCGTATGGCATAACGGCGTGGCTCTTGGAGACAATGGCAGTGCTACCATGTTGTTGACGGCGGTGACGCCTGTCGGAGCCATTTTCCCTGCTGGAGGTGTCGTCTTTCCTTCATGAGAATCTCTTTGGTGCAAACCCAACACCAGTTCTCAGGCTGGGTGACGATGACGTCTTTGGATGTCATTTTCTCGTTGGCGACGTCGTTTTTAGAAGATCACATGGGTTGTCGGTTTTGGTGCCGACATTGAGTTGGTGGGTCCCTTGCTCATGTACCAGGTGTTTTGTACCGTTGCTAGGTTGCCGTATCCAGAGTCTCCAATGGTGGTCGGCGTACTATAATCTTTTAGTATCCTATAGGTCTGACAGACGTGTTTTGGCGGCGATTTATCAACTTGGTGGTCATATCCTTTTGGAGTTGACTTCACAAGGCAAGTCTCAGTTCCTTATTGGAGATGTAATTTTTTATTGGATTTTTTGAGTTGTATGAGTGTTGTCAAGTCATGTAGGTCTTACATATATCATTAACTACCTTTTATAATAATTATGGCCTCATACATCCTCGAAGGAGGATGACTAAAGTTAGAAATATGTTTTTTATTATAAAAAAATTAATATAGTCTTGACTACCCAACGTGTGCGTGACTTGCTATCGAGCCCAATACGCATAGAAATCAGACTTTGTATGATCACTAAATGCTAGTTGTTCTGCCTCGTATAAGCATGTCATGACTCCGGGTCAAAAGGATACGAAGAGCTCGACCCAATAGGTCTTGGAATTGAGCTCGACATTGACCATCGCTAGCTATGGTGTGCCGTGTTCGTACCTACTTTTTCATAGACATGAATACATGATAGGACACACGATCCATTGTTAATGAAGTACTTAAGCTTTCTCCAGCGGCAACAACCCAAACTTGAGACCCTTTCAATGATCTGGGTCCTGCACAGTATCAGGGTCATGGACCCAAAATTAGCCTTCTCCAATAGCCAACCAACAGCGAACGCAAAAGAGAGTCCCCAGTCCCTAACCGGCCGAGCAGATCACGCTGAGCTACATGCGTCGCCCGTCTCTGTCCCCGTCGAGCCTCACTCCTTCCCTGTCGAACGCTGGCCGCTCCCTATCTTTACATGCTGCTGCCCCTGCTGCCGGGGATCACCGTCTTCGGGGTGTCCTAGCACGCATCCCGCGCGGCGGTGTTGCTTCGTCCGGATGTGGAGGTCGACCGCGCGAGGAGGGGCGTGCCCTCGGTGCCCCACCGGGGTCCCACCTCTCCATCATCGTCCGTGGGCCGCTGAACCTCCTCCACATGCTCCCGCTACCGTCGGACCTCCTCGACTCGCGTTCCTACGTGGTCTCCTCCCCGATCCTCATCCCTCTGCTCCAGATGTGCGCGCCAACACTGGATCCACCGGACCTACCGACCTGGTGCTGCCGAAGCCGCGTGGCATGAACGTGGAGCGCGGCGAGGCGTGAGCCTGGGCGAGGTGGCGCCGGAGGTCGCTGCCGCAGAGGTGGGCGAGGTGGCGCCAGAGGTTTGCGTCGTGGGGAGGGAGGGGATGCACTTTGCCGATCGGTTGGGCTGGTAGCCAAAATGAGTTAGGTGTATAGGTCATCTGTTGGAGAGTGCTTTGTGTAGGCAAAAGCACCTTGGGAGACACAATTTAGGTTTGGGTCTCCCTGTTAGAGACCGTCTTAGTGATGTTATGACAAATCAGCCTAAACCATGGATCGGAAGACAAGTTGAACAAAACACTAATGCATGCGAAAACATGGATCGGAAGACAAGTTGAACAAAACTAATGCACGCGTCACCTGAGATTGTGGGTTCAACTGATCATCACCTAATTAAATTAAAGGACGACTAGGTTACTCCCACTACTACCTACTGATCATCACTAATTATTAATGGGATGACTAGAAGTACACTGATTTAGATCCATATATCAGCAATCTTTTCAAAACTTGAAAGGTAATGTAATAGTACCAAATTTGTGCATGCTATTAACGAATCAAAGGTAGATATGAAATTTAGCCAGTTTGTTCATCATACCTGTCAGGCCAAGTTAACAGCCTCTCGTTGTTGTGGATGTGCTTATCTAGGCTCCCTTGTGGAACAAGCTCGTAGACGAGCAAGAGCCCTTTGGGGCTGTCGCACCAACCCAAGAGCTGCACAAGGTTGCGATGCCTGAGTCGGCTTATGATCTTCACTTCGGCCTCGAACTCCTTCCTCCCCTGAGAAGAGGACGACGAGAACCTCTTGATGGCCACCAGCAGCTGGCCGTTATTGTGAGCGTCGCTCAGGAGGCGGCCCTTGTACATACTGCCGAAACCTCCTTCCCCGAGCTTATTCGCCTCTGCAAAATTGTTGGTCGCAGCAGCGAGCTCGCGGTAGGTGTACCGTCTTGGCCCGACGACCATTCCCATCTCGAGCTCCGCATTGCCGTTTGCTTCCACCGTTTCTCTGTGCTTCCGCCGCCGCCGTAGCCATACCAGGAGACCCACCACTATTGCAATGACCAACACAGACGCTACAGAAACTAGTACACTGATTAATACTAGTGGTTTTGACGAGGGCTTCGAGTTGATGGTGGCTTCAGCTGGAGCCTGTGCAGGTCGCGTGCCCGTCGGACTCGGAGCTGCCTTTTCTTCGAGCGTTGAATTGAACGACCACGACAAGACCCAGTGCAGCTCCTTCTTCGCACCAGTCCCCGCAGAGAAGCCAACCGCCATCTCCTCGGGCAAGATTTTCTTCAGGTCCACGGTTGCACTGACGTGGTAGAAGGTGTCGTCGATCTGGAGATCGGCGGCCAACAACTTCGTCCCGTTGTCGTAGTGGACCGTGGCAGTCATCGTGAACCCGGACGTGAGGTTCTTCGCGCCGTTGGCCATCTCCGGCGGCGAGCTTGTGTTAGTGTAGTTCACCGACTTGATGGAATTGACGTCGATGCCAACGTGCTGATCGCTGCTGTCCCATTCGTTGTTGCGGAGCGTGTCGAACTCGACGGCGACGACCTGGCTATCACCCGTCGCGCCCAGGTGATCAGCGTTGTTGAAAAGGCCAAATAACCCGCCGCCGTAGTTGCCGTCCAGGACACCCTCGCGCGAGAAGCGCGAGAGGAAGAAGGCCATGCCGTCGCCGCAGCCGGGGCTGCCCTACATCCACGTGATGTTGAAGGAGAAGGTGGTGGTGAAGCTTGCTACCTCGCCGGTGATGGCGTTCCAGAGCGGAACTGGCGTGGCATACCAGACCCGGCCTTGGCTGATCGTGGTAGCAACCGACGTGGGGTCACTGTTTGTCAGCTCGATCATGGTGCTGCCGAAGGACGCGTCGCCCTTGCACACCAGCTCTCGGCCGCAGGGGTCGCCGGTCTTGGAGAAGTCCAAGCTGAACGAAAGTGAGGAAGCAGAGCGCAAGTAGAGGCAGAGCAAAGCGATGGACAAGGGGAAACATCTTGCGGTTGCGGCAGACGAAGACATTGTTGGAGTTTGGCAGCAATGTTAAATGGTGGATAGCTAAAGCATCCGGTGGAGAATACCTCATGCAAATGCAATTGAGATACATGGGAAGAAGCTCTGCTTTTATGGTCTATACCACGGACTACGGTCCATACTTCAGTCTAAGGTCTCCCCATCGAGTAAGAAACAAGTCAAGGTCTCCGCAATTGAATAATAAGAATTGTTGTTGTTCAAAAGGTGTGCGGCAAAGCCGGCAAGTGGAATGTGACGTATTACCGTTTTTTAAAATTAAATGATTTATCAACTCATTCTACTACACAGATTAAAATTTGATGAGATACTATAAGTGTTCCAATAAGTTCGTGGATAAATTCAGTACCTGCAACTAACTAGAATTGCTTATTATTGTGTGCTATCTCTATATTCATTTTAGAACACAATGATCAAATATTTATCTCTGTAATATCTATGTTGCTGAAAATGTAGCTCCTGATGTGCACAAGCCACCATTAACTCAAGTTACACATAAGTAAATCACTACTAGAAATCGCGACTTTGCCGAATGTATATTCTTTGTCAAGCGTTAAATCTGAGGCACTCGGCAAAGAAAGTCTTTGCCGAGTGCCAAGCTCCTGACACTCGGCAAAGACATTTTTAAAAATATATTTTGAGCACTAAATTAACTCAAATAAAAAAGTTTTTTACTATAAATTTTTATAACTTTTTAAGATCTATAAAGTTTGTATTGATAATTTCTTCATTTGACAAATCGATAGTAGAGCTGTTCATAAATTTTACATCTCTGTACAAAGTTTCATGAAAACTATTAGAGAGGATATATGAAAATTGTAAATTATGTAAAAACGACAACATCGGATGAATAATGACCAAACAACCAAAATCTTGAGAAGTTATGAAATACTACAGTTGAAAACTTTTTCATTTGAGTTCACCTTTGCCATATTAAACTACGTTTGAATTTTAAAAATTCAAAATATGATTTTTTAAATAACCTTGGATGAAAAAACATCCAAAATAAGGTTTGTATATCTTAAAAAGTTATAAAAGGCTGTAGTTGATAACTTTTTCATTTGAGTTCATCTTGCCATGCTAAACCTAAGTTTGAATTTCTCAAATTTGAAATTCAAATTTTATAAATGACCTCGGATGGAAAAACTTCCTAAACGAAAAGTGTAGATCTCAAAAGGTTATGAAACTTTATAGTTGATAACTTTTTAATTTAAATTTGTTTAGGGTAAAAAATAATTTATACTCGGTTTGATATAATACGTGAGAAACTAAAACTACTTATAGACACATGTGATGGTGTAGTGCAGGTCATGAGTTCAAATCTATGTTGCCATAAAGTATGCAAAAATCCTATAAAAAGACCATGACTAGGGGCTGGTGGGTGCTAGCCAGTGGGTTCCTTCACCAATTATTTTTTTCTATTATTTTCTGATTTTTTTAATTTTTATCTTTGCCGAGTGCGGGTATTGGGCAAAGTCTTTGTCGAGTGCCCGAAGTTTTTGCCGACGTTTTCTTTACCGACAGGTCTTTGCCGAGTGCAGCACTCGGCAAAGCCTTTGCCGAGTGTGCAGTAGGCTTTGTCGAGTGCTGCCGGCACTCGGCAAAGAACCCGTCTCCGATAGTGAATGTACAACTTGTTTTTAAGGTCTCCTTCTAACACTAGTGATTGTAATTAAGGGCAACTTACATGAAGTCTTGCGAAGAAGATACATGAGCAGGTGAATTTGTTCCTAACTGAAAACTAATTTTGATATATTTCAGAATGTTATACTATCTAAAATTCTCTACGTATGTTTTTACTAAGGTCTACACAAGAAGGAGCTACTGCTGGGTCAACGGAGAAAAGCTGGTGTACAACAAAGCTGCTGAACCAACATACCATCTGGCATGATGCAGCAGAAAGAAATAGTCACAACTCTTGATTCCCTAAAGCTTTGGAGGTCCATGAGGACTTGTTGGGAAGCTTATTAAATTAGCTTTCGAATGCATCCCCACATCATTTATACCTTGCATAGAGGATTTATGTTCGTATTAGTGAAGAGTGCTTAGAAACTCTTATCAGGAGAAGATATTGTTAGTTATTCTCATCGTTCAATAATGTACCATCCTCCAGCGTTTCATGGTGCATGCTATACATGGTTGGAACCGCCGTCAAGTCTAGATTCCAACGCATCCAGCGGCACATCAGTTGAAATTCTGAGCAAACAATAATAGCTATTTTACTTAAGGCTGCGAGAATTGAAGACCACCTCGTTAAAGCTTAAGCAATTGGACTTCCACCTTCCAACTTAGAGAGTTCAGTTTATAGCTATCCAGGAGACTTGTTCCTCCTGTAAATATCTCCTATGTGCTACTAAAAAATAACTTTTGATCATTCGAAAACCTGATATGGTATACTGCAGCCGAGCTGTGAGTATCTTACACACCTTTGTTCATACAAGTTCTTTTTGGCTTATGAGAGATCTCTCTGAGGTCCCATAATTTGTGCATTGCAGCTTTCGTCATTTTGTGTCATGTTGTATGGATTAGTCCTAGTTTGTAGTTCTACAGTCATTCGAAGATCGAGCCGAAGTCTTCGTGCTTTCAGTGACTCTCTCTCCCTATCCTTTGGTCGCATATCTAAACTTTACCAAGTATAAAACTAGTTATCCCCGCTATTGGTAGTAAGTTATTCTTGTTTTTAAACCTACTATCATGAAGCTCTGCTTTTATGGTCAACTACGGTCCATAATCGTGTCTAAGGTCTCCCATGGAGTATGAAATAAGTCAAGGTTTCCAATTGAAAAATGGGAGTAGTTGTTCAAAAAATGTGCGGCAAGCCGGCAAGTGGAATGTGACGTATTTCCTCCTTTTTAAAAGTTAAATGGTTTATCAACTCATTCTAGTACACAGATTAAAATTTGATGAGATACTACAAGTGTTCCAAGTATGTGGATAAAGCCAGTACCTGCAACTAGAACTGCTTATCTTGTGTGCTATCTCTATATTCATTTTATAACACAATACCCAAATATGTATGTCCGTAATACCTATCTTGTTGAAAAGGTAGCTCCTCTCTCCCACCGCGCTGTGCGGGTGGCCATCCCGGCATCCGGCGACCTACTCCGCTGAGCACAGCCGCTGGTGAGGCTGGGGGCATCACGGGAGCAGATTGAATTATTGAAGGGGAGAATCTCCATTCTCCTGGGTGAGCCATGCATTGACAACTTGTTTCAAGCCGTCGAGGAGGCTCTCCTTACATTGGGGTCTAGCGCCGATCCAACCCAGAGCTGCGTCCCCATTTTGCTACACCATGCATCATGGTCATGTGTAAACTTCTCCAGTTGACCTCCTTGCTCCTTTAGTTCCTCTGTTCAAGGAGCACTAGCCAGAGCTCGGCCGAAAATTTAGGTGGGGCAAACGATGAACACAAGTTTTTAATACAACTATCCGAGAGGTAAAAAAGCTTGTAAATTTGAAGAATGAATGAGTAATGTTACACTAGTCTTACTACGTGGTCCGTACTAAAGAACTAATCTTCAGCGAATCAGCGCTGCCATATCCTCAATATCCTGTTATGCTATCCTTACGCTGAATTAGTGAGGCAGATAGGGCGCGACGCACTAGATGACAACAATCTAGCAAGGGGTCGCCCGCCATCAGCTGGCAGCAAGGGGCAAGAGGTGCCGGCGGCGATGGCAGCCTGATGTGAGGCGCCAGCGCTGTCGGACTGACGGGGTCGCTGTCGCTCGTCGGCTGTTGGAGCTTGCGGAGTCGAGGGTCGTGGCCTCGTGGAAGCTGGGGACGGAGAATCGAGGGCCGGGCAGTGAGTCGTGATGCGGTGGATAGTCCCGAATCCCGATAGCTGATGGGCTCTTTCATGTTGGGCCTTTGGCCTTCCGCTAGCGCGCCCTAGGCAGTGGAAACTGTCCCAAATACACAAGTTTACAGCCGCGCCGTCCCTTTGCTCCACCCGCCGCCGCCGCTCAACCATCGCCCTTGAGGAAGAAGAGAAGGGTACTAGGAGCTTCTCGCCGGCGGTAGGTGGGGCAGCTGCCCCACCCTGCCGTACGGGGAGCTCCGCCTCTGGCCTCTCCTTTACCCAGTTCTCTGTTTCTTCTAAGCCGGTGACCTGGTGGGTTTCTTCATTAAAAACCTCACGTCTTTTAATTTTGGAAACATGAACTTTAGCTTTCCTAGGAAGAAGAAGCAAAATCCTAGAATGTTGTTCAAAATTATTTGGAAACCAGCTAGGATGGGTTTTTTTGCCTAGTTTAAGACAAGTTAGAGTCCAACTCAGTTCCGGCTTGTGTTCTGACTCAGGAAACTCGCAAAACATGTTTGAGAATTGGAATATGTTTTTTAATGAGATAACACCATCCCCTCTATATATATAAGATGATCACATGCAATTGAGAGACAGTCCAACATTAAATCTCTTGTCATTCGACATGTCCGTCTTCAAGATTAGCGGTATTCTAGGTGGCTTTGTCGCGTCTAGGATAACTTTGTTGTGCATCTCTCCAATGGTCTTCTGGGAGGTGCTATTGGGCTCTATCGTCAAAGAATGAGTTTTAAATCGGCCTAATTGATCACTAGATCTGTTTCGGTGATCTTGAAGTTGCTCGCCTTGTGTGATAGGGTGTGAAGATCTTGGATATTCTAGCTGGTGTGTGATATGGGTTGATTGCTTTTCTCACCGCATGTCATCATTGTATTCATGTATGTACAAATATTCCTATTTGATTATGTTCCAACACTTTATTTACACTACAACATGAGCAGGCTTGAGACCTTACATACCCATATGGTGCTTTCTCATCAAGCGTCGGTTACAATCGTTTCTTAACCAAAGTTTTGTTACCACTTACCATGCTTAACCCTTCTATCTTTTTTGCTTCTGCATCGATCGAGGTATATAGCTATTCCTTATTACAGAACACTTTGAATTTATGCAAATTCAAACACAAGCCACAGACACTAAAGTTTTCGGACCTAGTTGCAGCCACCTCAATGATGAGCAGCGACCTCCACCTCCAACAAGCCTCTGTGTGTGGTCCCTCTGCGCCTTGCTAGATCCACAGGAGGGGGCACTGGATCTAGCCCTAGGGAGCCTTGCTGCCGCCATACCTTGCCACGGGCTGGACGCACCGTTCCCAAGTTGTCGTAGACAACAAGAGAGGGAAGAGCCCCACCACACCTTCCTCACAGTCACCAGGCATCCGACTACTTGCTTGGATGATGACGAGGCCAGAACAAGACGGTGGTGTGGGCTGGTGGCGCGGTGTCTAGTACCGCCCGGGTCGCCCCGAGGAGGACGATAGCGTGGGCGGGGGAATCACATCAACCGTTCCATCCTTTAATTCTTTATTATTTTGTTTGTTTTCCAAAACTATGTTTTGCTAGGTTTTCCCTTAAATATGAACCAGAACTCTCTCCCTACCGATTAGCGTGCTGATATCCTCTTTCCACCTAACAAATAACCCACTGATTTTGAAAATGCTTACTCTGCAGTCACAGAATTTTGAAAATCAAGGAATGGTGGTATCTGTTGATGTCAAAGGAACACATCGTCCTGCCTTAATTAACCATGTAGGATGGTCCTAGTATTTTTAGTTGGCCGTGCCCCAACATATGTGACCATAAAATTGTCTCTTTTTTTGGGAACACCATAAAATCTCTCAAATTGAATCGGATAGTACTAACAGGTTGTTATGAAGACCGGTAGCTAGAAGGAAAATTGGACTGGGGAAAGCACGGATTCGAGGTAGAATAGCAAGAGCAGAGCAGGTTGGGGCAGAGTGCGGGATTCCGCGCTGATGAAATTGGGGAATCGGTTCAGCGGTTTGATGTTAGTTGCCGTTTATATTCACAAGACACCGATGACACTGGGCTGCCAAGCTGGTGAAGGCCACTTGGTCCAATTACAAGGCGGAGGCCTAACTACTACCACAGGTGAAGGCTGGGGAGCAAGCCATGTTGCCGACTCGCCGAAGCGTAGAGAGGAACGAGGTCAGGCGGAGACCTCCGGTGGTGGATGCTGGCCATCTTGTTCCTATGCCGCCGCTCTCCTTCGTCCCCATGTCTAGGGGTGCAAAGAGGTAATCTTAGGTGCACCTCAAAATCATTTTAGTTTAAATATTTATATTATTTATATAAATTTTTTAAAAATAATATAAATATTTAAATAAAAAAATTTTTAAAGATGCATCTAAAGGTCACTTCTCTGCACCCCTCCTCATGTCTGATTCCCGCCACGGATGAGCACGTGTCTCCCATCTCCACGATTTCCAGGACCCCTCCCTATCCAGCCCCGAACAAGGATGGGCAAAGGAAAATGATTTATTTGCCATTATGTATTATAATATAACAATATCCACAAAGGGAAATAATCTAAATTATATTGAAAGAGATCTGATACGACAGATCTTATACGACAGATCTGATCTGATCAATATAAAATCCTATCCGCATATAATTTAAGAAAAAATATTATTGTGAAATTGCAAATTGAGGATAAGACAGTGGTAGGTGACAAGCAACGTGAAATCGACATATGAACAGCAAAAAGGAAAGAGAAATGTACACCAGTACTCGGTCCCTCATTAATTAATGTGAAAACAAATAAAGAAGTGATGAATGTCAATGCACCGTAATTTACAATATCCTTGATTTATTGGTACATCCATTTTCGGTAAACCTGCTAGCTACTCTGGTAGTTTCCGCGGGCTAATATATTTTTTTTTTTTAACGGAACGTGCAACACGCGTGTCGTTAAAACTTGACTGAGATGGGTATTGGTGATGGTACACTAGTGGGTGGAGGCGGGAGAGAGAAGCTACCCCGGCTGCCCAGGCGCACGAGAGCACAATGAGAGGAGCGAGGTTCACTGGCGCCGGCGGAGACCTCCGGTGTTGGATGCTGGCCTTCTTGTTCCTAAGCTGCCGCTTGTGGTTTCCTTCGTCTCCATCCCTTATTGTGATTGCCGCCGCGGAGGAGCGCGTCGTCACCCATCTCCCCGGCTTCCAGGGACCCCTCCCCTTCCAGCTCCGAACAGGGTCTGTATGTCCCTCTGACTCTGAGCCATTAATTAATCTCTTGGATTTCTATCGACGTGATTAGCTATGGCTCACCGGCCGGCGGGCGTGCAGGTACGTGGAGGTGGACGAGCACAACGGCGTCCGCCTCTTCTACTACTTGACCCTCTCCGAGGGCTCCCCCGCCGACGACCCCGTCATGCTCTGGCTCAGCGGCGGCCTCGTCTACCAGATTGGTGCGCTTCCTCCTACTGATGCTCCTGAATCCTGATCCATCCATCCGGCTAATTCAGAAAGGCACGACACAAATACTCTGCTACTGACTTTGGCCAGGCCAAAATGTGCATTGGCAACTTTGGTACCTCTTCACATAGGAGATGCTTATGCTTTATTGGATCTATTTTTTTTAAAAAAAAAAACTAATCTCTAATGACTGTAGAAAAGCTCATCAAGTCTAGTTAAAAAAATATGGCTTGATATATTTTTCGAATTAATTTCTAAATGCATGCCTTATTTGTGTGTACTGAAATGAAGCTATACATGCAGTGATCAATTTTGTACACATACCCAAAAGGTTGATATTTTCTGAGTGAGAAAAAAGGAGGAAAATATGTACTGCACGATCTTAACGATGATTTGCACATCCCTAAAATAATTTCCAGGCCCTCTCAGTTTCGACATTGACGGCTACATGGGTGGCCTTCCTAGGCTGGTATACAGATCGGAGTCCTGGACCAAGGTTAAATTATTTAAACCCACTCTCTTATATTTAATTTGAATCAGTCTAACTAACTAATAGCATGGTAATCCAGGTGGCCAATATCATTTTTCTTGATTACCCGGTTGGAGCTGGATTTTCATACTCTGTCAAAGAGCAAGGATACAATTCAAGTGACACCAATCTCAAGAAGGTTCTATCCTCTGCTTCTCTGATTTCAATCCCATGTGCATCTATATATTGCTGCTAAAGACAAACTGGGATATGCTTGTTACAATAATGACTTCAGTAAGCAAAGATGTGTAAATGTAAGTTGTGTTTTGTGACTTTCTTTCTCAAATAAATTTCAGTGGTTTGACAAGCACCCAGAGTTCTTGTCGAATCCACTTTACATTGGCGGTGATTCATACGCTGGTATGATTGTGCCTACCGTCACTTGTGAAATTGTTAAGGGTAACATCCCTTCCAACCTTCAGTTTCTGTTCCCTTTTTTCCCTTTCAGTTTCTAATTTTCTATTGCTTTTTTTTTTTGCCCAGGTAACGTGCTTGTGTTTTTTGTCCAATGAACAATTTGATTTGTGTCATGATGCCTTTTCCAGGGTTGGAAATTGTTGGAAGTGACCCAGCTATGAATCTAAAGGTTTAAAAATTATACTGTCAGCAGCAAAAACATATAGAGGGATATTTCAGTTCCCAACATGCTATCCTATTTTTGGAGGACACAAGGTCGCTGTTAATTTTGCATATGCTGTTCAGGGCTACCTCGTCGGAAATCCGTTCACAGATATACCAAACTTTTGACGGGCCTTCGAAAATTCCATTTGCTCATAGGATGGCTCTCATATCTGACCAAATGTACGAGGTAAGAAGGGTAGATTTAATTATAGACATTAAATGTTCTGGTTATTACCTGCATGCTTTTCTGTGTTGATGAGTATGCACTGAATATTTCAAGAGTGACTATAAACGGGTATTCATATTAATGATGTTGTCTTATTTGCAATTTTCAGGCATACAAGAAGAGTTGCCGTGCAGGAGACAGAAGGCACCAAAGCATTCAGTGCACAAACAGTCTTAATGCCATAGACGAGGCATGAGCGCTAACAGATTAGACATCAGTGATTTGCATGAAAAGAACAAAGACAATACAGCAGCCGTTTGACACACCCTGTTTCATTCTTCTGCTAGCACTCTAGCATGCAAGTGGAAACCTCGGAAGTGTCTACGCATCTCCGGAACGACTGGTGCATGCGGTGTCCGCTGGATGAGCTTCTTGTTCTTGTTACGCATGCGCCAGAGAACAATTCCTGCGATGGTGCAAAGCAGGCCAAACAAAGCCAAAGCTGCTGCAGCAGCCGTGGCTCTTCTACTAACGACGCCCACGGCTACTGAGGTTGCTCTTGGTAGAGCTGCCCTGAGATTGAGAGCCCAACAGTTTTCTGTGACCGCCAGCCAAGGTAGTGTTTTGTGCCTCCTTTGATACCCAATTATGACGATAGTGCAAGTGTCGTTGCATGCGCAGCAAAGATCGACAGGTGCTCCACCGTAACGGATGGCTGTAGGTATGTGGTTCTTGAATGTTGGGCAACATCACCCTACTTGCAAAAATAACTAGAAAGGGCACCATCAAGGGAGGATAGGCTGAAGCCAGATGGGTCAGAGGAAACTAACCCTTCAACTCTAGGTGCTCCACCGTAGTTTTTCCCTGGTTCCAGCGACAGCGACGACGGCCGATGAATCTTGCGATTCCCATCCGTGTAGTTCCAAGGACGGCACACCGACTGATTGTCTTCACCGGCAAGCGAGAGTAGTAGCAGCGGTGAACCCGTGATGTTGACGACACCGGAGCCACCACAACTGCCAACAGGCGCAAGAGAAGGGAGGTGCGCCCGGAAAGCCAGCCGGAGCCCAGGCTCTCCATGACCATGAGCCTTGTTTCTGGGTGCCGTCAGCGTGTTCAGAACGAGAGCGAAGATGGGACTTGGATGATGATGTACAGCAGGAACTCCATCCTTGACGCGGCGGACCAGAGGCTCAACGGTCAGTTCGACCGGCAGCAGATGGAGCGCGTGCTCGTCACGGGCCTTTGGTGCGTGCACCGCGACCGTGCCCGGCGACCATCCATAGCGCAGGCCATGGCGGCCCTCCGCCCCGAAGGTGCAGGACTGCCGGACTTCCAGGCTGAGTTCCGTGTGGTCTGGAGCAAATTCAGGGCCTGCAAGAACAAGCTTTCGGGGACCTGTCGTTTGGCTCGACGCGTCGTTCATCCTCTGCCATCGCGTATCATACTCCGGCGGACTCGAGCTACCTACTCAAAGAGGAATGATACTAGTACATGTTATTATGTTAATTAACTTATATTTACAGAGAAATGTTAAGATTCCTCATGTGAGAGGAATTGAATGCCAAAGCCCCCCATGTAGCCACCAGTAGTAGGAGCTTACGTAGGTGAAGGAGAAGCAGCAGATAGATGCTGCTGATTGTAACATATCAGAGATTAATTAATGTATTTGGCAACTTGGATGCAATTAATTTTTTTTTTTTTTGCCAGCAACTAAGGCCTCGATGCAAGAATGGATTTTGATGCATGCTTATTGTGTTGTGTGTGCTTACGTTTTCTTCGACTTGTTACTTTCCTGGACGAAGACGCTTAGAATGGGTGCCTGGCTGCATGTTACTGTTTACCGCGCTGATGGATTGGCTGCAAAATTGTTGGATGTTCGTGCATTAGATTCTTCTTCCGTGTGATGTTTTTTTTTTTCATTGTGACTTGAGTTTATAGACGAATCTATTGAGCAGAAACAGATTCTTGAGACGTAACTGCAAATATTACTTCTGTGGTATTTCACCCTTACAGGGAGACGAATTACATGATATCTGAACTTTGATGTAAATGACTGCTCAGGAAGCGACTGTGTCATGCATTGGCATGGAGTACATTCGCCGACTGATCGCGGGTGGTTGCTCTACTCTCGTTAATTGCTTGGTAGGCGTGGTGGGCGTGGCGACGGAGGCGGACGGGGCTGGGCCGCTTCGACGCCAAGAAGCTGCGGGCGTCGCCAACAAGACCAGGAAGAAGGTCGACATCGTCGTCGTTGGCAGCAGCAGCAACAAGGGATGCGGCGGCGGCGACGGGAACAACAAGCACGGGGAGGACAGCAGCAGAATTGTCCAGAAAAATAAAAATTAAAATCAATTAAGCTTGCTCTGAATCTGATGGAATTGGGTTGTGCCATGACGATGACGATGCAGCCGGTGGCTGCGACGGTGGTGCTCAAGAATGGCTCCACGGCGCTTCACTGGGATGGCTGCAGCATGAACTGCATCCGCAGCAAGCCCTTCAAGATCAAAGGTACTGCACACTTGCACTTGTGATGGACTGAGGCAATTTGGCTCCATTCACTATGCATGCATGATTGATTTGCCAACCGAGGTGGTGGAACAAATGTCTGCAGTATTGGATTGTATTATGTTGAATGGAACAAATGCTGCGTTACGAAAACAGTCCCGGTTCTGCAGTGCTAGTGGGCTCTGGGCTGTGTGGCAGTGGTGCTGTGTGTTTGTTCCTGCAGCAAAGGAGGTTGCGGGTTTGTGACAAAAGCTACTGAGGTAGTGAGGTATGAACACCATTTGTGTTGGCAGCCTGAAGAGGCTGATGAAAATCTACTTGTACAGAAGATGCTTGCCTAGCAAGGGCATCAGCTATGGAATTAAGATACCTGCTAATCTTGTACAAGCTCATTGGAGAAGCTCCCCTGCAATTATCAAATTCCTGAATAAGTGTTTTCATCCTCCAATCCGGTGGGTGAGTGTGGTCTTCCGAAGCAAAGAATTAAATCAGCGATGGCACGCCTATGCACAGTCCACAGCGTGCAGCAGAGGCGGGACACAACGACTTGACGCATGGTCTTCACGCGCGGTCGCAAAGCCGTGATGACCATGACGTGTAGTGCTTTGGTGGAGTCAGATTGTCAGTGTTCACATGTGCTAGCGTTTTTTGTTTCTTTGCCGTTCCAATTTTCTTCTTGAGATGAGAGCTTTGTCACAAATCCTCGCTCCCAGTTTTGCTTTTTGAAAGCGTCTGGCACCGATATAGTTTTCCAACCGAGCCGTCCGGCACGGCACTAGCACGGACACGACAAGGCACGGCACTATGCGGCACGGCGGCCGCCGTGCCATACCTGATAGTGCCGCCGTGCCGAGGTCGCGGCCCAGGCACGGCACTATGGCCGGTTAGCCGTGCCGTGCCGTGCTCACGAGCACGTCAGCCCAACGCGTCGGGCCACCATGCTACTGCTGTTGCTAGCATCGGAGTTCCGTGATCCCCAAATTCGATACAGAAATCACATATTAAGAGAGAAAATAGATCGAGAAATCAAACAAATCTATCTATCGACGAACACATCTCACAAATCCAAGCATCACAAATCCAAACAAATCCATCGAGGAACACATCGCCGAAGGGAGGCTGGGGTCGGCCGTCGGCGCCTAAGCCGCCGACTCGCCGAGTGGCCAGCGGGGGGGCGTTGCCGTAGGGAGGCGGCACCGCCTAAGCCGCCGAGAGGCCGAGACCTGGGCGGCCGCCGCCACCACCGCGAGCGGACGAGGCCGCACACACCGCCGAGAGGCCGAAGCCTGGGGGGGCCGCCGCCACCACCGCGAGCGGGCGACACCGCGCGCGCAGCCGAGGAGTCTAGAGTCGGGACCGGGAGGAGGACTGGAGAAGAATGAAAGACGACTGGGAGAGGAAAATGAGAGAGAATGAAGGACCTGCTTTTATACCTAGGTTAGATATGATACAAGTAGATCCAACAGCCAGAAATAATGAAAATCAATCCAATGTTGTTCCAGATTAATCGAGCCAACACTGTGCTGGCTTGTTAACCGTGTTGTGCCTCGTGCTGGCCCATAGGCCGAATGCAAGGCTCAGGCACGGGCACGGGGAAGGGCTTGCCAGGCACGGGCAAGGGGCATGCGGGCCTAGGCCGTGCTCGGACCGTGCTTTCTCGGGCCATGTCAAACTGCCATTCACGCAACCTCAGATGCAAACTGCCATTCACGCAACCTCACCTCCACAGTGAGACCGGGTCATGTCAAGATGGGCATGGATGATGTTGATCCCATTTCCCACAAGGCAGAGCCACTACTGCTAATATACCCAGTTATTTAAAAGGGCTCAACCAGCTGCGAAGAACAGTAATAGAAAAAATAGTCACCTAGGGCCAGGTTTGGCACAACTCGAGTTCACCAGAGAAGCTGATTTTTATGTTTTATGTTGGAGCAGTTTTTTTTTTTTTTGAACTTGTAGCTGTTTTTATCCTGTCTGACAAAACCGCTTCACAATGTTGGACTAAAAGTAAAAAATGACTATAGAAACCTCCTTTTTACTTAGGTCAATCTTAGTGAAAAATTTCATAGCGTCCTCTTTAAAACTGCCATATCATGTAAAATAAATAAAACGTAGATGAAACACCATTCTTAATGGAAAGTTTCATTCAATAGTTTTATAATTATTAAATTTCATGACTCATAGATAGTTGTTATTCATGCCAAGAGGGTTTTATCTCTATAAAACTTATTTCTTCTCTCTCTTTTTAAATACAATGCTACATAATCTAAAATGCATACGTGACAGCTCATTAAATCTAAATGAAACTCACTAAACTTTCCCTGAGACTGGCCTTATCCTCTCAGCCTTATCTCTTCTTCCACATATCTTTCGATCAAATCTAACCGATGCCGCCCGTGCCCCTGCCGCCGACGTTCCGCCTAGCTCGCATCGCCCGGCACAGCAGTGCAGTGCGCCAAGCGACCAAGCCTGCAACGCCTCGGTAGCCGCACATAGCACCTGGCGGCCGTACTCACCGGTGCCCCGGCGACGGAGCCCTACATGAACCTGAGGGCAACATGTACAGAGCCCAGGTGTCCAAGGCGAGCACGCCCCTCCCTACCGAGCCCACAGCACCCCTTGTAGGGCAGAATCTCCCCTCAGAGGCTGTGCGCACAACCCCTCTAACTGGCTAGCCTGCAACGCCTTGGTAGCCTCACCCACCACGCTCTAGAGTCAGAGCTCGCCATACCCTCAATGGTGCTCGCTAGGGGCACATGCGGTTCCCGCGGTCGAGCCCTACCCGTGTTGGCGGCCACCTCGACGACCACTCCCTGGCTCCGCGTCCCCATGGCCTTGCACTGGCCTGCGCCAACAACCGTGCCCTGGCGAGCTGTGTGTCGCAGACCACTCCTCTTGGTGAGAAGCGCTCCTAGGCAACAGCCGACCATGCCCTGACGAGCAGCGCCCCAACAGCCTTGCACCTGGCGCCGCGTGCTCCTTCGCTGGGAGAGGGGACGACACGAGTAGTTTTTTAGGCTTGCCCCACTAGTGTCAGATGAAGTTGAGAAAAAGCTCTCCTGTCTCATTGCTTTGTGAGAGCAGAAAAAAATAAATTCACCCATGATAAAAGAGGTATTTAGGAAAAAAAAACAAACAACAACTCGTGAAGCTTTAGTAAGGTGTGCTAAACAGGCCCTAAATTTAAGTTAAAAAGGAATCAAATATAGATAATTATTTGGAGGCACTTCGCAATCTACTGGTTAGGCTTACTCCCTGGTCTCTTCAGATGAGCTGCCATCTAAGTTATAACCATCACGCCTAAAAACTCGTTAGTTAAGGTATAGCAGTTCCCAAAAGAAAAATGGACGGGGACTATCCCCACATGCACTCGTGGGCACCCACACCCATCATGGATTCATCCCATTTTCAACTAAATCCTCCTTAATTTATGCAGCTGCTCGTCACTGGATGATGATTAACGTATATCGACACGTGATATGAATCCCACGGTACATGGGTGGAGATAGTCTCTAGCAACCATGATGTGGCCGGGAGAACACGACGGCTTGGCGGGTCAAGTCGTGGGTCTTCAAGGACGTCTTATCAGTTTGGCCCGCAACGTATGAAGGAGGGGGAACACTTTCGAAAGGGTCTATCTTACAGCCGGTTGATTCGATCAATGGTCTCAACCGGTTGAGACCATTAAACAAATTAACCGGTTGAGAGGGGTGAAGAAATCAACCGGCACCTGACAGCACTCAATTGGTTTGCAACCAAAGCCCGAAAAACAGTAAAGAATAAACTTTTCAAATAACAGATCAAATATGATAATAATAAATAAACATATTTTCAGATTTTTTCTATAGTTGACAAAAAACAAAGAAAAAACTTTAAATAAATGAAAAATTGAACAGATTTCAAATTCAAAAAATCATAATAAACAAATTTTGATATAAACCAGATTTTTTCTATAGTAGGGAAATAACAAAGCAATAACTTTAAAGAAATGAAAAATTGAAAAGAATGTAAAAATGAAAATATCATAAGAAACAAATTTTGAAAAATACCAGATTTTTTTCTATAGTAGTCAAATGTCAAAGGGAAAACTTTAAATAAATGAAAAATTTAGCAAATAACATATATATTTACAACAAACTTACACCTAATAACAAAACTTACACCAACTAGTTAAGTGTAAATTTTATAACAATTAGGTGTAAGTTTCATAATACTAATGATAGCACTTGTAAGTAACAATCCAATTACAATACTAAGAACAACATATCCCAAAAAAGCAGTTCATAACCCTGAAATCAAACAGGTCCTCTTTAACTACTGGTTACAGAACATTTATTACAACTAAGCAATATAAGGTACTTAACTGCTGGTTACAGAATATGAGGGACTTCCAATCCACTTGATACCTGAGAGTTGTAAGGAGATAGATCAAAATCATGTCTAAGAAGTCTAATAAGAACATGACAAAGCATCCCTATATATCCAAATGAACAAAGAACCCACTTGGGACCTAGTGGCTGTAAGCAGACAAAGATGAAATTCACTAATTCTACTGAACATAGTTGGAAAAAACAAAAGAAAAAATAACTTTTACTTTAGAAAGAACTTACATCACACAAGCAGTAAAATTACACCGACAAATATACAAAATTACACTACTAAATTGGGTATAAATTCAGTATTAAGATGATGTATAACCCAAACAATGAACCAAAATAATGCTTATATTGTTTTTTCCTATTAACCACAGGTAGATATCCCTAGACAAATGAAGAGAAACCTGAATGAATAGTAAGTAGAAGAAGGAAACAGACCTGCAAAGTCAAGGAGACTGTAGTTGATCTGGATTTCGTTGGCAAAAAAATACACACTAATGGAGTCCTTATATTGGTTGTTGAACTAGTTGGAAATGAATCAATACACAGAAAACAGAGATAGTTGTCACTGATCAGAAATGAAAATATTATTAGGTATTAACCAACACTACATGAGAGATACTATGAAAGTACCTGGAGGCATACATCCACATGAAAAATGACATAGCCTTGGTGTCATCAACACTATATAAGAAAGCAAACCAACAACCTTGGTGCCATCAACACTATATAAGAAAGCAAACCAACAAGTCAGTAAATATAAATTGAACAACCCTCTTCCTTTACCAGGGCTTGGGACCTGCTATGAAGGGCAACAATATGAAACCCAACATAGGCGGAGTTAAAAAAAATTAGACCACAAAATATTCAATAATATATATATAGCAGATTATTCCAAACAGTCTTAAACATATAAATAGAAACCTTTATATCAGCAAACAAATCTTCATAAGTAATAGACTTGAACAGCTTCAACCACTAGAAGGATAAACCATTAGGACTGGAAGACACTGATAAAGGTCGTCATGTACAGGTCTAACTGAAATACTTAAAACTCGATAGAAAGCCATTGATTGATCAGATCCAACATCAAAAGATTGACCAACCATTGTAGAAGCTTGTTCAATATTGTCAACTAATATGTAGACAGAACCATCACTTGAATCTAAACCATATTTGAATTGGGGGATAAAAGAAGGACCAAACAACTTTCTTATCACCCGACTGATGAGCATCACATTGTCCTCATCTTGTAAACCCTTAGCAACAAGAAGATTGTTCTGTTCGCCAACTTCTAATCCCAAATATTCAACCACATAGAGACATACTGAATCTCTCTCTAATATAAAAGGGGAATCAAGACCAAGACTAGTTATTAATGGAGGAACAACCTAAAGGTATATAAAATGAGGGAAAAATCACATAACTATAAAATAATAAATATATTTTAAATAAAATAAAAGACACAATATCGAACCTTATTGGTAACAGGGATATTGACATACTGCCTAAAAGAACTCTCCCTCCTCACAATAGAATTAACTTTAGTGAAAGTAATAAGTTCAGAATCAATTGAGACTTGATAACCATC
Source organism: Bothriochloa decipiens (assembly GCA_023333625.1). Classification (NCBI taxonomy): domain Eukaryota; kingdom Viridiplantae; phylum Streptophyta; class Magnoliopsida; order Poales; family Poaceae; genus Bothriochloa; species Bothriochloa decipiens. The sequence continues at coordinate 28,996,470 of CM041631.1, read as the reverse complement.
AAAAGATATAGCTTGCTGATAACCATTTGTAAGAATATAAACTGAGTCATCATAATTATCATAGCAAAACTTTAGATTTTTCAAAGAAGATGATCCAGAAAATTCCTTCTAAGCAAGAGAAGCAATCATAGGATCACCAAATAAACCAACATCTAGAACAGCAGATCTAACTGACACCAAATGATCTTGGTCACCAATTTGCAATCCTAGGACTTCAGTAACATGATGGGAAACAGATGTGTTTGCCATCTAGAATAGATGAGACAATAGAAAAGAGAGGAAGACAGAATATGAGAATATCAGAGTTAGAAGAAATATATATAGTAAAGACAAAAAGAGGAACAGATGGAAGGGAGTAAATGGTGCAAGAAATAGAAGCAATGGCTATAATGGGGCAACAAATAAGTGGAAAGGCATATATTGGGGAACAAAATGGATGGAAGGCAGTAAATGGGGGAAGCAATAGAAGGAATGGCTATAATACAGTGGGCAAATAAATGGAAGGAAGAAAAGAAAATGAGATACACATTTATAGATGATTTTAGATTCTAGAACTAATAACAAAACTTACACCTTCATATAAAAAAATTTACACTGCCTTAGAAAGTGTAAATTTCATAAAAATTTAGTGTAAGTTTGATAAGAAGGCAAAGGAAGCAGACCTATAATGGAAGGGAGGCAGTACTTGATCTAGATCAGGTCAATGAACTTGGTTGATCTTAATCTTTGCAGAACAAATAGAATGAGATAAATGTAACAAGTGTAAGATGCCAAAAAAGTTTAATACACGAAGTTACAAAAAATGCTAAGAGATTGAAGCACATACCATATGTAAAAATCATTTGGGAAAAAGCGGGTTGTTGATAGATGAGAGCTTGACAACCAAACTCTAGAGAGCAAACCTGTATAAGACCCTCTTGATCCATCGAAAACCTCAAAAGGCAATGAAGTAGGGAGACCAAACTATAACGGAAGAAAAATGAACAACAAAAATACTAGAGGACAAATATGAAGCTTGAGCAAATAAAAGAATAGATTTCTGATACAAACTCACCATTGATACAAATCTTAAATCTTGACTGCACAAACATACCCATCGGAGAAATAACCTAACAACAAATAAATCAGTTTAAACCCTCCTCCTTTACCAGGGCTTGGGACCTGCTACAATAGGCACAAAATAGAGTGACCCATCATAGGTAGAGTTAAAATCTGGGACCTACAATGAAACAACCATATAAAAGCATAGGGTGAACAGAAAAATGCAAGCTCAACAAATTATACAATACCACAAAATAGGATTTAAGAGGTACCAGACAACAGTTCATACGATTAAATAGTACATTCGAGATTCATAGCATCAATAAACTGGAACACTAAGATGACACAATGACATGAAGGGGAAACCTGACGGCAACTAAATTTCTGATAATGATCATCAGCTTGAGGGCGAACACTAACACTAAGGACTCAATAAAAAGACATCAGTTGGCCTGCAACTTGAAATGACCGACCAACCATCAATTAGCATCAGACTCAGAAGGAACCTTCACATAGACAGAAGCATTGCCTGAATCATAAATAAGCTTGCAAAGTGGTAGATATTCAGCACCACGATTCTACTTCAGACCACGAGCCACAAGCTTCCCTAGATTATCACATATCAAACCCTTAGCAGCAATCAGTTGAGACTGAGCTCCAACATTTGTATCCAAGTTGTCAACAACAAGCAAAGAGACAATTTCACCACTCAAATAAAAAAGGAACTGAAGCTTCATGATCCAGAGAATTCCTCTTAGGTACCACCTAATAAAAAAAGCACACACAATGTAACATTGACAATGCAAAATGAGAGAACATACAGAAGGAAAAATTGAATTTGCCAAAAAAATTATATAACAAACATACCTTGATTCTTACTTAGGATATCATTGAAAGATTTGCATGAACCAACCCTACGAACAATATTGTTTACTTTATAAACACTGAACACATTATCATCAACCCCAATTATGAACCTGCGAAGTTGAGCTGGACGAGCAGGACTATTGGCTAACACAAAAACAACACCGTCATGGTCATCGACACATAACTTTATCTCATTGACAACCGTTTTCATCATAAAAGGCTTCTGCTCAACATCTTTCAAACTAGCAGCAATGACAGCAACACTGTCAACAGGAGGCTTACGCAGCCTACTTGCCATCAAATTAGACTGTTCACCAGGAGTTAAACCAAGGACTTCAATAACATATTTAGAAACTTCCCTATTTTCCAATGTGTAAGCCATCTAAAACAATTATACATGATTAGAAATGCTAAACTACAAAAATGTTTCTATTATAAAAATGTAACTGCATATCAAAATTGGAGGACCATGCAAGCAAAAACATATATAAGCATCTATCTCACCCAATAAAATTAATCATACAAACAAAATATGAGCAATGTAAACAAATACACACACACACTGGTCAAGGCTGATTACACATACTCTCAAGAATGCATCACAGCACAGATTAGATAAAAGCAGAGACTAGATCATACCTTCAATAAAGTTCTTTCTAATCCAAGCAGAGATTAGATCCACAAGAAAATTGACAGCAAAAGAACAAGAAATAGTCAATATATTACTGTCATTAACCTACTAGATAGGAGGAAAAACTTTAAAATATATTGATGAAAGAAAATAAAGATGAGATGAGAGGAAAAAGATATCATATCAAGTAAATAATGACAAACAAGATAATACAATCAGAAGAACAGAAGATAAAAGAAGAGAACACACAAGCGAGACATAGAGGGGGACAAAAGGGAACTCACAGGCGACAGGCAAAGGATAGAGACTATCAAAAATGAAAGGGAATGGAGAAACCAAGAGAGAACACATGAAGTTAAATAGGCAAATAGAAATGGATCTACGCAAAAACCAAGAGATAAGGAGTAACTGTAGTCAGTGGGGAGTTAATGCATTTCAGAAGAGACCCTTTTAGAAGGCAGAGAAGATAAAGAGCTGGTTCAAAAGGAGATTGAAGAATGCAATGGAAGAGGCACATTTTGTGGATCGAGACATAAAGACCATCATAGCAGGCCTTTAACCAACAGAAAGGCCCAATAATGAAATAGCTGGGCTCGAAGCAAAAAAAAGGCCCATATAAGGATCCACAAAGGCCTTGAAGCAATATAAAGAGCCATATATGGATCCAAACAAGCCTGAAAAAAGAAGAGGCAAAAAAGGAAAAAAATGGAAAACTTGGCGACCAAGAAGCTCAAAACCAAATCTGTTAGAAGTCAGAGAAGGGGATAGAAGGCAAATGGGAGAATGGGATAGAAGGCAAAGGAAGCACACCTCTCAGCCGCGTCAAGAGGATCGATCCAACCAAACACTGGGCCAAACAGCATCGAGTCAAGAACACAGGGAGGAAAGATGCAACCTCCAGATCCACAATGGCACCGTTACCTGGACAAAAATCATCAAATGGTAAGCCCCAAGGTGAATCAAACCTCCTGCATCTCAATTCATCAAATTATCAAAACTTTCTGATTCAATACATAGGGAGCTAGATATGCTACCTAACCAAAATCAAAATCTAGTTATATATGAACACAATTATTGCAGACAAAGAAATCTTTGCAGTAAAACAAGAACTAATGAAAATTTTTCTATGCAGATTCATAAAGGTGGTGATAGGAAAGTTGTCACGAATCTAGGGATAGCAGTCGAACCAAATCAGTTTGAAATCCAGGAAGGACATGGACAAGCACTCAGAATTGCAGGAACATCATTTCAACCAACTGAAACTGAGGTAAATTCTGAATCCTTAGACAATAACATTGAAAGGAACCCTAGATAAAAATGAACCCTAAACAAAGTGAAAAACTATGGAAGATCTCATAATCTCAGTTTAAAATCCAAAAGTGTTGTATAAAATCATACAAATTTGTTATAAAACAAACAAATAATACTACATAACAACTTATTGAGACTTCTGTTTTGCACAATAATATGAGTTTTCTAGATATGCAATCAAGAACACAGTACAGACATATCTAGAATCATATGGGTACAAATACAGGATATTATCAATCAGACCAATATGGAGCATCCAGTTCAAATGGGACTATGAACCATAGGCAAGAACAGAATAGTGTGTTATACAATATACATGTATTGGAATCTAAGTGACTCAATAGATAAGTTTTCAAAATATCAAGTGAACTAATATAATTGTTTCGGAGACACATTCTGGAACATCTGAAGAACTCACAACTGTAGAAAAAGCTCTTCCAAACTATCATATGAGCTCATTATATCAGAACACAGGATACTGGGAGCAAATGGCTAACCTGGGACATGTGCAAAGCAACAACAAGGTAAAACCCACATAGATACATGAGTCACCTAAAAGAAATTATTTTGAAGACAAAGAGAATCATAAAAAAATTAACAATTTATATGACAAAAACTTGCAGGAGAGCTTAACGAGACTACTGATACAGCAAATCAGAAATTCCCAAGAAGATGAATTCTCGGAAACAATAAATTTACAGTGCTTATTAATATATTTACACCTGACCAAGAAATGTAAACTATAGTAACTAATTTCATTACTGTTTCAGCTATCTCTAGAAATGCAGGGATCATTTATAGATATGGTGCTAGGATAACATATTATTCAGGTAAAAAATCAGCTAATTTAATATCAAACATTCCACAAGATTCAGTGAATAAATGAAATGGATTGAGAAATTATAATTATTGTCAAATTGTGCAGGAAAGCATACAAACAAACCTACCTGGACCAAACACTTACAGAGTAGAAGCTCTTGATACTACAAGTAAGGGAAAAGAGGTAAATTACAAAAAGCATATTGATTGAAGCATTGATATCATCAAAACACTTTCTTGATTAAACATTTGAAACTCATTGACTTATGAACCAATTTTGCAGATTGCAGCAGAGAATGTCAACAACAATTTAGCAAATTACAATGATGGCAGTTACTCATTTTCAGACTACCAGGTAAAACAATATAACATTACATCACTAGCAATGTAACTTTGGAAAGATAGAGCAAGAGAAACTTATCCGATCAATTTCTGAATCTATATTCCAGATTGCACCTGACATTGGATACAACAATAATGGAGGAGAGAATGAACTCAGTTACTCATTGTTAGATTATCAAGTGACACATTTTATAACATGATATTCCTGACATTTAAAATTAGCAAAAAAATATTATATAAACCAATCCATCTAATTTTATAATACTATTTTCAGAGCAATGACATAGACAACTTGAATGAAGACTACTTACAAGATAATGAAGAATCACATTGGGGTGATCGGCTCTTTAGAAATATGTAACTGCAAGAAGTACATGAGCAAACAAATAATGAGGTACAAATCAATCAAACACAACATGAGAAACAAGGGCAAGTACAGAATCATCAGAGGCTCACCAGGAACAATTTGAAAGTGCAACTAATGGAGAGGATGATCCAGACAGGGAACTTACTGAAAATGACATCGAAGCATTCCTCCTGAGTGAACAGGTAGCAGAAAGTTTAGGAAATAATGCAGATGAAGACAGCCTGTACACTCCACAGTTAGGACAGTGGTTTGAAACCAAAGAAGATGCGCAGCACTACTTCAACTTCTATGCAATCGTTGCAGGTTTCAAAACTACTATGGCTCATGTTGCAAGAACTTCAGCACAAGGTAGGGACCATGAGGTCAGAAAAATCACTCAAAGATGCAACAGATATGGGATAGCAAAGACCAAGAAGAAGAGTACAGATCAACAAGAGGCACAAGTCAATGAGGAGATCGGAAAAAAGAAGAAGAAACCTAGAAACACAAATATAATTGACAAGACAGATTGCCAATGTGTAATGGTTACTAGTGAAGAGAATGGAAGATGGAGAGTAATCAGACTAGATTTAGATCATAACCATGATCTCAATCCAGGACAGGCTAGCGGATACAAGTACTTAACAGACTTGGAGAAAGAAATGATCCTACTTTCTTCTATGAGTTCCAGATTGATGACGAGAACAGAGTAACCAATCTATTCTGGAGAGATGCGGTGTCACTAAAGTTATATGCAGAATATGGAGATGTAGTGAGTTTTGATGCAACTTATATGACAAATAAGTATAGATTGCCATTCACACCGATCATTGGAATCACAGGACATGTTCAGACATGTATATTTGCATGCGCCTTTCTTGCATGATGAAACAAAGGAAACATTCAAATGGGTCTTTGAAATGTTCCTAAAATCAATGGGAGGCAAGAGACCTCAAACTATAATAACAGATCAGGATAAAGCAATGAATGGCGCAATTTGCCTACCACAAGACATAGAAACTGCCTTTTCCGCATCAAAAACAAGTGCTACAACAAAAATCTAAAGGTTTTTGCAGCTGAAACTAATAAAGGCCTATATGAGGAATTTAAAGACATAGTAAGCAACTGTGTTACAGAGCCAGAATTTGAGTACTTGTGGCAAGAGATGATAAAAGATAAGGGCCTACAGAACAACAAGTACTTCTCAAAAATGTGGGAGATGAGGAAAAGGTTCGTACCAGTCTACTATAAAACAAATTTCTATCCATTCATCCATACCACATCAAGAAGTGAATCTACTAATGCAAGAGTTAAGGATAATGTGGGTCCAACCTATAGCATCATGAGTTTCATCACAGAGTATGAACGCATAATGGTCACCATAGAAAGAACAAAGAACCTAGTAGACTACTAAAACATGCAAAAGAGACCAAAGGAACTGCTATTTGGCTACACCTTTGAGAAACAAGCTCATGAGCTATACAATAGAATGATTTACTACAAATTCTAGATCCAACTAAAAGCAACTTCTACATTAACATTCAGAGAAGTGGAAGAAGGCAAAGAGTTTCATGTATGGCAGTGAAGCAACCAGGTACAGAAAGTGCACAGGATAAGGAAATATGTAGTACTCACAAACCTAACACCCGGTAATGAAGAATTTAGCTGTATCTGCGCCAAATTCAGCAAAGATGGAATACTATGCTCTCATATTCTGAAAATCATTATAGAGAGAAATTAGCTTGATTCTAGAGAAGTATATCATTGATAGATGGAGAAAGAAGGAGATGAGAATGAACAAGGAATAACAGAAGATCTAACAATGTCAACAAGCTCGTTGCTTAGGTTTAACATGCTATCGAGGATATCAACACCAATGAATTCAAAGGCTGCTAAAAATATACAAACTACAAATTACCTTATTACAGAGATGCAAAGGATAGACAAAGAGCTGGACAAAATGGTAGCACCTCCTATAAATGTTGAGAACCAGAACCAGGCAATACTTGAGGCACAAGTACAGAGAGAAGAACAGAGAGAGCAACAAGATAATAATTTGGTTTAGCAACTAGAAGATTCAGAAGTAACAAAAAAGAAAGGAAGGCCAGAAAAACCAAAGAGGATGAAGGAAATAATTGAACAGGAAAAGGAGAAAGCAAAGAAAAGGCAGAGCAAGAAGAAGAAGCAAGGTACTGGAAATGAAAATTCAGGTAAGTTCCATGGAAAACATTAAATTTTATTCATTCATAATAGAATATAATAAATAAAATAAAGAAATAAAAAATGTCAAAAACAACAATAACCCTAAACTTCAATTATACCACAGCTTCACCAGTGAAGCCTAAGCCAAAGAGGACAAAGAGAGCAACCAAGAGGAATGATGAACCACAAGCAAGCAATTCAAGAGCGGCAAGCGACAAGTAAAGGAGGAGAAAAAATGTCAAGATGAAGACAAAGGAGCAGCAAAAATTAGTTTATGAAGTAGAGTAATAGATTTATCGAATGTAATGCATGTTCTAAGAGTTTCTATTATTATGATGTGGAACACATCATATAGATACTGTAATGCACTTAAGTTCGATCCTATTACAAATGCGCCATGGATGGCCAGACATTTAGCAACACCATGTTAAGCTTTACAATTCATTAAAGTGAAGCATACGATGCAGGAGGCAGAATGATAGAGAACATATGAGCATGATCTATTCAGAACCACCATCCTAAAAAAAAAGTCAAAAGACAAACCTATAAAACAAATAATTTAAAAAGCCTAGAATGAAAAGTACCTCAAATAACTCATAAGTAATGAGAGGCATCTTGCTACCATCGTTCCTTGGATTGAAAACCATCTCATTGGCTAGCTTGATGCTTAAATTTGGAATGTCAACACTAGAGAACAAAGTTGACAGAACATATCTGGGAGATATCCAATTCTCAAGGAACATCATAGTGTAAATTCTAGAATCAGCCCTACACAAAAAAATTTTGAATATAATTTCTCTCAATTAAGCTTAAATATTATCTAAGCCAACCAAGTAAAATTAAAATTAACAAAATGATTATGCAATAGCAACATACTCATCATAGGGAGAATGCTTGGGCACAATGGGATATTTAAAACCATAGGCTTTGAACTTCATTTCATGCTTTACAAACTTGTCCCACCAGAAACTAAGTTCAGGAATCTAAAATACAGAAAGAAAAAATAACATATTTCACAAACAAATAAATGAATCAATTTAAATAGAAATTGCTTTAACATAAACATACCATTTTTTCTCTAACATACTCATGGTAAGCAAGGTCTTCCGAATAGAGTGAATCAAGAAAAATAAATTCCTTGTCCTTGATATCGACAATAAAAATGAACCAATGATCTTCATAAAAAGTTAGGAAATACAATTGCATAAAAGAAAAAGGAAAAAACTGAATTCATGAAGTAAAGCAGAAAAATTATAGATACAAAATACTAAATTTTAAAAGTTATTACCACATCAAGCTTGAAAAGAGGTCTTGACTTCTCAGAACGCTCAAACGCTTTCTTCATCACATCCCCATCAACTACATGATGATCTTTAAGCAAGTTTCCCTAGGTATAATAAGATTGTGGTGACATATACAAAAACATATAGAAATAAATATGATGACCAAGATCCAAAATGTAAATAAAAAATGTAACTTACTCAAATATTGGGAAAGAAAGAATGCCGCTTGTAAATATCTGGATGAGCATACGGACGACAGTAAAGGACAACACCACCAGGCTTCATCGATTCACCCAAGGCCCAATATGTGCAACGAACACCTCCAAATTACAAAGTATACAAATTACACATAACATAATTGGGAATGTATTACAAATAAGTTAAAAGATAAAAGCTTCAGATTAACAAAATAGAGAAAATAAATTACATAATATAAAGAAACATAAAATTTTATAAAGTGAAAAAGAGGGAAGTACTTGCTATAACGAGAAGACGCCAATTCACATATAGCTTTGTAGTTCACTTTTTTAGTTTTCAAAGGTTTGAACTTATTATCTCCATTGCAAATGAAATCATTAATAAGAGCTCTATTTGGACAGACCATTCTCCTAGGACCTTGAATAGGAAGTTTTCCACCAGTTGTAGAATCCCTGACTTTAAAATCAGACCGATTGGCCAAACTTTCAGGATCAACAGATGAATCAGCAGGGTAACCATGTGTCTTGCCAAGAGAAAAACCAGGAATATGCGACCTCCTCTACAACTTCTTTAATTCAGAATTATAGATGGCATCAGTTTTCTTTGTATCATCCCTAACACTTTGAAGTAAAGACTTTGATCCAGTACAAACAACTAGTGAATTATCTTGAAAAAGGATATACAGTTAGTCAAAAATAAGAAACCTCCTATACAAATATCAAAATGACAAACTTAAATCAAAATACTAATATTTTCTTTAGAAGAAGAACATCCACCGTTCTTGACAGCACCCTTCTTCAATGAGCTCCTAAGGACAGCATAAGGAGCAGACTTTCGAGATAGATTTGGAGTAATTCGAGGAAACTCTTCATCAGTAAAAGGCAAAGTCTGCATGTACAAACAGTCCTAGAAATAATGAAAATAAATGATAGATCAATGAAAAAGCAAATACGAAAAAAGGCCTTTAGAGAAGAGAATAGAACATGACAATAACAAACCTCATCCTTATTGTTGAAACCATCATTCCAAGACACTTTTGAGATCTAGTAAAAAATAAAAACACAATCAATAATGAAATTATTAACAAACTATTAGAGAAGAAGACAGCAACATACCTTCTGAGAAATAAGTCTTGGTCTTTGCTTGTAAGGAGAAGGAGACACAGAGTCAGGAATGACAGCATTTTCCTTATCAACAGCGATAATATCTCGTTCCAGATCAATAAGATCAACATGGTGACCAGAGCGAGAAGAATGATTGCTAATGTTACGCAAAGGATTGCAAACAAAAGAACCATTAATATTCCCAGGTGTTCCTGCTTTGGGTACAGCAGGAGGCACAGTAGACTTCAAATTCTGAGTAACAACAGCAGGAGTACCTACACAAAACAAAAGTACAAATTTTACATTGATTTAACATTGACATCAAGAATAATGCAGGGAAAAAGCTAGAAATAAGCAACTATGATCATTAAAATAAGAACACTTACTTTTCCTTCCAAAACCAACATCCTCGTTCGATTCAAGGTCTATAACCTAAACATTAAAGCATTAGAAATCTTAAATAATATAGAAAGAACCAAAATTATGTAACACTGAACATAAACTTGAAAGAAAAAAAGAAAAAAGTATGGACATACTCTGTTAACACCATCAATGACAACATTCTTATGTTGACACTTTGAAGTGGAAACATGACAACCATTACCAGAGACCTGAAACAAATATTAATCATTATACTTTAATGAAACATATATGTTAAATAACAAAAATAGAAAGATAAGAAATTACCTTAATAGGAATAACATTAGCTTCTTCTTGCAGATTTTTATAAACATCAGGAGGTAAGTTGTCTTGAGCAGCATCAATATCAAAACCACTACTATCATTGTCACTAGGAACAACCTTAGCAATTGCACCCATAACATCTAAAATCAATTGCTTTGATCTAACATCAGCTTTACAAATATGACGCATCATCTTGGCAAACATGTCTTGAAACTCTTTTGAAACATTAGCAAGGGAACCGACATCCATTGTCAAGGACATACCACTGTTAAAGGAATGCTTCTCAATCAATCTAGAGATTTCAATCTTCAAATTCAAAGAAGTTTACAGCGAGAAACTCTTTCCATATTCTCATAAAATTCAGCATCAAGATCATCAGCAGAAGTAATTGGTCTCAGGGAAACATACTAAAGGAAGAGAAGAAAATATATATCAATTACAAGATTCAAGGTTAAACATAAAATAAAGAACATATAAAGACAATTTAAAACTATCTAACCTTATAGTAGCAAGTCAGCTCATAATCAAGCAAAGGTCTATAACCATAAACACCAGGAGACTTCTCAGCAAGATCAGCATAAAACTGAATCATATCTTCCTACCAAACTAAAATTCTAGGAATAGAATTTGGTACTTGCCGATGATGAAAATCAATGTGATCCAAATAAACAACCTAAGATGAAAGAAAACAACTACAATGTATTAAAACTAACAACTATAAAATGACATAATATGTGATGTAGAAATCAACTACCAGAAACATACATAACTTACTGCAAGAAAAAGACACAACCACCAAGACCTTGACGATGCTTCAGTCTATCATACTTGCCTCTGGTGAAAACCTTTATGTGCTCCAACAACCAATCGAAAACAAAACCAGACCAATTCAATTGACTGATGTGATCAAGATCTTCAAAAACACCAAAATACTTTGGGCTTGGGACAGTATTGGTGTTGGGGCACAAAAAACAGCTCAGAGCAATGATTAGGAAACAAATGATAATATCTTCATTTGGTAAATTGTCCTTCTTGATCCAGTCAACAAAAAAGGATATTGGAGGAATCCTATACTTTTGAAACTTGGATAAGACAAGATCTCTACCAACAGTAGTATCCAATGGGAAAGGCCTTTTACCAGTAGGAAGATCAAGTACCAAATGAACTGACTCTTGAGTTAGAGAAACAGCCTTTCTATCATGAAACATATCACCAGATTTGGGATCAACTAAATGTGCAACACAGGTAGCAAACTTATTAGACATGAAACACTTGTTGAACTTCAGCAAAGACCCAAAACCATATCTCTGAATGACAGATTGCTTAGCAGGGGACAAAGATGATATAACACTACCGAATGCTTTCACATAAAAGCTCGAAAAACCATCTTTAGTCTTCTTCTGAATTTTCTTCTTCTTATACTGAATAAAAGAAGGAAAAAAACTATCAGATAGCTGTACCACTCATGCATACAAAATAACTATGAAATAACACAAACAAACTGTCAAAATATTAAAAGAGGTAATTATGCATAAGGATTTAATACTACAAAAAATTTTAAATTAACTTATATGGAAAAAGCATTAAAGATTCAAATAAAAATATAAGTAAACCTTAGTACAAAATTGTAAAAAAAAGAAAAACAAGACATAACCTTATGTCTCCTTGCCATATGCAACCTTGCCTTCATATTCTGAATCTTCTTAGACTGAAACAAAAAATCAAAAGATGTCAGTTTAAAGTATATAATATTAAACAAAAAAGATTAAATGATCTGAGAATATTAAACAGTACCATTCCAAGATAAAATTTAATGAATCAAGAACGAAGAAGACAATCAAAGCCAAAATATCTAGGTAAGGAGGAAGTTGAAACAACCATCTAATAATATAACAATAATAGAGAAACAAATAAATAAAAAAGATTTAGAAAAAGAAATTACATCTTTATGACACTTGTGACAGAGCACCTGATCAGAACTTAAGTTGTCAGTAGAAGAATCATCCTACAGAGAATAAAAAGAATTTAACAAAAAGAACAAACATATCATAAATTAACATATAATGCAGAAACATTTAAAGAATAGAAAAACAATAAACTTTACCAACCTGATTTTCTGATAGAGATGGATATGAATCAAAATCACTTAGACGAAGTTGTGAACACTGCACATCTTCAGAGCCAAGACTGTCTGAATCATTAGAACCAGACAAGTCAATTACACCACCTGGCCGTTTACGAACCATCTACAAAATTGGGATCAAAATAAATAATCCAGTAACATATCATGATGCAGTAGCATCTCATGATGCAGTAGCATCGCAAGTTCAAAAATAATAAAGGGCATAACAGCAAATCAACTATCAAGTTTGAATCAATAAACTAGAACAAACCTGACACAGAATAATTAAATAAAACTACAGGAAAACATAGAACTAAACAATGATGAAATAAGGTTGACAGTTTCTCATATAAACAGAGCGAATTGACAATAATAGGATCATAGAAAACTATTTAAGTGCAAACTGAAACAACAAACCCAAATAGTGTAACCATATAACTGATACTACTAGAGCACCTCAGAAAAAAAAACTCCAAATAGCATTACTGTAATATTAAGCTTTGTTCACATTATTAAAAAAATCATTCAGGTAGAGACATTCTGCTATGATCACCTACAGCTGCCATGTATTTGATCTAATTATACACAATGCATTGACATCAAAACCTTAACAAACGACATTGCAGTTATGAATATCACTAGAACATACCTTGCTAAAAACAGGAAAAGATCCAAGAGATTGATAGTACTGTCAGATGAACATGTTCAGCAGGGCACTAAAGCAACACAAATGAAATCCTGCATAAAGTTCAAAAAAAAAGTGAATAATGGTGAATAATAGTGACAAGCAACTGCAATTTTGGGTTATCAAAACACCAACACCCTAATCTGTCTGCGCAACCCTGACATGTACACTCTTCAACTATCCCATGTGAACATCAAATATAAACAAAAGCCATAAATTCATATCAATCCAAACTCAAACTTACAGTCACAATGTACAGGGGACTACAAATTTCTATGACTAGACACACTGGACTATCATATATAAATTTCCAATAGAAAAGCCAGAGGACGAACCAGAACCATATCCTAAACAAATATCATAAATACATCACATAAACCCTAACTAATTATAGACAAAACTGCACATGACAAATATTCAATCCACATAACTAATTATAGGCTGTTTCTAGAATCCCACTGACCAAATGACCATTGCAACGAATCCCAAACCACAGAAGACAAATATACCATGAAATCAAGAGAAAAAACACCAAACCTATGGAACTAAGGCAAGCAACAACAGCAACTATGAATATCCTGCGCTGTCGCACCAATATAGACACAACTGAAATCACATGGAAGCAGCGCATCTGGTGCGCAGAAACTCCTAAAATTACTAAGACAAATAGCGCATTAGCACAGATCTACAAGAGGAAGAGACAATATGAACCTCGACAAGCCACAGATAGGCCAAATCGACGAAGACACCGGCGAAACCAAAGGGACCTGACAAGCACAGATAACATATAAATAGAGAAAGTCAATCACCATGAAAAATGAAGAGAAATGATAAGAAATTTTGAATCACAGACAAACAAGACAGAGAGATCCAGCTAAGCACGAACCCTAGAATACAAAACAAACGACGGCAGTCCGAACGGAGCAGACGAACAGGAACGACGATGACAACACCACCAATCCAGCAGCAGATCACCGAAGCAAAAGGGGGAGAAAAACGTCAATCAAATCCAGAAAACAAGGGGAAACCAAATCCAAACAAAGGAAACAAATCAGGAAGAGAGAGGAGGAGGGGACGAACCGTACAAAACGCCAGGTCGCCGACGAGCGCACCGAGATTGAAGACGAAGAGCACCGACCACACTAGCGCACCAGACGAGCCGACGAACAACGAACCAATGGAGAAAATCGACAATCAGAATCACAAGACAAGCAACGAGAGCTACGAGATAGAAATCGCCGGCGACGAGAGAAAATGAAGAGGAGAGGAAACGGGCAAACCCTAGAAATCGCAAGCGACGAGAGCTCCGAGATAGAAGACCAAATGAGCGCGTCGAAATGAAAATGAGGAACGGCCAGAAACGACGAGACCCCTCCTGTACCAAGCGCGACTCCCGAAAATCAAAAAAAGCGCCGACACCTGGGGCCCACATGTCAGCGGAAAAAAAGGAAGCAAAAAAACAGAGACAACGTGCAAACCAATCTGACCGCAGAAGCAAAATCCGACGCACGAAACCAGCCGGTTGAGAGGAACAAATGAAACAACCGTTGTTGTTTAGACTTTCTCTTTCGAAATTAACCATCCAACATGCGAAGGTGTGACACAACAGGAAAATTAATTCCACGACCGAAGACTTATTTGACTCCAAGTCAAGCGGCAGTGCGGCACGTCTTGCCAAGCCTGAGTAGTACAAGGCATGAGTGTGGCTGTACGCAGTATTGCCTTTCTCCTCCATTAAACATTATTCCAAAGCTTCCAACAATGGCCGCCACGAACTATAACACCTTCGCGCTTGCTTTCCTCGGCCTATACAGTTTTTATGTGGTTTGCATGCACGCAGTACCTTGTGCCTCCTCCGCGATTCCAATTTCCTTGGACTTCAACTTCACCAACCCCGGCGAGGAGAACCCCTGCGATAAGGCGCTCAAGTGCTTTGGCGACGCCTACTTCGCAAACTCGGTGATCGAGCTGACCAAAGAACGACCGCTCCCGCGAAAGCAACGCCAGCCAAGGTCGGGTGTGGTACGCTAACCCGGTGCCGCTCTGGGACGCAGCCACCGGCGAGCTGGCGAGCTTCACCAGCGTCTTCTCCTTTCTGATCACGCCGGACAGGGACTACATGAACCCCGACGGGAGCTTCAACACCGGCGACGGGATGGCCTTCTTCCTCGCGCGTTACTCGGACGACGGCGGCAGCGTCCTCAACAACACCACCGGTGGCGGCGGCGGGAACCTCGGCCTCTTCAACGACCGCAACCACTTCAACGCCACGGGTGACGATCGGGTGGTCGCCGTGGAGTTCGACACGTACCAGAACACATGGGACACCAGCGCCCAGCACATCGGCATCGACGTCAACTCCATCAGCTCGGTCGCCTCAACGATCACGTACACGGGCATCCGGAAAGACGGCAAGAACCTCACATCCAACCTCAGGATGGCCGCCACCGTCAGATACGACAACGTGACGAAGCTGTTAGCCGTCGATCTGGAAATCGACGGTAAGCCATACTACGTCAGCAGTACCGTTGACCTCAAGTCAGTCTTGCCGGAGGAGGTGGCCGTCGGCTTCTCCGCGGCCACAGGCTCGTCCGCCGAGCTGCACCGAGTACTGTCATGGTCGTTCAATTCCCACTCGGACAGAAGAGTATAGCGGCGCCTGCACCGGCGGCATCTCAGTCTCAGCCGCCACATGCAGCTCCAGAAATTACACCGGAGCCATCTTCGAAATTGGTGTACAAGGTACTGGTTCCTGCTCTTTCTGTTCCTGTCTCTGCAATTGTGGCTCTCCTCCTCCTATGGGCGTGGCGAACGGGCAAAAGGAACGCAAACGTGGCCACCGCCGACAGCGAGTCCGGCGAGCAACGTGGCGAAGCCGACTTCGAGAGAGGCGTAGCTGGGCCGAGAAGGTTCCGCTACCGTGACCTCGCTGCCGCCACAGACGACTTCCTGCAGGAGAATATGCTCGGGCGAGGAGGTTTCGATAGCGTGTACAAGGGCCGCCTCCCGAGAAGCGACGACGACGGCGAGCAGGAGCAGGTGGTAGCCATCAAGAAGTTCTCGCCGTAGTCGTCTCAGACCAGGAAGGAGTTTGAGGCGGAGGTGAAGATTATAGGCCGACTGAGGCATCGCAACCTTGTGCCGCTCTTGGGCTGATGTGACAGCCGCAAAGGTCACTTGCTTGTCTACGAGCTCGTGCCCGAAGGCAGTCTAGATAAACACATCTATGACACTCAGAGAGTGTTAACTTGGGCCGAGAGGTACGATGAACAATCCCTAATTTGATTGAAAGGAGAACTTAATATAGTTGGCCTGTTAATTAACTTCTGTATGTACTCATGCATTATATATTGACAGGTAAAAGATCATTGTGGGATTAGGGTCAGCACTGCGCTATCTCCACCGAGAGTGGGAGCAATGTGTGGTGCACGGCGACATCAAGCCGAGCAACATAATGCTGGACTCCTCCTACAGCACTAGGCTCGGAGACTTCGGGCTGGCTCGCCTCGGCGACCACGGCACCGGCCCACAGACGACTCAGGTCAAGGGCACCATGGGGTACATAGACCCGGGGTTCGTCAATACAAGCCGGCGGAACACCCAGTCGGACATCTACAGCTTCGGCATCGTCCTGCTCGAGATCGTCTCCGAGAGAAACCCCGTGAACCGGTGTGACCCGTCCTTCATGCTGGTGAAGTGGGTCGAGAGCCTGTACAGCGAGGGCAAGATCCTCGATGCGGTTGACGCGCGCATGAAGACGAGCGACGAGGCCGCCGAGCGGCAGATGAAGCGCGCGCTGGTCGTGGGAGGGCTCTGTTGCGCGCTGCGCGAGGCCGACCAGCGGCCGTCGGTTGCGGACGCCATGTACGTCCTGCAGTCGGAGGACAAGCTGCCAGAACTTCCATCGCTGATGTACAGGACGGCTGCGGCGACGAGCTTTACCTCTGTGGGTGATCACGGAGCCTCTGAAAGAGACTTCTCCAGCGACGTCCGCTCTTCGGCGACTACCGTCACGACTCGCTCTTCTGAGTCGTTTGCCAATTGACTATATTGGATCCAATTTACCCTGTACCATGGTTTCATAGTACAATCGATTATGGCCATTCGGCGCTCTTGCATAAGGGCACCTACACTGCAGGCATATAGAGTGGGCAGCATTAGGCAAGTTTCAGTAAGACTTTCACGTGAGTTTCATTTGTATTAAATATGCTATCATGTAAGTATTTTCGATGACATGATACTGTATTTAAAAAGAGAGAAGAAATAAGTGTCATAAGGATTAAACTCTTTTAGCACGATTACCAACTCTAGATGAGTCATAGAATTAAATGTCTATAAAACTATGCAATAAAACTTTGCATTGAGAAAGAGTGTTTCATTCGAGTTTCATTTAGTTTTACAGCAGTCTTGACAATGATGCTACGAAACTAAGACTGGCTGCACAACAACGTACGAGCGAGGCGTGCGGGAGCTCATGATGGCTCGCGCGAATGCATAGCGTGCAGGAACTCAAATCTTTGAGGTAAAACAAAATTTCTAAGATTAAACCTGATTTTAGGATTTTAATTACATCATTTTTATATAAATTTATATATTTTTGAAAATACATTATTATTAATTTTTAGATTTTTTTGTAAATTATTTCTAGTCTCATTTAACTTTTTGAGCTTTCAGCTTAATTTGATTTATCTTTCTCTGACATGACACCATCTTAGTAAAAACACCATTAAAAACACCAAAGATACATTATGAACAAACTCTTTTGAGATTCTTTAAAACACTAGCAACATGCGCAATATCCCAATCCATGTTTACAACATACATATGAACCAGCTGCAACTGAGACATCTGAAACACTTAAAACATCAATTTGCAACATAGGAGAGGGGAAGGTTGAGACAGGTCGTCAGGGTTGGATTCGGTGGTGCACGAGCATGACTATTGCCAGCACTAGCACTAGCACTAGCAGCACCACATGAGCACCACCACCACCATCGCCGCCCTTTTGCTCGGCCTGGCGGGCAGCGACGGCCTGAGTGAGGAGCGAGGGGTATGGTATGACTGGGTAAGCGATGGGCGGGAGCGAGGAGCGAGCGGCGCTCCTGTGAGGCTGATGGTGGGAGAAAGCAGCAAGGCTGACTAAGACGTACCAGAGTCCAGATGGGGCTGACACCCATGGCCAAGTATTATGGTAACCCAAATTCCGCCGCTTTGTCCCCCTGCTTGTCGTCGTCTTCTTTGGCGCCATTGTGCTGGTTCCCTCCGGCACCTCCTCTCCCTAGTGTCGAAGCCGCAACGGTCACCGGCGATCAGTATTCGATTGTACATTTCTACACCAAGGCAATGCACGATTTTTTTTTAGGAAAAGACAATGCACAATTCAGTCGGTTCCTGAGGAGTTCTTCACATCAAAGTACAGATATCACGTAATTCGTCTCCCTAAAAAGATGAAATACCTCATCATCAG
Organism: Bothriochloa decipiens; assembly: GCA_023333625.1. Lineage (NCBI taxonomy): Eukaryota > Viridiplantae > Streptophyta > Magnoliopsida > Poales > Poaceae > Bothriochloa > Bothriochloa decipiens. Next base: position 28,977,369 of record CM041631.1, on the reverse strand, counting down.
AAGTAAGAGTAACTCCAACAGTTTTGCATTTTTTGTTTGATAAAATATGAAGTTTGCAAACTCTTAAATCAATATGGGGAGGAGAAAAAAAAGGTTATCTCCAACGGTTTGTTAAAATTGACTTGCCAAAATCCAAAAAGCAAACCCAGCGGCGCGGGAGGGAAGAGCGCGCGCAGGAGTAGTGCGCGAGACGGAATGCCAAGCCGATCGTGAGCTTGCATATATACCAATCTATCCCAAAATTTTACCAAGTTAACAAAAATGCAAGCTCATTTGTAAAACTGTTGGATAGATTTTTTTTTTAAATAAGAATGTAAAGCCTATTTACAAAACTATTGGAGCTCAAATCTTTACAATAAGTCTAAGCTCTCAAGTATCTGTTTCAGCTCAACAGATTTAAGACATTCAGAACATGGTAGTCTTCCCTTATCGTCTAAACTCCAGTCCCGACTACAATGAAAAACCTTCACAGACGAACCATATAATACACGAACGAACATCGCCCATTCTAGCGTTCTCATCCAGGTAACAAGTCGATCGAGAAACAGAATAAGAATACTTCAAAATCCATTCTTGCATCGAGGTCTTAGTCGCTGGCGAAAACTTGCATCCAAGTTGTCAAATACATTAATCTCTGAGCTGTAAATTACAGTCAATAATCACTTTACACAAATCATCAGCAGCATCAGCTGCTTCTCCTTGACCTACGTATGCTCCTACTACTGCAGGCTACATTACAGAGTCTCGACGATGATCTCCCGCAGCGCACGCCTTGACGCCTCGACGTCGCGTCGCACAACGAACGGGTGTGAGAGCAGCTGCGGCACCGTGGCGCGCCGCCTCGGCTCCTTCTGCAGGCACGCCGCGACGAACGCGCGCAGCTCAGCTGACGCCTCCGCATCCTCCGGCACGGACAGAGGCTCCCCGTCGCAGATCGCCTCCTCTATCTCCTCAACGTACGCCTTCTCCACTCCGGGCAGGATGGGTCTCCGCCCCAAGAACATCTCCAGGACGGTGACGCCGAGGCCCCAGACATCTGCCGCCATGGCGCCGTGGGGCGCCGCGCGGGCTCCGGGCCCGAACCGCTCGGGGCTGAAGTAGAACATGCTGCCGCGGTTGATGGGTACCAGGAGGCGCTCGCCGGAACCGCCGTAGAGGATCCTGGAGAGGTTGAAGTCGCTGATCTTGATCTCCCCACGGGTGTTCGCGAGGAGGTTGTCGGGCTTGACGTCGAGGTGGGCGACGCCGCGGGAATGGAGCTGTGCCAGCGCCACGACGCACTGCGCGGCCACCTCGGCGACGGCTGACTCCGGGACTCCTCGACGTGAGCGCCGGTGCAGGAGATCGCCGAGTTATCCGGCGTCCATGTACTCGAGCACGAAAGCGGCCTTGCCGCCGGGGCCGCGGAGCAGGGCGTGGAAGTCGACGGCGTGCGGCGCCCCCGCGGCGACCGGGTCCGGGTCGAACGTTATCTTGAGCGCGAAGACCGCGCCCGTGCGGCAGTGGCGAGCCTTGCAGACCCTGGCGAGGCCGCCCTCGCCGAGGTCGGCGATCCAGTCGAGGTCTGACAGCCGCAGCTCCTCTGGCTCTGGCGCCGCCACCACAGGCGTGGAGGCCCTCGTGCTCTGGTGTGGCGGAGCAGGAGCGGCATTGGCTGCCCGGCGGAGCATCTCGTCAGGCATCATCGGGATGACCGAGCAAGCCATGCATCGGACGCGCTGTGGGTGGAGTTCTTGGAGACGAGACAAGATGCAGGAGAGGAAGGCGAGGGCTGAAAATAAGGAAGCGTGCGAGATGGGATCGGAGGGAGAAGCAGCGGGGATTTGTTTATAGTTATAGCTCCGGACTGCGTGAGCGTGAGGCAATGCAAGGTCGGCGGGCTCAGCTGATTTTGGCGGGCATCAGATCGATCGTGACCCACCCCAAGTCGAAGTTGGACCGACTCTCTGAACCGCTGTTGGGGTCCACTGTCCACCGGCCGTGGCACCGCACGCCTGCGCGGCATGTGTTTTCCCTCGAGCGCAGGACCTCATGATTCTCCCCAGTGTACGTGCGGATACATAAACGAATACAAACACTTGGCACAATCTTTCAGCATTCAGATTAAAAATATTTCTAGTTAATAATTTGTAACTTTGTGATCATAGAATGAAGCCTTCCAACTACGACGATCATCATGCCTATGTATCAAAAACCTACAAACCAAAATTTTTTTTTTCCAAAAAATGAAAATATTCAAAAAAAAGAAACGGGGATTAATATGTCGAACCGGGCCTAAGTTTTCTGATAAAGTTTGTCCACGTAAACTTTTGCACAATTTTGTTATAATTTATGCACCAAAGTTATACATACAGAATGATATGACATATAAGATCTAAGTATAATTTGTATATCATGGAAAAATCTTATTAGTTTGTCCACATAACCTTTTTGAGGAAAAACATTTTGTCTAAGATTAAACATGATTTCAAAAAATAAATGGATAATATTTTCAAATTATTTTTATATATTTGTTTTACAAATATTTGTAATGTGATTTACACTCTTGAACTTTAAGTTTAGTTTAATTTATTTCCCTTTGATGTGGCGCCACATTAGTAAAACCATCTAAGATGCAACAACACATGGTTTTAAAAAGTTGAAGAAGCATTAAAACAAACTAGTTTCGTAATCACGCAAGAAATCCGTTAGCACTAAAGAGCAGCTAAAATTAGTACTAGTGGATCTAGACATACTAAAAAATCTGTTAATTATTAGCTGAAAGGCTCCTGACTATTTGTTCGATTAGCAGGTTTGGAGTAGCTAATAGGTGGTAATTAGCTAGCTAAAATGAACAACTATTTTTATCAAAAAAATTAACATCTATTAACTATTAGCTAGCTTAGCGCTTACAGTACTCGTATATAGATCCAAAAACAGATCAAAGAAATAGACAAACATTTTCGGACACAGGATGGGCATCATCTCTGTTCTACTGCGCTCGACTTTGGGCCAGTGCCCAACAGACCTAGCCGGCCAGGCCCAAGTTTAGATAATGGACAATTCAACAGTTAGGCAGCGCGCCCCACCCCGCCCACACCCAAAAGAAAAAATAGAGATCCATCTTCTTCGACCTTCGTCCGTGGCTGCGGCTCTTCCCTCAGTTCGTCACTGCCTCGCTCCACCTCCCTGTTACGGTAGGTCCGCTCCTGTTCTCGAAGCCTCGGCGCGCGGGGGCGGCGAATCCAATGGCGGGCGAGGACGAGCTCACCGTCGGCGGGGGCGTGCCCGAGTCCGTCGCCGAGGCCTTCTCCCTCGCCGCCGCGGCCGTCGCCTCCCGCTTCGCCCGCCTGCCCTTCTCCGAGGACTTCTCCGACGACGACGAGGCCCGCAGCGTCTCGGCGCCACGCGGAGGAGGCTGCGTGGATGACCCCGGGCCCGCCTCCGACGCCCTTGCCGGCGGCGGCAGCGTCGCGGGCGACGGCGACGAAGTCGTGGTCGTCGGCGGAGGCCGCGGAGGCGGGTACGAGGACGCGGTGGTGGTCGGTGGGCGCGGAGAAGAGGAGGATGCGGTCGTGGTTGTCGGGGAGCAGCGCGGGGAGAAGAAGCTGGGGAAGGAGGAAGGATGCGTCGAGGGGTCCGGGAAGGGGTCAGTGAACCTCGACGGGCGCAAGGCGACGAGGACGGCGAGGAGGCGGCGGAGAAGGCGATCTTGTTGCCAGATTTCGACTGAGGAGCTCATTTGCTGGCCGCTGAATTCTAGCATCTCGCTGTAGCTTGGGCCAAGGTGTGAATTTCAGTTTAGCTTTGTTCTTATTATTAGAGGTAACTGTGAGGCTTAGATCTTTTGTTGCATGTTGTTTGCTTGGCAGTAATGTAGTGTGGTTTTAAGCTCAGTCATTTTAGATGTTTATAAACTCATATGACAGTTTCTCAGATGTTTAAGCTCAGGCGTTACTAGTAGTTTCTTCCTTACTGATGATTCTTGGCTGCTATGTGTCTTTATTTTGATGTGGTAAGGGCTGGTGATTGATATTGGGATGATGAAACAGCTACTGAGCTGGCACCTTTGACGAAAGATCTAAAGAATTTAATTGAAACTTCTTCCTCGTGCACATTGGCAACATATCATGTATATAGTGCTCTGTTTTCTTGTCAAATAAACTAAGTTATCTCTGTGAGCAAAAAGAGGCTAACTGGATTATAATGTGAAAAAGAGAAATGTTAAGTTTCTATTTCTTAAAAAGAGGTAACTGTGAGGCTTAGATCTTTTATTTTATGGTTTGCTTGGCGGTAATGTAGTGTGGTTTTAAGCGCAGACATTTTAGATGTTTAAATTTGAACTCAGATGACAGTTTCTCAGATGTTTATGCTTAGGCGAGAGTTACAAGTAGTTTCTTCCTTACTGATGATTCTTGGCTGCTATGTATCTTTGATTTTGATGTGGTACAAGGGCTGGTGATTGGTATGGAATGATGAAACAGCTACTGAGATGGCACCTGGGATGAAAGATCTAAATAATTTAATTCAAACTTCTTCCTCGTGCACAGTTGCAAATTGCAATGTATCATGTAGTAGTACTCTGTTTTCTTGTCAACAACAACAACAACATAGCCTTTTGTCTCAAGCAAGTTGGGGTAGGTTATAGATGAAACCCAAAAGAGACATGGAAACGAAGAAGTGTACAAGAAAAAAAAGATTACGGTTCAGGCACGTTAATTGCTAGTCTCCAAGCGCTCCTATCCATAGCTAAATCCTTAGGGATATTCCACTCCTTAAGGTTTCTCTTAACCGACTCGTTCCAAGTCAGTTTAGGTCGACCTCTACCGCGCTTTACATTATCGACCCACTTTAGAACCCCACTACGCACCGGCGCCTCAAGAGGCCTCCGTTGGACATGGCTAAACCATCTCAACTGGTGTTGAATCAATTTCTCCTCAATTGGTGCCACCCCAACTTTATCCCAAATATCGTTGTTCCGGACTCTATCCCTTTGTCCACAACACCATCGTAACATACACATCTCTGCTACACAATTGCTGGATATGTCGCCTTTTTGTAGGCCAACGTTCAGCACCATATAACATCGTCGGACGAATCGCTGTCCTATAAAACTTACCTTTTAACTTCTGAGGCACCCTTTTGTCACAGAGGACTCCTGAAGCCTGACGCCATTTCAACCAACCGGCTGAAATTCTATGCCTAACATCTTCATCAATGCCGCCATCCTTTTGTAGCATCGATCCTAAATACCGAAAAGTATCCTTCTTGGCCACCGCTTGCCCATCAAGGCTAACGTCTCCCTCCTCGTTCCTAGTCGCGCTGAAATTGCACCTCATATACTCGGTCTTGGTCCTACTAAGTCTAAATCCTTTCGACTCTAACGTGTGCCTTCATAGTTCTAACTTCCTATTAACCCCTGTCCTAGTCTCATCCACTAGCACCACATCATCAGCAAAGAGCATACACCAAGGGATATCACCTTGTATGTCCCTTGTGACCTCATCCATCACCAAAGCAAATAAATAAGGGCTCAATGCTGACTCTTGATGTAGTCCTATTTTAATTGGAAAGTCACTGATGTCGCCATCACATGTTCGGACACACGTCACCACATCCCTGTACATATCCTTGATGAGGGTGATGTACTTAGTTGGGACTTTGTGCTTTTCCAAGGCCCATCACATGACATTTCTCGGTACTTTGTCATATGCCTTCTCGAGGTCAATAAAGACCATGTGCAAGTCCTTCTTCTGCTCCCTATATCTCTCCATCAACTGTCGTAATAAGAAAATCGCCTCCATGGTCGACCTATCAGGCATAAACCCAAATTGGTTTTGGGTTACACTTGTCACTCTTCTTAGACGATGCTCGATAACCCTCTCCCACGGTAATTAGTACAACTTTGAACATCTCCCTTGTTCTTCAAGATCGGTATTAATATACTTCTCCGTCATTCTTTAGGTATCTTGTTTGACCGAAAAATGAGGTTAAAAAGTTTAGTTAACCATACTATCGCTCTGGCACCTAGGCATCTCCACACCTCAATGGGGATACCATCAGGGCCCATCGCTTTACCTCCCTTCATCCTCTTCAAAGCCTCCCCGATCTCTGGCTCCTGAATTCTTCTCACGAAGAGTCTGTTGGTATCGTCAAATGATTCATCCAACTCTAAGGTAGGACCCTCATTCTCCCCATTAAACAACTTGTCAAAGTACTCTCTCCACCTGCCCTTGGTCTCCTCATCCCTCACCAAAAGTCGATCCGTCCATCCTTGATGCATTTGATTTGGTTGATGTCCCTCGTCTTCCTCTCGCGGATCCTAGCCATCCTATAAATTTCCTTCTCCCCTTCCTTCGGGCCTAGCCGCTGATAAAGGTCATCATACGCCTGACCTTTTGCTACACTCACCACTCGTTTTGCAGCCCTCTTCGCTATTTTATAGCCCTCAATGTTGGCTGCACTCTTGTCGTGATGGAGGCGCTTGAACCACTCCTTCTTCTCCCTAATAGCCCTTTGCACCTCGTCATTCCACCTCGTGTCTTTCGCTTCCCGTTTGCCTCCCCTACTAACGCTAAACACATCTGAAGCCACCTTCCGAACACATGTGGCCATCTTTAGCCACATGTCCTCTGCATCTTCTCCTTCTTCCCACGGCCCCTCATCTATCATCCTCTTCTTAAATGTTTGTGTTGTTTCCCCTTTAAGCTTCCACCATTTTGTTCTCGCAATCTTGGGCCGATTGTCCCGTGGACACGTACCCGAAAGCGAAAATCCGTCACCACAAGCTTGTGTTGAGGGACCACACTCCCCAGGTAACACCTTACAATCTAAGCAAACATGAATTTTTATTGTCAAATAAACAAAGTTATCTCCACGAGCAAAAAGAGGCTAACTGGATTATAATGTTAAAACAAAAATGCCCGAATTTTTATTCTTTAAGAGGAGAATTCCTGCAATTTACTAAATGACTTTGCCTGAAACCATTTGTCACATTGTTTGCTATAGAAGGGTAAAGTGTCTGAAAATTATTTGCTGGGTGAACTGATGAGAAGGCAAAATAGGGAATGTATTGCTTGTGAATTCAAACATGTACTGTTCCATGAGAAGAGAACTTGATTGAAATGATGCATAAACATATTTGCCAATTCCATTTGTGCCACCAGATACGGCAGTGAAAATTGTGTAAGCTTTCTTGTCAAAGTCGTACAATTTTCTAAGCTTGATAGTGTTTCTGAATGCTGAGAACCAAAAAATCATGTAGTAGTATTTTGTTTTCTTGTCAAATAAACTAAGTTATCTCCGTGAACAAAAAGAGGCTTACTGGATTATAACTATTTCTTAAGAGGAGAAGAATATCTGCAATTTACTAAATTACTGGCCATCCTGAATCCATTTGTCATATTGTTTAGCAGGGCAAAGTGTCCGAAAATTATTTGCTGGTTCAAATGATGAGAAGGCGAAATAGGATTAACACGGAATGCATTGCTTGTGAATTCAAACATGTAGTGTTCCACCAGAAGCGAACTTGATTGAAATGATGCACAAACATATTTTCAGATTCCCTTTGTGCCATCAGATAGGCATTGGAAATTGTGTAAGCTTTCTGGTCGAGTCATACAAATTTCTAATCTTGGTAGTGTTTCTGAATGCTGAGAACTAAAAAAATTGTGGATGGGAAAGATAACTTTCTTATCAGACAGAAGGTTACCCAGGATTCTAGTGTAACTAGTAGAGGAGCTTCAAAGGTTTTACATTTCTAGCAACTTAGACCCAAATTAGTAGTCTGTCCGTGCGACATGAATCATATAATTTATTGCTTCAGACGGCTCATGTGAGTTGTGACTGATGAACATTTCAACCACTGTGCCACTTCCAAACATAGAGCAATAGTCATTGTGTTGTAAGATACTGATGGTAACCAATTAGTTTAACTGGCAACCTTCATACCTGCTGAAAATTGTCAATGATAGGAGAAATAGTAACAAGGCTTATTCCGCCTGGTGATCTGAACACTTGAGACTTAGTTCACTACTTGGAGTACTGAATATATGTGCTGCAGTAGATCCGTGTAAACCATGCTTGCTGGCAGAATTACTGCAAAAGAGGTCCTCACAGTAGTATTATCAGTTTCAAGAAATCCATTTTTGGAGAACATGCAAGACATGCAAATTCTCTCTTTATTAAGACAAACTTTTAGTAAATAAGCTTTTTGGATGAGAAATTTACATAATTGTCAGTTCTGTATACATGAAAAGTTGGCATCAGACATCTGCTTCATCTTTTGTCTGTGTACTGGGTTTGTTAACTCTGCATTTTTTCTTATTATAGGTAACTGTGGCGGTCAGATCTTCTGCTGCATGTTGTTTGCCTGGCAGTAATATAGTGTGGTTTTAAGCTCAGACGATATTTTCTTAGATGTTCAAACTCAGACAGGCAGTTCCTCAGATGTTGGGGTTCAGGCAAGAGTTTGCTACTACTAGTTTCTTCCTTACTGATGATTTTTAGCAGATATGGAATGATGAAAAACTGAGCTGGGACCTGTGATGAAAAATCTGAAGAATTTAATTGAAACTTCTTCCTCGTGCACATTGGCAATGTATCATCTATGTAGTGCTTTATTTTCTTGTCAAATAAACTATGTTATCTCTGTGAGGGAAGAGTGGCTAACTGCATTATAATTATAATATTAAAAAGAGAAATGGCAGAATTTCTATTCCTAGAAAGAATAATTCCTGCAATTTACTAAATTACTGTGCATCCTGAAACCATTTGTCACATTTTTTTTTCTATAGAAGGCCAAAGCGTCTTACAATAATTTTCTGGGTGAACTGATGAGAAGGCGAAGTAGGATTAACAGGGAATGTATTGCTTGTGAACTCAAACATATACTGTTTCACAGGAAGGGAACTTGATGCACACTTACAAATAAGCAAACATCTTTGCTAACTCCTTGTGTCTGCCACCAGAAATGCGAGTGGAAATTGTGTAAGCTTCCTGGTCAAAGTCATTAAATTTTCAAAGCTTGATGGTGTTGCTGAATGCTGATAACCAAAAGATTGTTGAACTAGATAAGATAGGAACTATAACTTTCTTAGCAGACGGAAGGTTATCCAGAATTCTAGTGTAATTAGTAGAGGAGCTTCAAAGGTTTTGCATTTCTAGCAACTGAATCATATAATTTATTGCTTCAGGTGGCTTGTGTGACTGATGAATGTTTCAGACCACCGTGCCATTTCCAAACATAGAGCAATACTGAAACTTGGACAGTTCTTGTGTTGTGAGATACTGATGTACCAATTAGTCTAACCGGTAACTTTCAGACCTGCTGAAAATTGTCAATGATAGGAGAAATGGTAACAAGGCTCATTCAGCCTGGTGATCTAAACACTCAGAGACTTGGTTCACTACTGAGTACTGACATATATGTGCTGCAATACAGTAGATCAGGTAACCATGCTGGCTGGCAGAATGACTGCAAAAGAGGCCCTCACAGTAGTTTGAAGAATTCTTTTTTTGGAGAGCATGCAAGACACGGAAATTTTTTCTTTGTTAAGACAAACTTTTAGTAAATGAGTTATTTGGATGAGAAATTTAGATAATTGTCAATTTTGTATATATGGAAATTGACATCAGTCATCTGCATCATCTTTTGTCTATGTACTAGTTTTGTGACCTCTGCTTTTGTGAAACCTGATGCGTCCCCATGTTATTTGACATGCCAGAAACACTAGCGTTCATTCTTGTTGTGTTTACAGTGTATTTTGACTTTGTCTATTTATACAGGTTCAAATGGATAATACTGAATTGCTTGTTACAATAATTGAATGTTAACTACAAACTTCTTAGTGGCTGTGAAACAGTCATCACTTACCTTTTTTTTTTTTTTCCAAAGCAGGTTGCTGGCAGTGGACACTTGCAAAGTGCAGTGGCTTGCTGGTGACTAACGACAGTCATCAGTCACCAGCCACCACAGAAATGCAGTAGTTAGTATATGATCGATGACCCCTGTGGCGCAGTGTTGACACGCGCCTGTTGGATTTCCTATGTAGTTTTAAGAGTTTTCTGTATCACCATTTCACAAAACAAGGACGTAGGTATAATATTGCATCTGTTTTGTTAGTGCTTTGTAAAGTATTTGCAGCTCTATAAACTTTTATCACCATTTCGCTACATCGATGGATACCTGAGGGGGTGGAAGTCAGTAGTCACAGACTCAGCTTTGCAAAGCTTTCTTTGAATTTATTGCTTCAGTTCCACAATAGGAGTATTTGTCGTTGCATATACATGGGTCTGATTGGTCGCGTGCACAATACCTTGGCCGGTCTCCCATAGGCATAGTGCAAATAGTATACTGTCCTTAAAGCAGGCTTGCACCGGCACACAATCTACAGCTCCTGCACTCGCTGTGCAGCGAGGGTGTTGGATGAATTGCCAATACAGATTTCAAATGTCTCGTCCAACCAAACAAAAAGATTACTGGATGCAGATTTTCAATGTGCATGTAACCAAACAGTGCCCCAGGAAGCGTCCGCCATGATCTGCTGATTGGACTCGGTCAGCTGGAGTGGATCCGGGCGGTTGCCACCAGGGTCTACATGCAAACATTCAACTCATCCTGACCCCATTTCACGCACACAGGAGATCGACACACAGAACCCAAGCCAACTCGCTGAGAAGCGTCCCTAGGGATTTTGCCGGTCGCCGCCGCCAGTGGCAGCAACAACCATTGCCTGCTGTCAGGATCGATCTCCATTCCCGCTAAGCCTCTCTCCATCTCCTCGCCGACGTTGTCGTGCGCTACACACCGCCGGCCGGTACACGGGAAGTCGCAGTGAGTCGTCAGCTGTGTGTTGCGTAGCCGCGGATCCTGGGGCCATGGAAATGGGGAGGAGCTGGCGTTGGCACGCCGTCGCCGCGCTCGGCGTCGCGTGCGCGGCCGCCGTTGTCGCCGCCGCCGATACGGGGATCGGCGTACGCAATTCCACGCGGAATAGTAGTGATCGTGGCACCACGTCTGGCCGGTAATACAAACAGCACCTCGTGTTTTCCACGAGCAGGATTTGTTTTCTTTTTAATCACTGGATATATGTCTGAAAGTGCAATGTTTCAGGTATGCTTTTGGCTAACAATGTGGTGGCATTTTGTGAATGTTTTAATTTGTTGTTTTCTGTTAAAACCCGAAACAGCCAATGGAATTTGGGTGGCGGATCGTGCTGGGGTCACTGATCGGGTTTTTTGGCGCCGCGTTTGGGAGCGTCGGCGGCGTCGGCGGAGGCGGCGTCTTCCTGCCAATGCTAGCGTTGATCATTGGGTTTGATCCCAAGTCATCGGCCGCCATGTCCAAGTGTGAGCATCTAACGGCCGGGTCCCTCTATTCCTATACATGGATCAGTGATCAACCGAATGCTATACTATTTCATTTGTGATTGACAGGCATGATCATGGGTGCATCCATGTCAACTGTCTACTACAATCTCAAGCTCAAGCACCCGAGTTTGGACATACCACTGATTGACTACGACCTCGCCATGCTCATCCAGCCTATGCTCATGCTTGGGATCAGCATTGGTGTAATTTTCAATGTTGTTTTCCCTGACTGGCTGGTCACGGCGCTTCTGATAATCCTCTTCCTAGGTTTGCTTTTTTTATCGCTAAGCACCTTGGAAGCTTGTCTGATTTGATTATTGACCTTGCATTGAGACCCCGATTGACCTGTGGGTTTGCATCTGCAATGCAAACTGAATCACAGTAACATCAACAAAGGCCTTCTTCAAGGGCGTTGAGACATGGAAGAAAGAGACCATAAAGAAAAGGGTAACTCTTGTGCAAACTCCATTGTAATCTTCATGTTTCCTTTTTTTTCTCCCTCTTGTTATACTAATCCAGAATGCCTTCCATGTTTCCAGGAGGCCGCGCAAAGGGCGGAACAATTATGTAAAAACGATGAGTTTTATTATCTTCACCAAAAGCAAAAATTAAACTCTTCCTTTTGATTAAATTGTTTCCTCCCTAATAAAACGTTTCAGATCCGGAACCAGAGCATGCAACAACAATCCCTATAGAGTCAGGTGATGCTGTTGGCGCAAACAATCCATTACATAAGAAGGCAAATTTCAAATGATTCAACTCTTTGCATTTTCCAAACAATAGCCATAAGATTTTTGAGCTAGATTTTTCCAATGTTTCAGAAGCCATCACTTCTGAAGAATGTTTACTGGAAGGAGTTCGGTCTCCTTGCATTTGTGTGGTTGGCATTCCTTGGGCTTCAGATAGCAAACGTGAGAATCAATTCTACAACTTCTCATCTAATATATCATTCAGTTGCATCTCGCATAAATTTCCATGCATATTGTAACCAATTTCTTTCTTTAATTGCTTCTATCTTCTTCACAAGTAATTTCCATATTTGCAGAAGTACAGTGCTTACTGCTCCGCGCTATACTGGGCCTTGAATTCTCTCCAGGTTTGAATGTTAAAAAAGAACAGACGGATTGTTGGGGGTCTATTTTGTCTGAATGGATTGTTTCTATAGGAATTTTTAGGATTTAGATCAATTTTTTTCTAAATTCTAAGAATTTGATTTAAATTGCAATCATAAAAAAACTTGGAAAGCATCAAATTAAATCTTTAATTTCTGCTGGCTTGATGCAGATCCCTGTAGCAGCAGAAGTGACCATGTATGAAGCACATGGGTTGGCGACTGGAAAGAAGGTGTTATCATCGAAGGGAAGCCAACAGAGTGCCCTAAATTCTTGCCAGCTCTTTGTATACTGTCAATTTGGTATCATTGCAGGGCTTGTTGGGGGTCTACTAGGTGTTGGAGGTGGCTTCATTATGGGTCCATTGTTCTTGGAGCTTGGTATCCCTCCCCAGGTACACTCCAGCCTATGGTTTGTTTGGAATAGAATTTCATAAAAACATTCTTGGGGTTTTATCAAGCCATGCTTTATGAACTTTTCTAGTATCCTGTGGTACCATTGTATAAATTGTGGTACCAACGATTGTTATCTTCGGGTTAGAACTAAATTTCGATAGCAGAGGTAATGAACAAAGTACAATTTCGGTAGCTCTTAGTACATTTCTGGAGGCTATAAAAACCTCTTGACTTATCCCTAACAACTGGAACTATGATAGGTTTTTAGTGCTACAGCCACATTTGCAATGATGTTCTCATCCTCCATGTCGGTTGTTGAATACTACCTCTTGCAAAGGTTTCCAGTGCCTTACGGTAATCTTCTTCCATATTTTCTTCATGATTATACAGTGACAGCTGGTTGTGGACTCAATACATTTGCCTTGTCTGTAGCTGCTTACTTCTTCGCTATTGCGTTCATCGCTGCCATCATCAGCCAGCACTATGTGAGGAAGTTTATCAGTCGGCTAGGGCGTGCTTCACTCATAATCTTCATCTTGGCTTCCATGGTCTTCATCAGCGCAATTTCTCTCGGTAACATAATCTAAAACTTGCTGAGGTTGACCGTAATCTCCATGGATGAATAGTTGCATAAATCATCATCTTCATGCAGGTGGGGTAGGAATCTCAAACATAGTTCACAAGATCGAGTGTCACCAGTACATGGGTTTTGAAAGCCTTTGCAATTATGGTACGTAGGAGGTAACTAAATCAGCTTAGAAGTGATAAACTTCACCGTGAAGTCATATGTCCAAAAAAATGGAAACAATTCTAGAGTAGATTGGTCGATTTAATCAGAGGAAGGGTTAGTAAAGATAATATAGTCACGCAACAACTCCAGACGGAGTCGACTGCATCCAAGTTTCCTGTCAAATTTGCTAAGTCTGTTTAACTTGTGCCTCTTGTTCTGAAAAGGTTGTGTCCACAGCGCGTGTGTGATAGTTGTGTCAAGTGCCAACAAAGCAAGTCATCATGCTTCAATTTTTTAGAATTAACGCACATCCATCACTACTTTTTCTCATGCTTTCTACCCATCTTATCGTGATATTAAATCATGTGCGGGCAACAAAAATTATTATAAATGGCGGTCAATAGTCGTGTAATATGAAAAGGCAATATGCATTTTTTCAATATGTTACATCATTAGTCTTGAGATCTGCGATCACTAGTTCATAACAAGAAAAGATCAGATGTATCATGCATAATGTTACAGACATATAGGATATACTTCCTCCATCCTAAATTATAAGTTGTTTGACTTTTGTATCCTAAGTTTGACCGTTTATCTTATTAAAAAATTTATACAAATATAGTTAAATTTAAGACATTCTTGAAGAGTTTTGATTAATAAAACAAGCCACGACAAAAGAAATGGTATTTTGTATAAATTTTTTAATAAGACAAGTGGTCAAATTTTCTGTCCAAAAAGTCAAACGACTTACAATTTAGGATGAAGAAAGTATATAATAATAAAACCAAAGTCAGTAGACTATAAGGGTCAGTCCGGTGAGCTTCACTTCCTAATATTTTTTATTAGTTTCACTTTTTAGTGGAAGGATAACAATGTGAAAGTAAGAAAGAAAAATAGACGATTCACCTTTTTCGTAGCTCTTAAATATTTAGCTCAACAAAATAAAAGGTAGATGTGTGTATATTTGTATTTATAAAACTACTTCATAATCTTGTAAATTTCCTAGATTTAATAAATATATTATAGTATAAAATCATGCTCAATATTATAATTACAGCTCACCAAAAAATTTACAAAATACTCTAAAACTATTTTTCACCGAAGGGGTTAGTATGCAAGCACATTATGAGATAACTTGTTACTACCAGAAAATGGATCATCTTTGGTGGCTAACAATTTCTTTGAGGGGGCAAAATTGAACCTCCAAGGAATATATCATTGCCTCAAGTAAATTGTTGCATCCACTGAGGAAAAATTGTTCATTTTCCTAGTTGTTCCTCTTAACCCTTAATATATGGACTCGCATTCCAGACTTGTTAGGTAGACATTGCATTCTATAGACACAAATGCTCCATTGACATGTTTGGCAAATGAAATATGGTTTCCCTTGCTACAATATTAATCGAACAAATGGTACAAATTTAAGCTGTTATTAGAGAGTACATATTCACTTAGCTTGAGATGTCTAGTTAGTTTAAAGCAAACGTGCAACATACTAATATAGGATGAAGACGGAGTTTATATCAAAGTTGCAAAGCTTGAAGAGATCTATAACTTCGTTGTTGATGAAAAAATTTAAATTCATTTAGAGTCTGAAAATTATTTTTTGTACACACCAAGCTTTGAAATTCATTCTTATTATTTTTTTGTAAAGGATCTCGGATGGAGATATCCGGGAGGGTTGTTATTATATTTCTTAACATTGTTAAAAAATTGACCTATCCTTTGTTTTGTTGGTGGCTAAACCCCCAAGGTAATCATATGTGCTCTACTCTTGGCAGTGCTTCCTCGAGAGTTGATCGTTAAGGATAATTCTTTGCGGGTTTTATAGTTTTCTTGAGAGTTTGGTCTCAAGAATATTCGGTTTTCTAGTAGTGCATTGCACATGTTGCTTTTTATTTAGGTATATTGGATGTTGTTGTCTTTTAGCTTCTCTCCACTCACGTACGTGGCAGACATTATTTGAGATAATAGTGGACACTAGGACAATACTAGAACTTATCTCAACCTAGTAATGCATACATGACAAATCTTATGCCTTTTGGTGTTCACACTCCTCACTTAAATGCATGAAAGCCACTTTTGAGACCATTTAATTAGCACTTTATTACTTTCCGATGGACCCAAGAAAGCTATACTATGGTCCAAACGCGATTACTGAGGTTTGGTTTCTGATTGCGCTCAGTTGACATATGAGTAATCAGTCTTCTAACTTTTATAATGCCGAGTGGTCAGGACGCTCTGCACCTTACTTTTGTCGGTGAAAACTTGATAGAGGCAGGAGGTCCGAGACTGAGAGACCAGCTCTCTCCATGCTCGAGTCCGTCGCGTAGCCAAAGCACTGTGATCAATCAATGAACTATGCATGGTGTTAAGAATTTGCAGCTGATCTGGAGCACCATCTACTCTCCCATCCCTAAATCCTGTCGTTTTCACCTTTTGAGAAAAAACTTTATAAATATATATTAAAAATATTAATATTTATGGTATATAGTTAATATCATTAGATAGATATTTGAATCTAGTTTTTAATAAAAAAATATTTAAAGATACAAATATTACACATATTTATACAAATCGAGTTAAACTTTGTGTATGGAAACCAACAACGATGATGATCAATTAGGGACGTAGAGAGTATATGGCCCGCGCACATGCAAACATTCATTCTTGTCCCAGTTCTTCCCATAGAGATGGAGCGCAAGCAACCGTCGGATCGGCAAATATAAATCATGCAATCACCATCATTAAGCATGACACTGTTGCACCATTCTCTATGCAGGCTACTAGATTGAAAACACCACCGACCACGGGTTAGGTGGGTCATATGATGATTCACATATTTTAATTAACCCAAGTGTATCTTGTTTTGTCTTATATATTTTCATGTAGGTAATTTGACCAACAAGGAGTTTGATGTTTTAGTTCTTTATATTGTCACAATTACTCAACACGGGCTACGGACATTTGACTCACTATAACTAATATGACTTCTATGACAATTTTCTCGTGACAATAGAGTAGTTAGTCGTTAGGCCATTTTGTTTTAAAATGTTTTGTACTTTCGCAGGGAATGTTAGGTTAGTCATGAAAATGAGGTGTTCACCACTAAGAGCAGTAAAAAATCGTTATAAATTTATTTTGTACCATATTATGAAAACCAGCGTGCACCTCATCTAAGTACATCCTACCCAGCCCGTCAAGTTGTTGTGGTTCATCTGTGCGGAACACACATTTTGTAAAAACTCAAATCAAAAAATATTATAAAAATCAACAAATATTATTATTATAATTAGAGGCCAACCAATAAGCGCCACAGACTCATCACTTTGTTCGGTTATCATAAGTTGTTTTCTAATTTATTTTATAAAAAAATCTTATAGCATGCTCATCTAGTTAGGCAGGTCCCACATGTAATTTGCCTATGTTTTTTATATATTTTTTAAGAAATGTGTTTGGAGTAAATTGTTGAAAAAGGTGTTTGGCATGTCAAGGAGGAAGGTATATCATATGAAATATTAAACCTTATTCAAAATTTGTTATAGTTTTCATGCATGCTCTGTTTGATGTAGGATATTGCATTCATGCTACCACTTTCATGTGTGATTGTCCTATTTTCCCATGAAGGGCTTTAAAGGGATATCAAAAACATATTGTTCATTGAACTCATCTATGAACTTTTCCTATAAATGTTATCTCATATGAATTACAGTAGGGCAACAATCTATATATGATGTATCATTCTCTCCTTGCTTTCTCCATTGGGTTTGTAAAGAGTTATAATGGCATATTTGCAGAAAAGTTTCGTCATATTTTTATATTGAATGTTTCGAGCACTGCAACAACTAATTGTTCGCAAGAATGAATTATAGGGAGTCCAAGAACCAATGAAGAGTGATGTTCTCATAATCTCATCCAGAGTCCCTTCCCACGGATAGTGTTGGTGGGAAAAAATCGGGGATGTCCGGTTTTGTTGGAAGAAAAATACATGTTCTCGCGAGGGAGGGGGTTTGCCTCCGAGATGGCCTTCACCTCCTCTTCTATAACCGTTCGTTGTCTTAAATATGGAACATAATCATTCAGTGAAAAAATAGACCCATTCCTTTTGATTCTCTCAAGTTTGTATCCAGTTGCATTAATTTGCACATACAGGAAAGCAGACAACCTTGCTAGCTCTTTTTTGTTTTGTTAACAGATGACAGTGTAACATGTAATTGTCAATACGTGCCACCATATCTGCCCTAAAATATAAGTTATTATGGTTTTTCCAGGTACATATAGCTTGTTATGCAGATAGATACATGATATATTAGATACACAATAAAATTTGTATATATAGAAAAGCCAAAACAATTTATAAATTAGAACAGAGTGAGTATATATGTTAAAACATTTGTATGGTGCTAGCGGATGATATATTGTCTGTAAATCTCAAACGGCTCACAGGAGAGAATAAGAGCTCGAAATCAAATAATGCATTTTTTTTGTGCGAAGGCCGTACATGAAAATAATTCGACCAGCACGTTCTACCTATACGCCGACATATGATCAAGAATTCAAGATCGCCTAACGCGGAGTTGTATGATATATCAGCAATACTTCGACTTCATCTAATATAACGCATGAGAAGCATGCTTTCCCACATGGCTACATCTAAAGGATTCATATAATATAATATATATGCTCTCCGATCTCTGCCGCATCTCTTTTGCTGAATGCAGTCAAAACCGTGTGATCAGTAATCAGTTTTCTAGTGGCTAAATGTGGAGAGAAAAAAATCTTCCAGTCAGAACAGTACGTGCTTGATGCCCACGCGCCACGTGATACGTATTATATACTAAGCAATAACTCCTCATCAATATCAATACTATATATATGTATATTGTAGTCTACATGATCTGTCAAGATGCGCTGAACTGCTTTTGACACTAGCATTTTACCATTTCAATTTCATTGAACAAATAATTGGGTGCATAAATGAATCCAACTGGATTAATAATAAGTGTGAAGGAGATTAGCTGCACTTGAATTAACTCTGAAGACCCTTTTGTGTGAGCGAGAGAAAAAAATCAACTCTGTAAATCACCCACCCGAAACCTCCATCCTGCTACAGTACAGAGTGGGTGAAAAAGGCGTTGCGGTCGCCGCTGGCGATGGAGGCCATCTCCTCTGCCTCCGATGGCCCTTGAGGCATCGGGAGGTGGCGGAGACGGCAGTCCGCTTGCCGGCTGGTGGGGTTCGTCCTAGTTTAGGGTGTCCTAGGTCTAGGGTTTGGTGTCCGGTCGGTGTCGCTAAGGCGGCGGCGGCGACGGCGGTGTGGGATAAGTCCCTCTGTCCTTTGTCGCGCCCTGCTAGCGTTCTGCTCCGACGCCTGTGGCGAGTTCATGGGGGTGGGTCTCCCGTTTTGGGGCCCCTATACTGGAGTCAACCGTCGGTTCTTCGTCTTCGTGCTCGGCGACGTGACGAGGAAGCCGGTCTCTTGGTGCAAGGAAGTAGAGGAAAATACGCTACGGTTCGGCGGCTGGTTGTAAGATGGACCGAGCTTGGGGTCCCTACGACGGCGGTTGTCGTTGATGGCAAGCCTCGATTCATGCTAGAAGATGCTCGGGGCGCGGCCCCGGCCGATTGGGCGTTTAGCGATGGCGAATCTCGCTTTGCGAGTGTCAATTTCGGCTCAGTTCAAAGCCACAGGGCGATGGAGCTTCTTACAGCCTAGGGATGATGGTGGCTCCTAGATTCGTAGGCGCCGGCGACGATCGATGTTGGCAGATTTGGTCTCCCCTGTCAAGCTCAAGATCCAAGGACCTTAGTGTGTTTTCCTCTTGTTTAGGGACATTTCTGTTATTTGGGTAGGACTGTGTCCTCTATATCCGTATATGATGTACTTGTATCTGTAGGTTTCCTGTACTTTCCTAAACCCTTAATACAGGTATCTCAAAAAAAATCAACCATGGAGTCTGATACATAATTCTAGACACATGCCCGATTGGTTTTCTTTATTGCTTGTTGTTCATAACATCCACCAAACCTTAATCGAAGTGGATACTACAAAATCCTACCACCTTACCTGTGATTAACGGTGGCTAGCATTTTTGGCATTTTGTATTAACCAAGTGGAGAGCAATAAATGGCTACTCCCTGCGTTTGAACAACGGGAAAGCCCTAACAGTTCACTAATAATTCACATATACATATATAAATAAATTATCATGCTCTGATAATCCCTCTATCCTAAAAAATGAGTCGGCATGGCTATATATATGGAGATCTAAATACAAGGATGACGTGGACCTGATAAAAGGCGGTGCCCATTGAGACATTGGTACATACCGAATGGTGATGGTGCCCTCACATCATATCGATCTGTGTAGTGACGCAGCAACAGCAAGATCGTGTGGGTGAACAATGACCTAGGATGCATATGATGCGAGGATGGCTCTATAGGTTGGCTTGATCCGATTGTATGGTTCGTGCGGTCGTTGTTGGCCAAATTAACGCTGTCCAATGACGGATTGGTGTGATAGTGTGGTGGCGTGAACACCGTTGTGGTAGCACCATGGTAATAACTAATAAGTAGGACTGTTGGAGGTTATTACATTTGCTTGTATGTGCCGTTTTTGGGTTCTTGTCAGATTGGTTTTTGTGTAAACAGTGGCTGAGCCACAAATGTTTAGGAGCCCACATTATTATTATCACAACCGGAATCTACAACCTTCTCCTAGTGACGTGGGATTCTTCGAGCTTGCTATCCATATCTCTTATATAGATAAACCCCACTAGAGATTTCTCTTAACATACAAGCTATCCACATCATCAATTCACTTACCAATCCACTATGAGTTGCAATTATAACCAACTAGCACATATAATTATAATATTTTTTTTTATCTACTCACATGCATTTAGATGTCCATAAAGATGTGTCAAACCCAGTGCCAGACCTGAGTTTTTAGAGGCCCGAGGCAAAACCTAATTTAGAGGCCCTTTTCTACCTATAGACATATAATCTATGGCACGCGGCCCTCTCACAGATCACTGTTCATACTACTGTAGTCCGTACAGTAGCGGGTCCCAACCTGTTACGAAGAGTAAGTATCCATTATAAACAGTAAAGAACCCGTTAGTGAACAGTAAAATCGTAAGAGACCGTTATAAACCGTAACTATTCAATATGGAACGGTGTAAACCCGTAATGAAATACCCGTTAACAAACAGTAACCGCTAATGAATAGTACAATCCGTAATTTGGAGGAAAAAAAACACCCGTGCAAAGCACGGGGTCCCCGCTAGTATATACATATGAACTAAAACCATTTAGCTATATAAAAGCAATATTTTTTTGCGAGTTATACAAAAGCAATATGTAATATTTTTTGCAAGTTATACAAAAGCAATATTTTTAAGAAACAATTCATATGTATTGCTTTTGTATTGAGCTTTTTAAGAAAAAAGTCAAAAACGACATCAACTAGTCAAGGCTAGTATTAAAGGACTAGACGTGTTCCAACTGATTCGCAATCCCCAAGTGTACTCATGACGAGTCATAGGCTCGATCGGGTCGAGGACACCGAGAACCTATGGTTCGTAAGCACCACTGGGTGGGAAACCGCCATGCAGTCCCCAAGTGTGCCTGAGACAAGTCACAGGCTCGATCGGGTCGAGGACACCGAGAACCTGTAGTTTGTAAGCACCACAGGACGAAAACCGCCACACAGTCCCCAAGTGAGTCCTGGACGGATGCTGAGACGATACGGTTCGTGAGACCGAGCCGAGCAACGATGATGAGTCCCCGAGCAGCACGAGGTCGGAGACAAAATTGTACGGTGCATGGCAACAAGCCGAGTGATTATGACGAGTCCCCGAGCAGCGTGTGGTCAGAGACGAGGCTGTGCGGTGCACGGCACCGAGCCGAGAGGACACGATGTTGTGCAGTGCGTGGCACCAAGCCTAAGAGGCATGAGGCTGTATGGTGCGTGACACCGAGCCGAGAGGACGCGAGGCTGTGCAGTGCATGGCACCAAGCCGAGCGATGATGACAAGTCCCCGAGCAGTGTGTGGTCGGAGACGAGGCTGTGCGGTGCGTGGCACCGAGCTGAGCGTCGATGATGAGTCCTCGAGCAACGCGAGGTCAGAGATGAGGCTGTGTGGTGTGCGACACCGAGCCAAGAGGACACGAGGCTGTGCGGTGCGTGGCACGGAGCCTAGCGTTGATGACGAGTCGAGCAATGCGAGGTCAGAATCAAGATGGCACCGAGCCGAGCGTTGATGACGAGTCCCTGAGCAATGCAAGATCGAAGACGAGGAGTTTGGACCAGTTGAGCGGTAAGCTTCGATCATTCCAACTGGTCGATGGTGCAGCCCGTATGCCAGGTGGTGTGACCCACCTGAACGATGATCCTTGATCTAGTCCCCGAGCATACATAGTGTGCTCAGCAACCGAACCTTGTCCCTGAAAAAGAAACATGAAAATCGGTAGTACATGATGTACAAATAATTGATATGGGTGATAACATTTATCTTATTTTTAGATGTCTGTCGTGTAGAAAACATGATGTCGACAACTAAGTATTGCCCCCACCCTCGAAGCAAGCTAACTCTGTTGGGTGACTTAGGGATGCACTAGTGAACCGCGTAGGACCACTGGGAACACTAGGTACCTAGTACCGTCAGAGAGCGACTGCCGAATCTCGTAGTGCCATGTAGCACGGAGCTGTAACACATCGTCAGAGGATTGAGACAGTGCCTTGTCAAGTCGTTCTTGGAGGGCGAGAAACAAAGTTTAATTGTGACTTATGCAGGACACATGTATGATAGATAATGTAAAAAATACAAGACTGCTTAGGAAAAAAGGATGAGAAAAAACTTAATGAAGGACTTAGCTTGTTTTTGGAGACGTGTCGATGTAGCAGTCGAAGGTGTCGAGAACTTGTAGTCTATAGGCCTCGACAGGCAAGAACACTGCCGTGCAGTCCCCAGGTGTGGGAAATAAAGTATTTGCCCCGAGAAATTAGTCCCCAGATTTTAAGGAATAAAAATCTGGAACTAATTCGGAACAAAATATACGTTTGAAGCCAAATCTGGGATTAGATCCCAAGATTTTCGGGCACGTGCTCAGTAATGATGATTGGGCACACAACCACACTCACAGGGGAATAAAATATCCCGGCCCACATGAGGATTCAGGACCATGATGGCCCAAGAAGCCGCGTTGTCATGAGTCAAGTGGGCCCAACCCTAGAAGTCAAAAGGGTAACACCCGAATGGTATAAATAGCAGACGCCGCCGAGGCAAACGGTACCTGAAGCGCCATTGTTCCCCACTGCCCACTCTCTCCATCCTCTTGAGCCCTTCGCCTTCCTACGCCCAAGCAACCGCCGTCGTTCCCCAATCCGCCGTAGTGAATCCAGTCACTGCCACGAGGCAAGCCTGCCAATCCATGCATTAGCACCACCGCCACCCTCTGTTCAGCCAGTCGACCCACCACTCTCGAAAGGAATGGTGATGAAGGAAAGCAAGAAGGCAGGGAAGGTAACCAGATCCAGGGCATCGGGGACGCAATGGCGTCAATCGACTTCCACCCAGGAGTCACTGTAGGCGCTTGTCGACGAGGGTCTGCTACCGCCATACGAGATAGAGGTGTGGCGTGAGCCGTGAGGTGAGGATTCCCCTTGTCCCTGAGATGGGGAATTTGTAGTTTTTGAGGACATGGTTGTCCAGGGATTAGGAGCACCAGTCAATGGATTTCTCCGGGACCATATCAATTTGCAACCTCGACCCCAACTCCATTCTAGCCATATCTATTTTCATCGTCTTTTGTGAGCTCCTCGGGATCGACCCCCATTTCAATCTGTTTCGCCACTTCTTTCTGTTGAGGAAGAAGGGGGCTGAATCTGGGGGGTCCCACGTAGCGGGCGGATGCTATGTGCGGCTCAGGGATGGACTGCCTAGGATCCAAACCCCAATCCGCTGTCAAAGGATGGAATACTCATTGGTTCTATATGAGCCAGAATGTAGAGGGGAGGCAGGTGCCCTACGACGTTAAGTAGGTGCCTGAGTGCAACCTGAGGTGGTCAGAGCTGCCAACCTCGGACGAGATGTTCTAGGTGAACGAGCTGCTATCATTGATTGACAACAAGTTGGTCAATGGAGCTCTTGTTGAATGGACCTGGTCAATCCGTCGGGTCCAACCGTGCAAAGAATGGGTAAAACGCCTGTTTGAGCACCACCACCACCCCTGTTCAGCCAGTCAACCCACCACTCTCGAAAGGAATGGCGAGGAAGGAAAGCAAGAAGGCAGGGAAGGAAACCGGATCAGGGGCATCGGGGACGCAATGGCGTCAATCGACTTCCACCCAGGAGTCACTGTAGGCGCTTGCCGACGAGGGTCTGCTGCCATCATACGAGATGGAGGCGTGGCGTGAGCCGTGAGGTGAGGATTCCCCTCATCCCCGAGATGGGGAATTTGTAGTTTTTGAGGACATGGTTGTCCAGGGATTAGGAGCACCAGTCAATGGATTTCTCTGGGACCATATCAATTTGCAACCTCGACCCCAACTCCATTCTGGCCATATCTATTTTCATCGCCTTTGTGAACTGTTCCTGGGGATCGACCCCTATTTCAATATATTTCGCCACTTCTTTCTGTTAAGGAAGAAGGGGGCCGAATCTGGGGGTCCCAGGTAGCGGGCAGATGCTATGTGCGGCTCAGGGATGGACTGAGGGCGCACTGGCTAGGATCCAAACCCCAATCCGCCGTCAAAGGATGGAATACTCATTGGTTCTATATGAGCCATAATGTAGAGGGGAGGCAGGTGCCCTGCGACGTCAAGCAGGTGCCTGAGTGCAACCCAAGGTTGTCAGAGCTGCCAACCTCAGATGAGATGTTCCAGGTGAACGAGCTGCTATCATTGATTGACAACAAGTTGGTCAATGGAGCTGTTGTTGCCGGAACCTGGTCGATCCGTCAGGTCCAGCCGTGCAAAGAATGGGTAAAATGCCTGTTTGAGTATTCTGGACGGGACGACCCCTCCCGGGAGACCCGAGAGAAGCTAACACCAGAGGTGCTGAACCGGCGGATGTCTTCTCTGTTCGAGAAGTTCGACCCGAGCACCAGCTATCCGGAGCAGCATGCTCGGCCCTATGACATGAGCCGACCACCGTCGGAGGTAAGCCGACCAGTTCCGTACTATGGCTTGATAGGTATACACTGGTATGTGTTGATGTCTATGTAACTTAAATTGTCTGACTGTCAGACATTGCTTGGATAGGACCGGAGGGTGTTCTTCTCTGACGTGCCAGTAGAAGCATGGCCTCAGGGTCAGGCGCAGGCCTACCAACACAGTGCAGAGGAGATGCTCCGGGACAAGACCGAAGCTGAGCAGGGGACAACTGACGTCTCTAGCTTAGATGATGACCTTCCTGCTACTCGGACATGGAGTCGAGCAGTGGGCAAGCGTCCCATGGCGGAGGATACCAAGAAGAAGAAGCCCTTTCTCTACTGTCTGGGGGTAAGTTAAACCTAGACAGCAGAGGAGGGGGAACAAGAAGAGGGGTGCCCCGGCTACCCCTGAGTCATCGGACGATGACCTACTGATGCTAAATCAGCGCCAGAGAAAATGTCAGGCCACGACACCTCAGACGGGGAGGGCCCCGAGGCCTGCACCAACACTCAGGAGGCCCGTACGCACTACACCGCCGCCAACTCCTCCACCTTAGCAGGCAGCCGCTGCCTCACCCATCAGGTGAAGCCGGCCAGGGCAACAGCACCACCGCCACCATCGCCGCCATTGGCACCACACAGGGTGGCCGCGTCACCAACCGGAGCAGCTTCATCCATCGGGCACCGAGAGAAGGCAAGGGAGCCAACTTCTCTAATGCACCTGGCTGGGATGAGTCGGTCGGGTGGGACGTTGGACCGAGTTCCCGGGCACGGCGGCGGGGCAAGAAGCGATACCCCAGGCGCTCTGAGCCGGAGAGCAGCGCCAAAGTTCAGAGGAGGCTTCCGACGGTCAGCCAGGTGAGTGTCAATGAGTTCACATATCTTGCCTGTTCTTGATGTTGGTTCTTTGCTTGTTGTGGCCAAAACATGAATTATAGCCGTGCGCCGCCGTCGGCAACGCAAACTCCTCCCCCCAGTCAGTGCTCAGTGTCGTCCACCGAGCAGGCACCAGGGAGCAGTGCAGCATGGCCAGCAGAGTAAGGGGAGGCGACGAGCAGCACCGCAGCATCCGCTCGACTGACCCTAACACCAACTCCCCCTCCAGAGAGGCAGGTGGTGCTGTTTAGGCCCACTGTCACCGAGACGGGTCAGCCACCTAGCCATGCACTAGACTAGACGAGGCCGAGCATGCTGGCACTGGTGGAGGAGGTTGAGGAGGTGCCCAGGGTGCCAAAGATGCTGTGTACCAACCTACCCAAGCAGCGTGTCTTCATCTCACGCAAGCTGGGGGAGGGCAATGTCATGTCGCATGAAGAAATATCAGACGACGACATGGACACTGGTGTCTAGGACACGGTGGAGGTGCTGCTCGACCGGATCAAGGTGATACCTGACCAAGATCAGTCTTGTCTGTTTTGAACATGGTTTTTGACCACAAACTTATTAATCAACCTATGGTGTATGCAGCCGCTACAGAAGACCAACAGCCAGCGGGGCAGGACCATCAACCAGTTTGCGACAACCTGGGAGGAGTGCCCAACCCTTAGGGCAGCCAAGGCTGAGCTAGAGGCATAGGCCAAGGTCTTTTGCGAGCGCGAGGTCTAGTGGGAGGAGGATGTTGCCGCCCTGCGCTGCAAGGTGGAGGCTCTGGAGCAGGCCAGGGAGGAGGAGGAAACTTTGCACCACAAGGTGGAGGCCTTGGAACAGGCCACAGAGGAGGAGGAAACTCTGCGCCAATGCCAGTGAATAAACCTCTCTTGCCCCTTTCACGTTGATCTTTGCTGCATGTTTATGAGTGCTTCTTGTAGGACTAAGTGGCTAGAGTAAGGCCATGACGCAGGAGCTGGCTGGTCTGCTGAGCCAAAAGGAAGCTGCTGAGAAGCAAGCCAAAGCAGACCAGGCACAGATCACCGCGCTGACTGGTAAGTCAATCGATGTAGAATTATTATGTGAAGTCTGCAGCATAGTGGACGAACCAAGGTATGCTAACCACCATGACTTTGTTGTTGCAGACCTAAGGGAACACCACCTGGCCCAGTTCCGGGTGCTCGAGGACTCCATTGCGACCCTCCAAGGAAAGATGCGGGCCATGACCGACCACATCAAGCCCTTATTGCGGGCCATCTTTCCGAAAGAAGAGCACCCTGCCAACCTTGTGTGCTAGAAGACTACTGTCACCGACTAGTGCCGGAGGCTATGGCCAGCGCTGCCGGAGTTTGTCGCAGGAGCTGGGCGTTTTGTGGCCTCTACAGTGCTTGCTGTGGTCCGCGCCAACTATCGGAACGTAGATCTGGCGACCGTTGAGCACGGGATCCCTCCAGAGGTCACGGATGACGAAGCCAAGGAGCTCCGGGCATCATCTGGCCTAGCTGCCACTGCCATCGTTGACGAGATGACGCTGATCTTCGATCCTGCAGGGGATGTTGGTAGTGGTCAGTAGGCTATTATCAATGTAATTATGTAAAAACATTGGGTGTAAGTTATGCTGAGCACTGGGTGCTCATGAACTTTTAAGCCTATTGACGCAGACAAGTAGGCATGTTTAAGCGGGTGATAAACATTTTGTCATTTTTCCTTTTTTTAGATGCAGATTTATGCATAGGTCGTTTTTCCGAAAAATGTCGCCAGTTAAGTTTTACCACCACCCTCGAAGCGAGCTAACTCTGTCGGGTGACTAGGGATGTGCAAGTGAACTACGTAGGACCGTTGGGTTCACCAGTTACCTAGTACCGTTAGAGAGCGACTGCTGAATCTCCTAGTGCCATGTAGCGTGAAGTTGTAACATATCAGAAGAGGCTTCGAGACAGTGCCTTTTCAAGTCGTTCTCGATGGGCAGAGAACAAAGTTTAACTGAGACTTATGCAAGACACATGTATAACAGATGTGCGCACAAAAATAGAATCAAGACAGGAAAAGAGAACAACAAAGGAAGCTTTATTAAGTACCTGAATAACAAAGACTCGAATACATATCTTTATTTATGGATAGAAGCGTATGAGGTGCTCGATGTGCCAGGAATTGGACTCCTCAACACCCTCCATTGTCTCCAATCGGTAGGACGTCGGGCGTGTGACAGCATCTGGATGACAGCTTGTGCAGACCATCTGTTTTTTAGATTCGTCGTAACACCATGTCGCCGACCACGAACAGCCTGCTTTTGACGTTGCGGTTATAATACTGATGCATTGACGCTAGGTACTTAGTCATCCGAGCATAGGACTCGAGTGCTATCTCTTCTTTGGCAATGATGTCAATTTCCCTAGCTTCATCTGAGGGTTCTTCGTTGTAAAGCTGGATGCGCGGTGAGAGGAGTGAGACCTTGGCTGGTAGGACAACCTCGGATCCAAACACCATGAAGTATGGGGACACTCCAGTGTTACGACTGGGCTAGGTACGGAGTCCCCAGACTACGGTAGGCAATTCATTTAGCCACCAACCAGGTTTAAGATCCTTGTCATCCTGGTATACCCATTTACGCAAGGCGTCGAGGATCATACCATTAGCTTGCTCCACATGTTCGTTTGCTCGAGGATGAGCGATGGACACATATTTGACTTTGATGCCATTATCATCACAAAAGTAAAAAACTCATCGCTGGTGAACTGAGAGCCTAAATCGGTGATGATGGTGTTGGGTATGCCGAAACGATGGATGACATCGTCAAGAAACTGTACTGCTTTCTTGGATGAGGCTTTCTTGACGGCTTTGTACTCAATCCATTTAGAAAACTTCGATGAGCACAAAGACACATGTGTGTCTGCCAGGAGCCTTCTTGAAGGGGCCGATCATGTCGAGTCCCCAGCATGAGAATGGCCAAGCGACCGGGATGGTCTGGAGTTCATGCGCAGGGACATGAATCTGCTTGGCAAACATCTGGCAATTTTTGCACCGGCGCACGTACTCTTCTGCGTCAGAGACGGCTGTCGGCCAGTAGAACCCTGCTCGGTAGGCTTTGCCGACCAGCGTCCGGGATGCCGCATGGTTATCACAAGTGCCCGCATGAATATCCTTCAGAAGTTTCAAACTCTCTGCTTGGGTGATGCATTTATGGTAAATCAGGGACCTTAGGGCCTTGTGCATCATCTCATCGTTAACCATGAGGTAGGCACGGGCTCTACGAACCAGCTTTTGGGCTTTCATCTTATCCTCCAGGACAAGGTGGTCATCCAGGTATCTGACAAAGGGCTCTCTCCAGTCAGGCTGGGGAGGCGCTGCCTGCTCGGTTGACTCATCAACTAGCGACTGCTTGCTACCATCGTCAGATCCCTGCTGGCCAGGGTAGCTATCTTCTACCTCTATTACTTCACCACCAAGCGTCGCTATGAGCTGGTCGGTAGCGGTACTAGGCGCGGGTGCTTCGTAAGCCTGATTAGGGATCAAAGGCTTAACCAAATCTTCGACAAAAACACCAGGTGGTATCTTGACTCAGGACGATCCAAGCTTAGATAACTCATTAGCACCTGTGTTCTCGGCACAAGGTATGTGGGTGAACTCTAGTCCATAAAACTTATTCTCCAGCTTGCGAATCTCGACGACATAGGCATCCATCTTTCATTGACTACATCCCAGTCTTTATTGACTTGGCAGATGACCAGAGCAGAATCTCCATATACCAGGTGACATTTAATACCCAGCTCGACTGCAATGCGGAGGCTGTGAAGGGCTGCTTCATACTCGGCCACATTGTTGGATGCCTTAAAGTGTATGCGCAAGATGTAGCGGAGTGTGTCCTTGGAGGGAGAGATAAAGTAGACTCCTGCCCCGGTGCCATCAATGTTCAAGGAACCATTGAAATACATCTTCTAATGGTTGAGAGACATATCGGCCAGGGGCAAGCTAAGGTCCGACCGCTCCACAATGAAGTCGACCAGGGCCTGAGACTTTATGGTGCTACGACTACGGAAGTTCAGCGTGAACTCGGAGAGCTCTAACGCGTATTTGACAATATGGCCACTGGCGTCTCTATTGCAGAGAATATCGCCAAGTGCGGCTGTGACCACCGTGATCTTATAGGTCTGGAAGTAATGGAGAAGCTTCCATTTGGTGATCAGGAGCCCATACAGTAGTTTCTGTATGTGGTTGTATCGTTGCTTGGTTTCGTTAAGAACCTCACTAATGTAGTAAACTGGGCACTGCACGCCGTAGACGTGCCCGGGTTCTTAGCGCTTGACCACCGTCACGGTACTGACCACATTAGTTGTGGCAGCGATATAGAGGAGAAGCTCATCGCCTTCTCGCAGGACCGTGAGTATTGGGGGAGTTGCCAGGTACTCCTTGAGCTGCCTGAAAGCCTTGTCGGCTTCCTCCATCCACTTGAATTTCTCCTTGGCTTTGAGCAGCTTGAAGAAGGGAATCCCTTTTTCACCCATGCGGGAGATGTAGCGGCTCAGGGCCACCATGCAGTCGATAAGCTTCTGGATATCTTTGACATTGCGTGGTGGTTGCAAATCCAGCACGATCTGAACCTTCTCAGGGTTTGGGCGTATGCCATCCTGGCTGACAATGTTGCCAAGCAGGATCCCGGAGGGGACGCCAAAGATACACTTGTTGGGATTTAGTTTCCACCAAAAGTTGTTGAGGGCCATGAAGGTTCGTTTGAGGTCGGCCACCAGTGTGGTGGCCTCCCTGGTCTTCACCACCACATCATCTACATACGCCTTGACAAGGTCGTTGGTGATCTCATGCTCGAGGCAGGCCTGGATGGCCCATTGGTAGGTAGCTCCAGCGTTCTTGAGGCCAAACGACATGGTCGTGTAGCAGAAAGCACCGAAGGGGGTGATGAAGGCGGTCTTCTCCTGGTCCTCCTTTTTGAGGGCTATTTGGTGATAGCCCGAGTAGCAGTCGAGGAATGAAAGTAGTTCGCAACCTGTAGTAGAATCTACAAACTTGTCGATTCGAGGGAGATTGAAAGCCTGTTTAGGGCCGTGTTTGTTGAGATTGGTGTAATCAACACACATTCTCCATTCATTATTCTTTTTGAGTACAAGAATCGGGTTGGCTAACCACTTCGGGTGATACACCTCTTTGATAAAGCCAGCTGCTAGGAGCTTAGCTACTTCTACTCTAATGACTTCCTTGCGGTCACGAGAAAACTGACGCATCTTCTGCCTGATGGGTTTTGCGGTCTTCGAGACATGAAGGTAGTGCTCGGCCTTTTCCCTCTGGACACCAGGCATGTCGGCGGGCTTCCACGCGAACACGCTGATGTGCTCTCGAAGAAATTGGACGAGCACATCTTCCTATTTGGGGGGAAGGGTAGCCGCGATCTTGGTAGTCTTTGAGGGGTCATTTGGGTTGAGCTGGATCACCTTGTGCTGCTTGGCCTTGTTGGACGACCATCGCGCAGACCCAACTAGAACCTCAAGCTCTACAAGGAGCGCACCCTGGACACCCACGCTGGTGTGCTCCTCAACCTCCGCGGTGGCGTAGGCGTCAGACTCGCACGAACACGCCGTGAAGACATTGCCGCATAGGGACAGGACACCCTGCTTGGTCGGGAGCTTCAGCATGAGGTACCCGTAGTGAGGAACCGCCATGAGTTTGGCAATCCCGGGTCTGCCAAGGATGGCGTGGTATATACCTTCGAAGTCAGCCATGATGAAGGTGATGTATTCGATGCGGAAGTGCTGCTATGTGCTAAACTAGACGGGTAATGTGACTCGCCCGAGGGGGTATGAAGGTTTACCTGACATGATGCCCTAGAACAAAGCCTGGTATGGCTTGAGGTCTTCGAAATCCAGTCCTAGCTCCTTGAAGGCTGGGTAGAATAGAATGTTCAGGGAGCTGCCACTGTCGACGAGCACTTTCTCAAACTGGACGTCGTCTATCACCAGGTCGAGGACCAGCGGGAACCGACCAGCATCAGGGATTTTGGCCCACATGTTACTGCAACTGAATGATATGGGTTTCTCAGACCAGGCGGGCAGCTTGACTTCTGCAACAAAGTTGTCAGCCTCCTGGGTAGCCACGATGGCTCGCATCAGCAGCTACTTATTGCGGGCGTTCTCCAGACCGACTTTGCCACCGAAGATGACGGCAGTCATGTTCTTCACGGGATCCCTGTAGGTGTGTCGTGGGTTAGCATCTTGGGCTTCTGCTTCGTCGGCATCCTCTTGCTGGACGGGGTTTTTGCCCTTGGTTTTGGGGGCCGGACGCGGCTTCTTGTTGGCCGTCCTATCCAATGCCTCCTTCAGGACTCTGCACTCGCCCAGTGTGTGGCCCTTGCCAGGATGACGGGGGCAATCCTGACTGGGGCAATCCTGACTGAGGACCTTGTCGAGTTCTTCATTGCTTCCCCTCTTCTAGCCTTTCACCGTATTGACAGAGAAGTCATTGCGGTTGCGCCAACCACTGTTGTAGGCATCCCGACCACGTCGCTTGAATGGACGATCGTCATCGCGATGGTCGGGATCATGATTGCCACGATGGTTGCGGTGATCGTCCCGCCGATCTAGCCGACGGTCTTGATTGCTGTCTCGGTCGTGGTTGTCGTCGCGGTGGTGGCTGCGGTTGGGGGAAATAGGATCCGCCTCGTTGAGCCCGTCATCAAGATGAGCAAATCTGTGGGCTAGGGAGAGGAGATCTTCCATGGTTCTCGGCCGCTCGAGGAGCAGCTCCTTCTTGAGGTCTAGGCCGCATGGTTGGACCAGACCAGCAACGAAGAGGTCAATCCCTTCTACCAGGGTGACGTCAATCACACGATTTCACGCGTCAAAAAAGAGTCGGATATACTGTTGTAGTGATTCCCTTGAATGATGTTGGACTTGTGCCAGAGTGTACTTGGTGTTTGGCTACACACAAGTGGGTTTGAAGTTGTTGATGAACATCTGCCGGAGCTGAGGCCAGCTGTGGATGCTGCCGGCACGCTGACGGAGCAGCCAAGAGGTAGTGACGTTGCTCAGGACTACCGGGAGGTAGTTGGCCATGACAAACTGGTCGCTTCCTACTGCTCGAACCGCCACTTCGTATATCTTGATCCAATGCTCAGGATCATCTCGTCCATCGTACATCTTGACATCCCCGATCCAAACGTTCTTTGGCCAAAGGATGGCCTTAAGTTCCTCCGAGAACGGGGTTGGTCTGCTTAGGTATCGCCGAGCATGGTACCGTTCATCGCGGTGATCACGGAGGTCGCGGTCTTGGGGTTGCTTGACTTCCTGGTTGCGCTCGACACAAGGGTTGGCCTGCTGCCTGCCAGCACGCCGGTGATTGCCGCATTGGCGCTCGTTGTTGCGTGGCACCTCTCATGGAGCGTTGTCGGCATTGGCTTGTTGGGGTTGCTCGAGCGAAGGCCCTCCATGATTGGACTTGTTGTCGGCGCTACTTTCTGCGGGTTGGCGGTGAAGGCTGCGCTGGGACCGCCACGACCGACGCGACGTGGTCAGCGAGCAGGCAGAGCGGAGCTGAACCGCCTGCGCTTTAGCCGTGATTAGAAAGTCTCGAATTGCTTCGACCCCAGGTGTGTTTGGGGGAAGGTTGTTGAGCCGATCCATGGCCATGGCGATGTTGGCAGTGGGAGTCTCGTGGACGTCTTGATTACCGACCACGTTGAACTCGCCGTTGAGGTTGCGCTGGAGGCGGCATGGCTGAGGGCCTGCACCATTATTGCCGCTGTTATTGGTGACGTTCACGTCCCGTGCTTCCTGGAGGCGTCGGTGCTCTCAATCATTGTTGCATTCTTCTCTTGCTTGCCTCTCCTGATCCGCTTTGTTTGGAAAGGAGGCTCGTTCACGCTGACCGCGAACACCGCACCATCAAAGCCAGTTGGGGTCCTGGGGGTGCTCGGTGTCGGGTTAGTTGAACGGATCTGGTGGTCGGTTGTAGTCGGATCATCTTCCTCGACATTCTCCAGACTCTAGACCTCGGGACTCTCTTTGTCAGAGAGGATGTACTCAGAAAGGTCGAAGGAGCCGGAGGGTGTCTTGTTGAGCCAGGTCATCGGATCCGACATGTCGGTGTCTTCAGGGATCGTCGTACCTGACTCAGGAGGAACCTGCTGCAAGGCCACCATGCCGACCACGGGCCTCGGGTCTTCCAGAACCAGAACCAGATTGGGATCTAGATCTAGTAGGTGGTTATCACGTTGCCGAGGAGCATCTTGCAGGTTCATCGCGTGGGACGCGGCTGCGTTGCTCGACCCATGTGGGAAGATGAATGCGTCGTTCAGGCCGGGGGCAATTGGATCTGCCGGCCCTGGTGCAGGTTGGATCGGCTGGGCTCGGCGCTGCTGCCTTCGCTATGCTTGGGCCTGGCGAGTGGCGCGGCTACGCGTGTGCCGGCGTAGATATGCGTCGATGAATTCACCCAGCCTGACTAGAGGTGGAGTCCGGGCGGCGGCCGGAGTTGAATTTGGTCGGCGTGGGTGGTGAGGCTGATTGCGCACAGGACGCTGCTCACGGCGCTCCATCACAGTAGGAGCCCTGCCTCGACGCACGGCCGGTGGCTCTCCTGTGTGGTCGGGTGTGGGATGTCGTTAACAGCGCTGCGCCATAGTAGGAGGCCTGCCTCGGCGCATGGCCGGTGGCTTTCCTTTGTGGTCGGCAGGCGGACGACGCTGCACCACAGTAGGAGGCCTGCCTTGGTGCACGGCCGGTCCTCTGTGGTCAGTAGGTGGTGCTCGGGCCGGAACCAGATTTGGATCTGGTCGGCGTGGGCCACCAGCTCGGCCTGTACATCCTTGCTGATGCCAAGCATTGCCGACCTAATGGACAGGTGGCAGCCCATGAACCACGGGCAGACATGAATCTGCGCGGCGTGGCTGGTCGGTGCGATTGCGCCGACGTGGTCGGACAGGGGTGAACTCCAAGTACTCCTCACGGAGCCGCACAGGAGCATACTCCACGTACTCGAGGAGCTCAGCCAGACCTGATCTGTGCCGGTCGATCATGTCAATGAGGTCAGAGTTGTCAATGTGTCTCCCCTGGTAGCGAGGAAGCCGCCAGCTCACCGCTGGCATGGACATCATCTCCGCCCTCATCATGGGTGGCACGAACGATCCCTAGGGCGGCCCTGAGATCTGAGTTGTTGGAGAAGTGGTCGGTGCAGTCGGTGCTGGGGCCGACTGTGTCGTAGCCGGAGCTGGGACTGGCTGCACAGCTCCCGCGAACATGAGAGACATCGACGTGCTGGTGGTCCACGTGAATGAACTGACGGTGAGGAAGACGCCCGCCTTGAAGTCCATGGAAGCTGGGAATGAGACCATCTTGATCGCCTGCTGATAGATCGCGCACCCCTACCTGGCGTGGCATTATTGATGAAACCTCGTCGGCAGTCTACCACGGGATACGTCGAGATTGTAGATTGCGGTGGGGAGCACGCTCTGATCTACGATCTAGACGTTAAGACACAAGACGAACACAAGACAACTGGGGTTTATCTAGGTTTGGGCCGCTCGAAAGCGTAATACCCTACATCCTGTATCTGTGCTGCTGTATTGATGAGATGTTTACAGATAAGATCAGATATGATCAGGCAAGAGAGATCGTATCTAAAAGGTATGTTCTAGGGGGGTCCTTGCCTGCCTTATATAGTGGGGGCCAAGGTTACATATCTAGGGTTTCCCTATGGTCGGTTACATTGAGCCGTATCCTTGGAGTACACGACTAGATCTAACCGACTAGGACTCCTTGCGTGCCAAGCAGTCCTCGGCGCCCACACGGCCCACCAACCTGATCGGCAGCGGACCACGAGCTCCATCTTGTCGTTCGGCCCACCGATCAGGATGATGATGGACCAGCCTTCGTCTTCTGGTCTGGGCCGTCTGGACCAAGCAGCTCAAAGTCTAGCTGCGAGAGTATACGGGGTCTATACCCCACAAGCCCTTATCTACCTATAGACATATAATCTATGGCACCCGGCCCTCTCATAGATCACTGTTCATACTACTGTAGTCCGCACAGTAACGGGTCCCAACCCGTTACGAACAGTAAGTATCCATTATACACAGTAAAGAAACCATTAGTGAATAGTAAAACCGTAACAGACCCGTTACAAACCGCAACTATTCAATATGAAATAGTGTATGTCAACCCGTTAATGAACAGTACAATCCGTAATTTGGAGGAAAAAACACCTGTGCTTTGCACGGGGTCCCTGCTAGTATATACATATGAACTAAAACCATTTAGCTATAGAAAAGCAATATTTTTTGCGAATTATACAAAAGCAATACATAATATTTTTTTTACGAGTTATACAAAAGCAATATTTTTAAGAAACAATTCATACGTATTAAAATGCTTTGAGTTTTTTTTCCTTTCATCTATGCAAAGTCACTAACGATGGTATGTTTTGGTTCCTCAAAAACAAATACGACCAACTTGTTTGGATCTCTTTAATTATACTATTGATGATGAATACTACTCATATATACGTATGCAAAGTCACTAACGACAGGAGTTGCGTTGCGAGTTGCTGAAGGCTTTCTCAGGACAGGCTAGCATTAGCATTTAGTAGAAAAAGGACGCAAACTGCACTGCTGGACGTTAAGCAAGCATCAGACTAAATACTACTCGTATATACGTATATATATCTGGGATGGGGCCCCATGGGATTGGGGGCCCGGGGCGGCCGCCCCGTCCGCCCGCCCTCAGGGCCGGCCCTAATCAAACTATTCATCAAAATTAGTTTAAGATAGTATAACTATATAAATGTAAATATAAATATAAATGTAAATGTAAATGTAAATGTAAATGTAAATGTAAATGTAAATGTAAATGTAAATATAAATGTAAATATAAATATAAATATAAATATAAATATAAATATAAATATAAAT
>CM041631.1:28880077-28940839 GCA_023333625.1 Bothriochloa decipiens | reverse complement strand
AAATATAAATATAAATATAAATATAAATATAAATATAAATATAAATACAAATACAAATACAAATATAAATACAAATATAAATATAAATATAAATAGTCTAATTTCTTTTTAATTTATCCGAAATACCTGCAGCAATGCGCGGGATATTCACCTAGTTTTTAGTATAACATAAGCACTCCTCCGAGGAAGTGCCTCCGAACGGAGGATTTTCGGGATATTCACCTAGTTTTTAGTATAACATAAGCACTCCTCCGAGGAAGTGCCTCCGAACGGAGGATTTTCATGTGCTCCCACTATTGGTAGTGTGTTCTTATTACTGCTTACTGCGCTAGGAGAACTGCACCGATCTTGTATTATATGCACAAATATATTTCTAAAAAGAAATAATATTTTCCTATAGTGCAAAGAAAATTTTTATTTACGCTTTGTTGATGATCCTAGGCGGCCGCCCAGGGCCATCGGGTGGTGGGTCCACCAGTATGTGTAAGAATGATTGAGATAAATAGGTCAGCCCTAAAGGATTTAGGGTTCTTACATCTATTTACATGATGAAGCTTGCTAACGATAACATGTGACAATTCTCCCTGTCATCGTTCCATGTTGTTAGAGGACGGTCTGTCTATACAGTATCCGGCTATCTTAGATATAATAAATAGCCGAATTTAACAGAACATCACAAGAAACACGTCAAAACATCGCTAGAAACTCGTCAGAACATCTCACAGAACACACCAAAATCCAGCTATTTTTAACCTAGAAAATAGCCAATTATGATTTAGCATTTCCATTAGACTGAAGCCCTGCAATGGGCAAAGCTGACCTACACTGGGTGGCCTCTGGCTGAGTTGGTTTACGTGGCTCTAGTACTAGTCTATGTATTGACGGAGTTAAACCCAAGATTCCATGATAGGATACATGTGTACTACAGTCTACCTACCTGCTCCTGAACCGAGAAGCGTGTACGCCCTTACCAAGTAGTTTGCCGGGAGTGCCCAAAGCCATTATATAGATAGATAAGATATAAATTAGATCTTGGGCGAACGCATGATCGTCGTTATCAACGTGTCGTGTGCTGCGAAAGCTCGAATTAACAATATATATATATATATATATATTTTATGATACATGGGAAAATATTTCCTAAAAGCAGGGCGAGTTGGGTTCTCACGACGACGCCTGAGTGTACGCGCTACGCAGAGTGCAGCGTGTGAAATGCCACGAGATGTGACCCTGATGCAGATGCAGCATGCATCCCGCGTTCCCTTGTAGCTATTAAGTTTTTGGCCGGCACGCCGCTGCCACTCCCAACATCGTGGACACTGGACACTACTGCTACTTTGCTGCGGGAGAGCTGAGAGCCCTCCCCGCAGACGTCGCACTTAGGGAAAATTTAAAGAGAAGGCCGGCCGGCGTAGCTTTGCTTGCATTCGCATCTCTAGTTTCGTGGTATCCGTATTAGCTTGTTGAGGCCAGAGAGAGAGAGAGACAGCAGGCAGGGATGGCGAGGCAGCAGTGGCGCCGGCACGCCGTTGCCACGCTCGGCGTCGCGTGCGCCGCGGCGGCCGTCGTTGCCGTGGCAGCGGCTGACGATGGCCCGGTGATGAGGAACTCGACAGCCGCCGCCACACCAGCTGCAGGGGCCCCGGCGCGCCCCGGGAACGACGATGGCAACGCGTACCACCACGTTTGGCCGGTAACGCAGGCACAACCTTAGTTTTGATTATCTATCTGCTTGCTGCTTCGGATTAATTGGCAAGGTTTTGCAATTAGTATATGGCTTCGTAAGCTATAATTTGGCCTGCTGATCAAATATCTGTACACACAGCCCATGGAATTTGGATGGCGAGTTGTGGTGGGTTCACTGATCGGGTTCTTCAGCGCGGCGTGTGGGAGCGTCGGCGGCGTCGGCGGAGGCGGCATCTTCGTGCCCATGCTGGCACTCATCATCGGCTTTGATCCCAAGTCATCCACGGCAATATCCAAGTGTGAGTACAACTATTGATTATATATGTACTCTAATCCCCCTTCCCTCGTGTGTATATAAACATCATATCTGTCCGAATGAGAAAGCAAGTCTTTCTGGTTCTTCCATAGCATGTACTCCTTATTACTACATCATTTCCTAGTGTTGCATGAAAACATCTAGGTGGTTGGAGAAATTTGATCGATCGATTTTGGGTGGTCAGGCATGATCATGGGAGGGTCCGTTTCAACAGTCTACTACAACCTGAAGCTGAAGCACCCGAGTCTGGACATGCCGCTGATCGACTACGACCTTGCCCTGCTCATGCAGCCTATGCTCATGCTTGGGGTCAGCATTGGCGTCATTTTCAATGTTATTTTCCCCAACTGGCTTATCACGGCTCTCCTCATCACCATTTTCCTAGGTGGATGCATGGCCCTCTTGCATGTTTTCTATATATACCTCTTACTACCGTCAGGAAACCATTTTCTAATTAATCGCAAATAACTGACTTAATTTTGTTTCATCTCCATCTGAATCTGAATAACAGTCACATCAACCAAGGCGTATCTCAAGGGCTTCGAAACTTGGAAGAAAGAGACCATAAAGCAAAGGGTAATGCATGTTTTGCCAGTAATTTTCAGTGTCATCTTTAACAGCACTGACGAAGCTTTATATAACTTTCCTTCTTTCTTTATTTATAATATTGCCTGTTGCGCTAATGGAACTACTTCATTATCTCTTTGCCTCTTCCAGGAAGATGCAAGAATACAGGAGCAGATATGTAAGAAAGCACCTGAAACACAACAAGTCAATAATCCCTCACAAAATGAAATGCTCTTTCTCACAATAAGTTTTTTCCCAAAAAAAAAAAATGCCAGGTCAGGAACCAGAGCATGCAACAACAATCCCTATAGAATCAGATGCTGCAGCTAATAAGGCAAAAACCCCGACAGATGAAGCGGTAAGCATCAGGTACATACAGACAATACTTTTTGAAGCCATTATCATGATGATCGTCGTGAGATGGAGACTGTCTTACATTTCAGACATCAGTTCTGAAGAACATTTACTGGAAGGAATTCGGTCTTCTTGCATTCGTGTGGATAGCATTCCTTGGCCTTCAGATCACAAAGGTGAGGATCCCAAACACAAAAAAAGTGGCATGTCCGGCCCAGATGCACGTAGTCATAGGCCTGGCTTAGCCCAGCAGACCCATACTGAGCCAGAAAGAAACTTACAACTGTTTCTGTCTTGTTATTATTTGCAGAACTACGTTGCTTCTTGCTCCGTTTGGTACTGGGTGTTGAATTCTCTCCAGGTAACTTAACAAATAGTAATTGTAACCAGGATTTGAATAGCAAATCTCGTTAATTACTACCCAGACACGATTAACAATAACTCTTTGTATTATTGGTCGGATGCATATGCAGATCCCGGTGGCAGTTGGAGTGTCAGCGTACGAAGCCTACGGGCTAAGAACAGGGAAAAGGGTGCTGTCATCAAAGGGAATAAGCCAGCATCAGAGTACCCTAAGAATTAGCCAGCTGCTGGTATACTGCCTGTTCGGCATCCTGGCAGGGCTCATCGGCGGCCTGCTAGGCATGGGTGGTGGCTTCATCATGGGGCCACTCTTCCTCGAGCTCGGAATTCCTCCCCAGGTACTATAACAATGCTTATCACCTCTTCATTTGGGATTCATGCAGGCTCAATTTAATTTCGGAGAAAATTTCACGAGCATTATTCAGAAAGTGAATTATACATGTGCTACATATATGCAGGTGTCAAGTGCCACAGCCACATTCACAATGATGTTCTCGTCGTCCATGTCGGTTGTGGAGTACTACCTGCTGCACCGCTTCCCGGTGCCTTATGGTACAGTTGTTTACCCTCTCGATCGCCATTCATTCGTACATATATATATATGGTGATTGGGGGCTCAACTCATATATATTTCGATGTTGTCTTGCCTTTGTTTATGCGTTCACAGCTGCTTACTTCACGGCGGTGGCATTCGTGGCGGCCATCACCGGGCAGCACTGCGTGAGGAAGGTGATCGCTTGGTTGGGCCGGGCGTCCCTCATCATCTTCATCTTGGCATCCATGATCTTCGTCAGCGCGCTTACCCTCGGTACGACATCCATCCATGCTTTAATTTTTGTTGATGAAGTTGACCAAGATTATATTATTCTGGAACAGCTTTAATATTGTAGATTTAATTTATTGATAATGAAGCCCATGGTCTCTGAATGCATGGCTTGCAGGTGGGGTAGGCATCTCAAACATAGTTCACAGGATGGAGCGGCATGAGTACATGGGCTTCGAAAGCCTATGCAAAGTGTAGGAACCAATGCAACGCAAGCTAAGCAAAAGCAAGGACGATAGGAGTAGTAGTGATTGATAATTGATGAATATGATTGAAGGATATGGGTCAAAAGATCCCAAAGAATTTAGCGCACCATAGCCTAAGATAGAGACTCATCAGGCATGTAAACCATAGCTTGACATAGACTCATCATCAGATCACATATATACTCATAATATACATTGTCATAGCTTACAGAGTGTATGTACTCCCTCTGGTCCTCCAATTTATAAAGTGTCTTTTGTGACGTAGCCTCCTAGATTACACTTTGACCATTTATTTATGTCACATCATGGTTGCTTATGTTCATAACTTATGATTATTTGATAGTGATTTTTAATCATAAATCAAATTGTATCAAGTTTACATTACAATAGTTAAATTAAAACTTGTTAGCCAAATTATTAGTCAAAGATTGTAAAATAATTTGAGTCTTGATGTAAGCAATATGCCTTATAAAATGGACCGGAGAGAGTATTTTGTAAAAATTGATGGGATATAGTAGTAAACGTACATGTGAAGTGCTGAAATTTTTTTTCTTAACCGGTTTTACTTATAAGAAAATTTTCAATCTCAATAATTTTGTTTTTGAGGGAAATTTCAATCTCAATAATGAGTATGGATCAGGTTCCAGCCCACGAGGCCAAGCCCATTATTGATTAGACTGTGAGGCCCGTAGCAGCACATGCGCACAGCCCACGTTCCAAGCAGAATATGAAATCGAGAAATCCTGACTCAGAATGATGCATCATGGGCTTACACTAAACAAGGCTAGAGCTTGGCAGGCCTAGCACGAAATATAACTTATATCGAGCAGTAATTCGAAGGTTTTTATAAGGATAGGGGTATGTTTGCATAAGTGTATTAATATAGGGTTTCTCTTAAGAAAAAAATATATTAACATGGATGAGTGTGCGTGCGTGTTGTGGGTGAGTGTGCGTGCGTGTTATGAGCGTCTGCGTTGTACTGTGTAATTCTAAAAAACTATTAGTAGAACGCTTTGCTCAAAAAATTTATTAGGAAGAGGTGTTGCTAAAAAATATTAGGAGGTTTGATGTAAGTGCTACTAGTAGATGCTAAGTGCGTCTCCAACGGTAGCCAAATCGCCGGCTCTCCGCTCTTTAGCTAGCGCTTCTCTTGTCGTTAAGCTCGCACCGCCTCCAACAAAACTCTCTCTCAGCCATCTCTGCATGTATCTAACATCTCCATTCTTCTAGACCCGCGATTTGGACAACTCGTTGAGGATGTTGGAACCGAGACTGAGATCGGCTTCCAGTCGGGCCCAACTCGCTGTACTCGCGAGCTAGCACCTCCACGGCCTAAGTCCATCGAAGCCATAATATAAACTTAGGTGAGGACCGTCCAGCTGTATATGGTGTGTCCCTATCATCAATAATAATTACCCAAGTGGAACTGGACGCCCTAATCGCTGCGGTGTAGCTGTTGCGCTGCGCTGCGACCTAGGAGCGGACGTGTTTGGAA
This sequence comes from Bothriochloa decipiens, assembly GCA_023333625.1. Taxonomy (NCBI): domain Eukaryota; kingdom Viridiplantae; phylum Streptophyta; class Magnoliopsida; order Poales; family Poaceae; genus Bothriochloa; species Bothriochloa decipiens. Next base: position 28,935,029 of record CM041631.1, on the reverse strand, counting down.
TCGAATGTAATTAGATAGCTAGCTGCGAGAATGAGAGAGTCCTGTCCGTGGTACCAAGCGATCATGTGAACCATATGTAACAGCTGTCCGTGGTACCAAGCGATCATGTGAACCATATGTAACAGACACAAGTATCACGAGAATACGTACACTAGCTAGTACCACTAGGACTGGATGATAGCCACGTGTTTTGGCTTTTGGGTACCGCCGTCGCTATTAGATTGTGGTGTGCGTCACTGTCACAGCCACTGGGTGCATAGGGCCAGCCCAGCATTGTCCCCAAGTAAAAACCAGCAGTGCCCAGCTGGTCAGTGTCTGCTCTGCGGCTTTTACTTGACAAACAAAATGGCTGCCGCTGGCTGGAGGATTAGACCCACAATTGCTGAGACTGTCAACAACTCAACTTCTCAGCCAACTGACTGAACTTTGTAAGATTCCAAGACAATTAAACAAGTAGGCGGATAGACTAGCTAAGAATTAATGCTAGACAAACTGTTTCTAGCTCGATCTTATACTTTCTGTTGTCAAAACCAGTCCCACGCTGGTAATTGTGAGGTGATATAAACACTACAGGACAACTCCGTCCTGGGGAAGTTTTCTGGTTTTCTCCAATCTCTGTAGTATGTTGCTAACTGAATGAAGAGAAGAACCTTATAAAAAAAAGGGCTGCTGGAAGGACAATCGCATCCGGATAACGTCGCCACCATACCTTGCGTTGGAGATCGATATATAGGCGACAGCAGAGAGTTGCACTCAAACTTCTCAAGATCCTGGAAGATCGAACTTGTATATATAATAGTTGGAGCTCTAATTGCAACCGTCGCGGTCGCTCTCACCTCATGGAACGACGACAGCTCTAGTCTGTTGAGCAGCACTCTAATTTCACCGGATGTTGGATGAAGGATCGATGCTGTAAATGTGTGGATCAGCTGAGAACATTGGCACGCACGCATGTGTCTTGGATTGGAGTTTCTTCCGTCTAGGTCTACAACCAGGGGTTGCTGTTGCTTCTGTCTCTAGCTTTGACCTGCTGTGCCAAAGAGATAGGGATAAATTACCGTCACTTTGATGCATGGACTACCCACCGTCGTGCCACGCCAGCGATTGACGCCGGCATTAAACAAAGGTATGGAACGGTACGGGATCCTGCATCTCCGCCACGCCCACGCTCTCTGAATGATTCTGCATCGATCTATCCTGTAAAAGAAAATGGTTAACCAGTGCATGTGATGATTTGTTGGTTATATACTTACTTGTATTACATATAAATATAATAGGCCTGTGATAATAAGTTGACCATGTGGGGGTATAGACCCCATACACCCTTACGGCTAGACTTTGGGCTGCTCGGTCCAGATGGCCCAGACCAGAAGACGAAAGCTGGTCCATCATCATCCTGATCGGTGGGCCGGACGACGAGGTGGAGCCCGTGGTCCGCTACCGACCAGGTCAGTGGGCCGCGCGAGCGTTGAAGGCTATTTGGCATGCAAGGAGTTTTAGTCGGCTAGATCTAGTCGTGTACTACAAGGATGCGGCGCAATGTAACCGACCATAGGGGAAACCCTAGATATGTAACCTCGCCCCCCCACTATATAAGGCGGGCAAGGAGCCCTCTAGAACGGACTGGAACTTATCACATTGTACTCTGGTACTCATCAATACAGCAGCAGAGACACAGGACGTAGGGTATTACGCCTCCGAGCGGCCTGAACCTAGATAAACCTCAGTGTTCGTCTTGTGTCTCACATCCGGATCGTAGGTCTTAGCGCGTCCTTCACCGCAATCTACTACCTCGGGGTATCCCGTGGTAGACTGCCAACGATGTTTCATCAACAGTGGCGCGCCAGGTAGTCGATGCGCGATCTGATCAGCAGGCGATCCAGATGGTTTCATTCCCGGCTTCCATGGACTTCGAGGTGGGCGTGTCTCTCACCATCGGTTCACTCGCGTGGACCACCGGCGTGACGACGTCCCTCATGTTCACGGGAGCAGCGCAGCTGATCCCAGCTCCGGCTGTGACGCAGTCAACCCTAGCACCGACCGGGCCAACCACGTCATCAACAACTCAGATCTCGGGGCGGCCCCCAGGGTCGTTTGAGCTGCCCATGACGAGGGCGGAGATGATGGCAACGCCAGCGGCGAACTTGCGGCTTCCTCGCTACCAGAGGAGACACATCGACAACTCTGATCTGATCGACGCAATCGACCGGCACGGGACAGGTTTGGCTGAGCTCCTCGAGTACGTGGAGTCCGCTCCTACGCGGCTCCATGAAGAGTACTTGGACTTCACCCTTGTCCGACCACGCCGGCGATCGCGCCGACCAGCCACGTCGTGCAGATCCAAATCTGCCCGTGGTCAGTGGGCCGCCACCTGTCCGTCAGGATGGCAATGCTTGGCACCAGGAAGGACGTACGACCAAGCTGGTGGCCCACGCCGACCAGATCCAAATCTGGCTCCGGCCCGAGCACCTCCCGCCGACCACAGAGGAGAGCCACCGGCTGCCCGCCGGGGCAGTCCCCCTACTGTGGTAGACCGCCGTTAACGACAACCCGCGCCCGACCAGGGGCGCCGTTAGCAGTGCCCTGCGCACAATTAGTCTCGTCATCCGCACCGACCAGATCTAACTCTGGCCGTCGCTCGGGCTGCGCCTCCAGTCAGGCTAAACGAGTTCATCAACGTGCATCAGCACCAGCAAGCGCTTAGCCACGCCACTCGACAGGCCCAATTAGAGTGAAGGCAGCAGCGCTGAGCGCAGCAGGCGTAACCCGCCCCAAGGCAGACAGATCCCATCGCCCCCCGACCAGAGCCATGCACCCGTCTTCCCGCACTGGTTGAGCAACGCAGCCGCGTCCTACGTGAGGAAACTGCGGGACGCTTCCAGTGACGTGACGATTACCTGCTGGACCTAAATCTGTTTTTGGTCTCGAAAGATCCAAGGTCCATGATTGACATGGTGTCTTTGTAGCAGAATCCTTCCGAATCAGGCGCGATGGTCCCCGAAGACAGCGCCATGTCCGACTTACCCTCTTGGCTCAACGGGACACCCTCCATTTCCTTCAATCTTATCGAGTACCTCCTCTCTAACGAAGAGTGTCCTGAGCTCCGGGAGTCAGGAAAACATCGAGAAGACGGACCCAACCATGCTGGACCACCAAGCCCATTCTACCGACGCGGCGCCAGGCACCGCGAGGACGCCGCCTGGTTTCAACGGTGCGATATTTGCCATCAGCGTGGATGAACCTCCTGTTCCAAAGGAAGCAGACTAGGAGAGGCAAGCAAGGGAAAGCCGCAACAACGAATGAGAGCGTCAACGCCTCTAAGAGGCACAAGACACGAACGCCACCAACGACGGAGACAACGGGGGCAACGGCGTAGGCCCTCCGCCACGCCGCCTTCAACGCAACCTTGATGGCAAGTTCAACAAGGTCAAAAACCAGATTGTCCATGAGACTCCCACGGCCAACATCGTCGTGGCCATGGATCGGCTCAACAACCTTCCCTCGAACACACCCAGGGTCGAAGCAATTCGGAACTTTCTAATCGCCGCCAAAGCACAGGTGGTTCAGCTCCGCTCTGCCGGGTCGCTGACCATATCGCATCGGTCACGGCGGTCCCGGCGCAGCCATCGTCGCCAACCCACAGAAAGTGACACCGACAACAAGTCCAATCATGGAGGCTTTTCGTTCGAGCAGCCCCAGCAGGCCGACGTCAAAACGCTCATGAGAGATGCCGCGCAACAACGAGCGCCAATGCGGCAATCGCCAGCGTGCCAATAGGCAGCAGGCCAACCAACGTGTCGAGCGCAACCAGGAAGTCAAGCAGCCCCAAGATCGCGACCTCCGTGATCACCTTGAAGAATGGTACCGTGCTCGGCGACACCTGAACGGACCAGCCCTGTTCTCGGAGGAACTTAAGGCCGTCCTTTGGCCAAAGAACTTTCGGATCGGGGACGTCAAGATGTACGACGGGCAAGATGATCCTGTGCACTGGATCATGCTTATGAAGTGGCGGTCTGTGTAGCAAGAGGCGATCTGTTCGTCATGGCAAATACCTCCCGGTAGTCATGAGCAATGTCGCTACCTCCTGGCTGCTCCGTCAGCGCGCCGGCAGCATCCACAGCTGGCCCCAGCTCAGGTAGATGTTCATTGACAACTTCAAGCCCACCTGCGTACAGCCGAACACCAAGTACACTCTGGCACAAGTCCGGCATCGTCCAAGGGGATCGCTGCGACAGTACATCCAGTGTTTCTCCGATGCGTGGAACCATGTGATCGATGTCACCCCGGTGGATGGGATCGACCTCTTCGTCGCCAGCTTGGTTCAAGAACATGGCTTAGACCTCAAGAAGGAGCTGCTCCTCAAGCGACTGAGAACCATGGAATATCTCCTCTCCATCGCCCACAGGTTTGCTCATCTCGATAATGGGCTGAACGAGAGGGATCCTACTCCCCCCAACCGCAACTACGGCCACGATGATGACCACGACCGCAAAAGCAATCAAGACCGCCGGCCAGATCGACGGAACGTTCATCACAATCGTCGGGACAACTGCAAACCCGACCATCGTGGTGACGAGCATCCGTTCAAGCGACGTGGTCAGGATGGCTACAACAGTGGTCGGCGTAACTGCAATGACCCCTCTGTCAACATGGTAAAGGGCCAGAAGAGGATGAACGATGATGAACTCGATAGGGTCCTTAGTAAGGATTACCCCCGTCATCCTGGCAAAGGCCACACGTTGGGTGAGTGCAGAGTCCTGAAGGTGGCACTGGATAGGACGGCCAACAAGAAGCCACGTCCAGCCCCCAAAGCCAAGGGCAAGAACCCCGCCCAGCAAGAAGATGCCGATGAAGAAGAAGAAGAAGCTCAAGATACCAACCCATGGCACGCCTACCAGGATCCCATGAAGAACGTGACTGCCGTCATCTTTGGTGGCAAGGTCAGACTAGAGAACGCCCATGAAAAGAAGCTACTGACGTGAGCCATCATGGCTATCCAGGAGGCTGACGGTTCCGTTGTAGATGTGAAGGTGCCCGCCTGGTCCGAGCAGCCCTTATCATTCAGCCCCAATGATATGTGGGCCAAAATCCTCAACGTTGGTCGGTTCCCGCTGGTCCTTGACCCGGTGATAGACGGTGTCCGGTTCGAGAAGGTGCTCGTTGACGACGACAGCCTCCTGAACATCCTATGAAGACCTCAAGCAATACAATGCTCCGTTCTAGGGCATTATGCCAGGCAAACCTTTGTACCCCCTCGGGCAAGTCACGCTGCCCGTCCAGTTCGGGACCAAGCAACACTTCCGCATCGACCACATTACCTTCATCGTGGTTGACTTTGAGGGTATATAACTATATACCACGCTATCCTTGGCCGACCCGGGATTGCCAAATTCATGGCGGTTCCTCACTACGGGTACCTCGTGCTGAAGCTCCCGACTAAGCAGGGTGTCCTGGCCCTGTGTGGCAATGTCTTCACGGCACGTGCGTGCGAGTCTGATGCCTACGCAGCCATGGAGGTCAAGGAGTTGAAGCACGCCATGGAGCACACCGACCTGGGCGTCAAGGAGGCGTGAGGAGCTTGAGGTTCCAATCGGGTCTGCGCAGTGGCCTTCCAAAAAGGCCAAGCAGCACAAGCTGATCCAGCTCAATCCGAACGATCCCTCAAAGACCACCAAGATCGGGGCTACCCGTCCATCCAAATAGGAAGACACGCTCGTCCAATTCCTTTGAGAGCACATCAGCATGTTCGCGTGGAAACCCGCCGACATGCCAGGTGTCCCGAGGGAAAAAGCCAAGAACTACCTTGATGTCTCGAAGACTGCTAAACCTGTCAAGTAGAAGATGCGTTAGTTTTCTCATGACTGCAAGGAAGTTATTAGGGTAGAAGTGGCCAAGCTTCTAGCAGCTGGCTTTATCAAAGAGATGTATCACCCGGAGTGGTTCGCCAACCCGATTCTTGTGCTCAAAAATAATAAAGAATGGAGAATGTGCGTTGATTACACTAATCTCAACAAACACTGCCCTAAATAGGCTTTCAATCTCCCTTGAATCGACGAGGTTGTAGATTCTACTGCAGGTTACGAGCTGCTGTCCTTCTTAGATGCTACTCGAGCTACCATCAAATAGCCCTCAAGAGGGAGGACCAGGAGAAGACTGCCTTCATCACCCCCTTCGGTGCTTTCTGTTACATGACCATGTCGTTTGGCCTCAAGAACGCCAGAGCTACTTACCAGCGAGCCATCCAGGTTTGCCTCAAGCATGAGATCACTACTGACCTCGTCAAGGCATATGTCGATGATGTGCTAGTGAAGACTAGAGAGTCCCATACATTGGTTGCCAACCTCCAGCGGACCTTTTTGGTCCTCAATAATTTTTGGTGGAAGCTAAACCCCAACAAGTGCATCTTTGGCGTCCCTTCTGGGATCCTGCTCGGCAACGTCGTCAGCTAGAATGGCATATGCCCAAATCCCGAGAAGGTTTAGATTGTGCTGTATCTGCAACCAACACAAAACATCAAAGATATCCAGAAACTCACCGGCTACATGGCGGCCCTGAGCCGCTACATCTCCCGCATGGGCAAAAAAGGGCTCCCCTTCTTCAAGCTACTCAAAGCTAAGGAGAAATTCGAGTGGATGGAGGAGGCCAACAAGGCTTTCAGACAGCTTGTCGAGGATCTAGGAAAGAGGTACCCTAACCCCTTGATTAATAGGACTAATCCCCGAGGTCAGCAACACAAACCCTCCAACGACATCCCTCACTATCGCTCGAAAGCCCATAGGCTAAGGCATACTGGGCCGACTCCCAAACGAGCGTCGACAGCCTGAAGCCACAGCCTACACGATGGGCTATCGCGCGGACCGAGACTGTACGCTCGAGGGTACGATTCGGGCGACCCCTCAAGGACGAAACTTCGCCCAGGCGAATGGGTCGGCCTCACGGACGGAACTATGCCCGAGCAAATGAGCCCATCCTCGAGGATGGAACTTCGCCCGTGCGAATAGGCAACCCTCGAGCACAGTATACCTCTTGGCTACCTACTCCCCGTACGGATCTAGGCGCATTCAATGCATTTTACTTGCTCCCGCCTAACCGTATGGCCACAGTTACCGAAACAGTTGTGAGCATGGCAGTCAAATCCTGCTTTTACCACCCATACCCTGGAATCCCATGGGTCGTACCTCATTGACGCCATACAGAGCACTGTGCCCCGTCCGGCACCCCCTCAAGACGCGTAAGTCAGCACGTTCCCCGCATTTCCGGGAATTTGACCTTATCCGATGGGCCTCGACCCCCTCGACTCGAGCCCCTCGACTCGACCCAAGGCCTCGACCGTCGCCCCTCGACACCGTCATGTCGACCCTCGAGTGGGACTTCAACAACTTCGGTCAACACTTCAACAACTCTCGATGCAATGGCTGCAGGACCTCCCATACTGACGTACGCCTCTGCAGCAGCACCGACATGATCGGCATCAATGTCATACGTCACCAACCACATGAGCCCCAAAAATATGTACTCCTGTGCCCCTCCTTTGCCTATAAAAGGAGGAGCCAGGACTTTAGCTAGGGAGGATCCAAAAGCATCAGACGCTAAGGCTTAGATCACTGAACAACACCGTGAGACAGTGTAGAGAGCTAAGCGCCCGAAACGCTCGAGCTCAAGCCTACACTTCTCACACCCACTTGTATTCACCCCTGTACTAGCGCTTCGGTGCAAGATAACATGAACTATCCCCCCCCCCGCTGGACGTAGGGCCTTCTTTGCCCGAACCAGGATAAATCGCCGTGTCCTTCTTGCATCACCCACCAGATTAAGGGAGCACGCAATTACAAATTTACTCATTGGTGTTGACCCCCGGGGTCGAAACACCGACAGTTGGCACGCTAGGTAGGGGCTCTGCGTGTTACCAACGATTTCCCTCTATTTTTTCTAGATGGGCGACTCTGTTTCACCACTTTCGTGCGCTATGGTGATCTAGTTCGGGAGCCTGGAGTTCATGTCCCTTGGTCAGGGCTATGACACGACCCTGCTCTTGATCAGTGACCCAAGCGGAGGTCGCAGTGTGCCCCCACGCTCAGGCGGGGCCACCCGTTGGTATTGCCACCATGCTGCCACAACCAGAAGGAGGCGCGATAGATGCCGTCACCGCCATCAACCTGAGTCGAGGTTGGTGCCCGCCGTATTCCCCTCGCTCCTGACCGGTGATGAGGAGCCCCTTATTGGGGGATTATCTGACCTGAGTTCGGGAGTAGTGGACGGACCAGCAGGGCTCCATGACGACCCTGACTTCACCTTCACGACACACTCATCGAGGGAGCCCGACAAAACTCCCCCGATGTGCGCGACCCCCACTCCTTTGAGCCTGCATCTGCATGAGTTGTTCGAGCGACGTCGATGGTTCCCGTTCGGTCTCAACAACGCCGCAACGATGTTCTCAACCATGACCCACTCCAACATGAGTATGATGGAGGACCGCCCAGGCGCCCTCCTTCGTGCAATGGCGGACATAGGAATGGTCATGCCGGCCTCCGTGGACCTGGGCTTCGCAAGAGCACCCAGCCCCCGGAGGTATACCATCGGCACACTCTGACAGCAGCTGCAGGAGGAGGCGCGGAGAAAATTCCCTGTCTTTACTGCGGCGACCCCGACTCTGACTCTGACCATTGAGACCCTACCCGCGAGTGTCTCCACGTTGACAGAGACGTCGCCTCCAATTAGGACACTGTCAAGCCGATGGCCGATGCGGCTGTCGCTGCAGCGGGAGGGACTCTCCCCAGAGTAGGGGATTGACAACCAGTCGCACCCCAAGAGGCGTGCCCCTGTTCTGACGAGCAGGACTCATAGCTAGCACAAATTCGGGAGTTGCAGGCTAAACTCACCAACGACCAGGAACAACTACGCCAGCTCGAGCGAACCCTCGAGCAAGAGCGACCACCACCCGGCGGTAGAGCCTGAGCCAGGGCCCGAGAGGTCAACCGGCAGATCATCGAGGGTGGGGCACCCAAAGATCCCATCAACTGTTACCCTCGGGCAAGCCAGAACATTGTCGCGGTGGCTATGCTTCTTCGCAATATGCTCACGCTATCCAACTTGCAAGCTCAATGGATACAACACGAGATCGAGGGTCTCCTTCAAGTTGCCGCTGTCCAACAAGCCAAGAGCTCAGCCTCAAGGCGTCAAGGGGCAGCTTCCGAACCATAGGACGAGCCCTCCTAGCCCGAGATGGAGGGTTCGATCGATCAAAAGGTGGCCCCCTGAGCAAAGAAGACACCAGCCCGAGATCGTATCATCGATAACCACGCCCCGCATGACTCGCGCCTTGATATCATCGAGAACCGCAAGCGCAAACACGAGGATGCTGAGGATCGAGGGTATAGCACCCATCGTGGGGGGCGTTATGACAACGATGAAGACCGACGGGCCTCGGAGCCACCGGGTCCCCGATTCTTCAGCAAGACAATCTGCAATGCCCAGCTGCTCGACAAGTTTCGACCCCCCACGAGCATCGCCAAATACAACGGCGAAACCAAACCCGAGCTCTAGCTAGCTGATTTCTGACTAGCTTGTCAGGCGAGTGGAGCACATGATGATCGCACGATCATACGTCACCTTCCCCTGTTCCTATCCGACACCACGCGTAGGTGGCTCGAGGAGCTTCCCCCTGACCAAATTCACGACTGGGTTGACCTGGTCTGGATCTTCAAGGGGAACTTCAAGGGCACCTACGTGCATCCTGGAAACTCCTAGGAACTGCGCAACTACAAGCAGAAACCAGGGGAGTCTCTTTGTGACTTCGCTCGATGTTTCTCTAAGCTCCAAACTGAACTCCCCCACATCTTTGATCTCGACGTCATTCTAGCATTTGTTGCGGGTACAACCTGTAAGAACCTAGTTCATGAGTTAGGGCGTAACCGCCCCAACACCGTCGACAAGCTCATGGATGTGGTCGCCAACTACGCGGCTGGCGAGGAGGCGGTCGGAGCCTTCTTCGGCGATGAGAAGGACAAGGGAAAGGCACCGGCATCCGACACTGGGGGCTCGAGCAAAAATGCGAAGAAGAACAAGAAGAAGAAGAAGAAGAAGAATCAGCAAGGCAAGCGTGAGGGTGCAGACAACAATCTCGTCGCAGCAGCCGAACGCAAAAAACCTCGGGGTCCCCCCGAGGGGGCCATCTTCGACAAGATGCTCGAGGAGCCCTGCCCTTATCATAGGGACGGAGCGAAACATAAGCTCAAGGACTACCACATGCTTTGAAAGCACTTCGAGCAACTAGGCATCAAGAAGGGTGATGATGAGAAAGACCAGGGCGGCAAGAGGGAGACAATGGGAAAGACGAAAAATTCCCCAAAGTCTACGACTGCTACATGATCTATGGAGGCCCCTCGACCCAGCTCACTCCTCGACAACGCAAGATGGAGCATCGAGAGGTCTTCTCCATCTGAGTCGTGACCCCCCACTACCTCGTCTGGTCTGATGCGCCCATCACGTTCGACCGCAATGACCATCCAGATCATATCCCCAACCCCGGGGCCTATCCACTCATCGTCGACCCGATCATCGTCAACACCAGCCTCTCGAAGGTCCTCATGGACGGCTGCAGTAGCCTAAACATCATCTACCTCGAGACCCTCGACCTCGTGGGGGTCAAGATGTGCCAACTCCAACCCAGCGCCGGGGTCTTCCATGGCGTCGTACCAGGGAAGAAGGCCCTTCCCATCGGCCGCATTGACCTTCCCGTCTGCTTTGGCACCCCCGCCAACTTTAGGAAAGAGACCCTCACCTTCGAGGTGGTTGGGTTTCATGGAACTTATCACGCCATCATCGGCTGACCAGGCTACACGCAATTCATGGCGGTCCCGAACTACACCTACCTCAAGCTCAAGATGCCAGGACCTAGAGGCATCATCACCATCGGCTCCTACGAGCATGCGTACGACTGCGATGTTAAATGCGTCGAGTACAGAAAGGCCGTCGAGAAAAGTGCGATGATGGCTTCGACCCTCGAGCGCCTCACCGACGAGGTGCCCGAACCTAAGTGTCATGCCGGCAGCTTCGAGCCAGCTCAAGACACCAAGAAAATCCCCCTCTACCTGAGCTGCTCCGACGAGAAGGTGCTGACGATCGGTGCTGACCTCAAGAGCAAATAGGAAGCAGTGCTCGTTGACTTTCTCTGTGCAAATGCCAATATGTTTGTGTGGAGTCCTTCAGATATGTCGGGCATGCCGAGGAAAGTCGCCGAGCATGCCTTGGAGATCCGACCAAGGTCCAGACCGGTGAAGCAACACCTGCGCCGCTTTGACGAGGAGAAACGCAGGATCATCAGTGAGGAAGTACATAAGCTTTTGGCGGCTGGATTCATCAAGGAGATTCATCACCCTGAATGGTTAGCTAATCCCGTGTTAGTTAAGAAAAAGAATGGAAAAATGTGAATGTGTGTTGACTATACTAGTTTAAACAAAGCATGTCTGAAAGTTCCATTTCCTTTACCACGCATTGATCAAATTGTTGACTCTACCACGGGATGTGAAACTCTCTCATTCCTTGATTCTTATTCTGGCTATGACCAAATCAAGATGAAAGAGTCCGACCAGCTCGCGACTTCCTTCATCATACCTTTCAGCATGTATTGCTATGTCACCATGCCCTTCGGCCTTCAAAACACCGGGGCGACGTATCAGCGATGCATGCTCCATGTCTTCGGCGGATACATAGGCAACACGGTCGAGGCCTATGTCAATGACATCATGGTCAAATCCAAAAAAGCTGACAACCTCATCCATGACCTCGAAATCGCATTCGGGTGCCTTTGAGCCAAGAATATCAAACTTAACCCCGAGAAATGTGTCTTTGGGGTGCCTCGGGGCATGCTCCTCGGATACATCGTCTCCCAGCGTGAGATCGAGGCCAACCCCGAGAAGGTCATAGCCATCACATGAATGGGGCCGATTCAAGATCTCAAGGGCGTACAGAGGGTCATGGGCTGCCTCGCGGCTCTCAGCCGTTTCATCTCATATTTGGGGGAAAAGGCCCTGCCCCTGTATCACCTCTTGAAAAAATCTGAACGCTTCGCATGGACCGTGGAGGCCGAGGTGGCCCTCGACAAACTCAAGAGCATGCTGACCTCTGCCCCGATCCTCATCCCACCTCGACCGACGACATCGACTAAACCCCCCGAGCCTCTCCTCCTCTATGTCACCGTGACCACTCAGGTGGTCAGCGCGGCCATAGTGGTCGAGAGGCAAGAGGAAGGGCACGCTCTGCCCGCCCAGCGGCCGGTTTACTTCATCAGTGAAGTGCTTTTGGAAACCAAGACCCACTACCCATAGGTTCAAAACCTGCTCTACACCATCATTCTTAAGCGGCGCAAGCTCCAGCATTACTTCCTCAGCCACCTGGTTAACGTGGTGTCTTCTTTCCCCTTGGGAGAAATCATCCAAAACCGGGAGGCCGCTGGAAGGATTGCTAAGTGGTCGATCAAGCTCATGGGCGAGACCATCACCTATGCACCACATAAGGCCATCAAATCTCAGGTGCTGGTGGATTTCATCGCTGAGTGGACCGACACCCAGTTACCGCCAGTTCAAGTCTAAGCCGAGCTGTGGACAATGTACTTCGACGGGTCGCTCATGAGGACAGGAGCAGGCACAGGCTTGCTCTTCATCTCAACCTTAGAGTTCACATGCGATACGTCATTCGCATCCACTTTGCCGCTTCTAATAACATTGCGGAGTATCTCGAACTCGGGGTCCGATGCCTTGATGTTCAAGGTGACTCGCAACTCATCATCGACCAAGTGATGAAGGCCTCGAGCTGCCACGATGCCAAGATGGAAGCCTACTGCAATGAAGTGCGCAAACTGAAAGACAAGTTCCACGGCCTCGAGTTCAATCATATTGCTCGACGCTACAATGAAGCTACAGACGAGCTCGTGAAGATCGCATCAACTCGAGATACTGTCCCTCCACATGTATTCTTGAGAGACCTCTTCGAGCCCTCCATCGACTTGGGCTCGGGGGCTGGCACCACACCCTCGAAACTTGACCCCGCGGCCTAGACCGAGGCCCCCTTGACCGGGGCCGAGGTCATAGAGATCGAGGGGACACCTCCTCCGTCGAGCCCACCTCCGGATTGGTGAGTCCCTTTCCTCGACTGCCTCATTCAAGGGGAGCTCCTGGAAGACCAGACCGAGGTTTGCCAGATCGCTCGATGGGCCAAGTCCTACGTCATCTACGGTGATGGCAAGGAACTCTACAGGCGAAGCCCATCAGGTATCCTTCAGCATTGCATCAATATCGAAGAAGGCAGGAGGCTCCTTGAGGACATACACTCGGGGGCTTGCGGCCACCACGCAGCGCCAAGGACCCTCGTCGGTAACGCCTTTCGACAGGGTGTCTACTGGCTGACCGCCGTTTCTGACGCCATCAACATTGTCCGCTCTTGCAAGGGGTGTCAATTCTATGCCAAGCGGACGCACCTCCCAGCTCACGCCCTACAGATGATCCCCATCACCTGGCCATTCACGGTCTAGGGGCTCGATATCATGGGGCCTCTCAAGAGGACAACCAAGGGGTACACGCACCTACTCGTTGCTGTCAATAAGTTTACCAAGTGGATCGAGGCCCGGCCTATCAGCAATATCCGCTCCGAGCGGGCGGTCGAGTTCTTCACCGACATCATCCATCACTTCGGGGTCCCGAACATTATCATCACTGACAATGGCACATAGTTCACCGGCAAGAAGTTCTTGGATTTCTGCGATCGCCACCACATCTATGTAAACTGGTCCGCTATTGCTCATCCTTGAACTAACGGCCAGGTCGAGCGCGCCAATGGCATGATTTTGTAGGGCCTCAAGCCAAGTATCTTCAATCGCCTTAACAAGCACGGAAAGAAATAGGCCGCGGAGCTGCCTTCGGTCCTGTGGAGCTTAAGGACAACACCTAGTCGAGCCATAGGGTTCACACCATTCTTCTTGGTCTATGGGTCTGAGGCCGTCCTCCCCATTGGTCTCGAGTATGGTTCCCCTCGACTAAAGGCCTACAATGAGCAAACCAACGAAGAAGCCCTCGCAAACGTCATCGACCAGCTCGAGGAGGCTCGGGACATGATGCTGATTCACTCCGCTAGGTATCAGCAAAAACTTTGACGCTACCACGACTAGCACATGCGCTCGAGGGACTTCCAATTAGGAGACCTCGCCCTACGTCGACGACAGAGCAACAAGGGGCATCACAAGCTGACTCCACCATGGGAAGGCCCATACACCATAGCTGAGGTGCTGAAGCCTAGAACGCACAAGCTAGTGAACAACAAGGGTGAAACCTTCACCAACGCATGGAACATCGAACAGCTACGTTGTTTCTACCCCTAGGGCATCGATACCCTTGTACATTCTCGCATGTTTCGTACATTTTCGCATGACAAATATAAGAATTACTTTCGATTATAAGTTCAAACTCATTATTGTACATGCAAGAGGTAGCCTCGACCCTGTCTCGCCAGAGTCAAGCCTCCCTCGGGGGCTAACGGGGGGAACCCCCTAAGTTCCTAAAAAATACGAACGATTTTTTCAAAATTCAAGCGTCTCCTTTTGCTTCGCAACTAAGTATAAAACGCCTCGAACTCCCTAAGGGTCGAGGGTTGTTGAGCCTGGGGCTCTCCCATGCCTCAGGGCTATGGTACCCCCACTCGCTCCCCTCCCTCGAGGGATACGAGCATGCGTCGAACACTTAGTTGAAAAGCAAAAGTCAGGTAATCAAAGCTCGAGCGTCTCTTCTTTCCTACGCCTCGATGCGCTTCGCAATTAAGTAGAAAATGCCTCAAACTCCCTAAGGGTCGAGGGCTGTTGAGCCTAGGGCTCTCCTACGCCTCAGGGCTATGGTATCCCCACTCTCTCCCCCTCCCTCAAAGGATACAAGCATGCGTTGAACACTTAGTTAAAAAAGCAAAATCTAGGCGAAAGAAAACAGAGAAGGCTCGAACTGTAAAATATCCAAATGCATTACGATAGATGCATAGATGTTTTAAAAGGCTCTTGAAGCCACACTGAATATAAGTTACAAAAACTAACTTATTTACATGGGCACCTTCGCCCAGTTTTGCCCTACAGGCCCGCTCCGCCGTCTCCATCGCCGCCCTCCTCGATGGTGTACCCTTCATCTTCGGGGGGGAGGACTTCATCCTTGAACAGCTTCGCCAGCACTTCCCCCAGCCTTTCGGCATCCAGGATCAGCCCTCGGCATCACTCCTCGTTCTCGGCATCAGTCTTCGAGATGTTGGGGAAGAAGCCTTGGGCGACGACGTCCATGTCGAAGACGAAGCCGTAGGAAACCACTGCCAACGCCTGCTTTACGCCGCTGTGAAGCGCCTCCCGCACGCGATCCCGAAGGATGGCATCGAGGTGGTAGAGCCGGTCGACGAACGCGGCCCTAGGGACATCTTCTCCTACCTCCTCGATGGGCTTGACCTCCCAGGAGGAGCAGAGCCTGTTGATGACGACCCGAAACCTACCGAGCAGCGCCCCCTCCGCCATGAGGCTCTCCTGTAGCGCCTTGGTGGTGATTTGAGTGGAGAGCAGCTCGGTCTCAAGTCCTGAAAGATGAAACAACAGTTAAACAAGTCATACAGAAAGGAAAAAGTCGAAGCCCACCAAGGAACTCACTGGCACAGTGGGTCTTGAGGGCGCTGTGGTCCTCCAGCACGATATTGCGCTCCTCCTGACCCTCGTCTCGCTCCCGCTCAGCCTCCTTGAAAGCCCGAGTCATGTCATCTTCTCTCACCAGAGGGTCTCAAGGGCGTTACCAGCCAAGGTGATGGCTTGCTCCTTTTCTCGAAGGGCAGCCTTCATCTCCTTGAGCTTTTCCTCCAGGCTATTGGCTCGACCCATCTCCTCCTTGACCAAGGCAGAGAGGGTGTTGCGCGCCACGGAGACTTGAGCCAGACTGGCGTCAAGCGAGCGGATACGCTCCCTGGAGCCTCGAGCCTCCTCCGCGAGCAGCTTGACGTGCTCTTGGGCGCGAGTGCCATCTCTCTTGGCCTTCTCCACTTCGCCCTTGGCTGCGGTGGCCTCCTCCTTGTCCTGCTGAAGCTCCTCCTTGACTTGGGTGGCTTCGCCTCGAGCTGCCTCGGCGTCCTCCTTCGCCCGGGCGACCACCTCCTTAGCTTTGGCAGCCTCCTCCCTGGCCTGCTTCACCTCCTCCTCGACCTCGGCCACCTTGCTCTGTGCAGAACAGCTAGCCTTGAGCTGGCGAAGCACTTCCTCCCAGCTATTACGTGTTTTGTGGAGGAAGTATGATTTGGAGTGGGAACACCTCCGCACATCCTGGAAACAGGAAATCGAAGGTTAAGACGGTCTATATGGAAAAAGCCAAAAACCGTATGTGATCCAAACAGGGACTTACCGCGAGACTCTGGTTGAGGCTTTCGACGAGCTCGACACCCAGCTTGAGGAAGTGCCGCAGCCACGCCCAGGACCGCTCCACATCCTCCCAATGCTTGACCTCCGCCGGGTCATCCATCTCAATCCGGGGAGCACTGGAGTCACCGAGCTCCCGGAGCGTGACGCCTCCTTGACCCAATCCGAGAGGACCATCTTGACCTTGGTTCACGCCAAGGATTCGATCTCCTCTGCCACGTCCCGTGGGGTGCCGTGGTGCTCCGCCAACTTGGCCAGGGTGGGGAACTCTAACGCGGTGCCGGTGTCTCCCAGCCCGGGGTCGGACATCGACCTCCTCAACGGGCCAGGAGCCCCCAACGCGATGACCGCTCCGACATGCGGGGGGGGAACCTCTCCTTCCTTCTGATGTCAGAAAGCAGAAGGACTCCTGGCCACAATCTCCTTCGACCGCTCTGCCTGTGGACCAGAAATCTCTGGCCCCTCTGATGGCAGGACCGATGGTTGCAGTGGCTGGCTCGACGCTGGCTCGGGTGCCTCCTGAGGCGGCAGAAGGGTCGAGGCCGTCACTTCCTCCAATGCCACGTCTTGTGGCGCCGGCAGGTCCGCCATCGACACGTCTGCCGGCGGGCTCGGTGCCGAGGTCTCCTCCTCGAGTTGCGTCCCCAGCAAGCGCGGAACCGTCGCCGCTTTCAACGCCGCTTCTTGCTCCATCAGCAGCTCATCGAGGGTGATCACGAGCACCCACTATTTTGGGAGTCCCAAGGTCTCCTCCCCCTCCGATGGCTTAGGCGGATGCTATTTCGATAGATCTAGCAGCGTCGCATCCCCGGCAGCGTCTGCTGCGCCTGCTAATGCTAGGGTCAGCTCCCGGTCAGCTCCTCCTTCTCCTGCCGCTCCTGTGGCTCCTTCTCCTCCCGCTGTGTCCATGGCAGCTCCTCTTCTTGCTGGGCCTCCTGCTCCTACTTTCGCTGGGCCTCCAGCTCGTGTAGCCCCGTTGGCCATGGCTTCCTCTCTCCCTTCGAGGAGGGAGGGGCAATGGCCTCCTCACCCTCGAGGTCGATGAGGGTTACCTCCATTCCCGGCTCGTGGCCCTCGGGGGCTCCCGCCTTGGGCATGGAAGCGAAGACCTCGAGCTGGCCTAGGTCAGGGGCTCCCAACACTGGGGCTCCGTCCCATGGCGCCAGGCCGAGCTCGGGGACCACAGACGATGACACCAAGGAGGTGTTCCCTCCCTCCTGCGTCTTCCCCGGCTCAGAGTCGCCGCCCGTCACGGCCCCTGAGTTGCTCGACCCTGCAGTGATAGCAGGACCCGTCAGCCTACCATGAGCCATAGCCTCAAGGGCTAAGGACAGCCACTTTGCCTCCCACGGTGCCAAGGGCCTTGACGCCGCACCTGTGACCGAGGCCCCCATCCTTGTGGCCGCATCCACCCTGAGCCGCTTAGTCGGTGCAAGGGTTGTCTCCTTGATGCGACGCTTTGGCCTGGATGAAAAGAGGGTTACCAGAGAACTTAACGAACCACAGAATGGGGAGGTAATGAGAAGAAATTTAAATTGACAACACTTACCTGAAGGGGATTGAGACCTTTCAGGCACCCTCGAGCTGCCAGCAGACTTCAAGGCCCCACCCGAAGCCGAGCTCTTTCTAGAGCTAGGGCCGCTAGGGGCTGTCGGTGGGGTCAACGTGCCTTCCTGCTCCGACGAGGTCTCTTGGGCGTGACTCTACTTCGCCCACGCCGATGACCAGGACCGGGTCTCCTAGGTCGAAGTGGGTGGGGTCCCGCCGCGAGTACGATGGGGGGGGCGATGAACCGCCCTGAGTCGAGGGGTCGGCCAGCCTTTTTCCTCGCAGGCGCTCCAAGGCCGACGATGCCAGCTAAGGGGCACGCTGCTCCGGTGCGTCCTCCTACACCGGAGGATCGTCAGTACGAAAAGGACCAGACAGAAGGGGCTTGAGATGTCCCGCCACCCCTTTGACATCATCATCATCATCATCATCCTCGTCTTCCTCATCCTCTGAGGAAGACTCCTCCTCCGGGAGCCTGTCGTGCCTCTGCTGCGCACGGCGCTTCTCGTGCTTTTCGTGCTCCCGGAACTTCTTGTCCTTTTCCTTCTTCTCTGCATCCTTGCGCTTCTTTTCCTGCTGGGCATTGAAGCATCTCACCTGATGATCGGGAGCATCCTCCCTCAACGGGGGCCTCGATCTCCAGTAGTCGATTCCCCCTGCATGAAAGCACTCAGTCACAAGGACAAAAGTAAGGAAAAAAGGGACGAAACATAAACGTGAAAATCATGGGTCCAGGCACTCACCAGGTCGAGGTACCCCTCCTCCGGCCGCATGGGGAGGAGGTTGACGTCCTCTGTCCTGAACGAACCTACAGCCATCCCTTTCACCCACGTGATGATCTCCATGGCGAATATCTCCTCGCTGGACATCTGGCACCTCTCGAGCACTTTGGGCGCCACCGCAGGGAGCATCTTGTCCAACCACAGCAGGCGCTCCATCAAGGGGAGCACACATCGACTGTGGAAGGCCGAGACCACCACACCCGCCGTCAAGCCCGCCTCTCGAAATGTCCTCATCACAGTGACGAGGGATCAAAGTTGACGTTGGAGATCCCCCGTCACGCCGTGCAGTCAGTTGAATGGCCGCTCGGTGATGAGCCGCCCGATGTACGGCGGGAGATAGCCTCCGTCATTGCGGAGGTAGAACCATTGCTCGTCCCACCAGGAGTGGTTGGACATCAACCTGGTGGGGATGTACTCACGTGGCACCTCCGACTTGCCCGTCTTCAACGAGAAGTTGAGGCAGCCCGCTCTGACGATCCGCCTCACGCCTGGTCCTACCAGAGACACGAACCATTCCCCCTTGTAGAGATGGAGCCACAGCTCCCAATGTGGCGCCATCCCTAAGTAGCCCTCGTAGACGGCTGCGAATATGGTGGTGTTGGAGAGGGCGTTGGGGGAGAAGTGTTGAAGCTCGACACCGTAGAAGTTCGTCAGCCCCCGCATAAACTCACTCGGAGGCACTCCAAACCTGTGCCAGTGGTACTTGAGGAAACTCACCATGTAGCCCTCCGACGGGTTTGGCTCCAGGTGGCTCCTCGGCGGTGCGATCCACTCCGGCCGAGTCGGATTGATGACGGGGTGGAGAAGTCCTTCTCTCACCATCTCGTTCAACCTCTGCCGTGTTACGGTCAACGGGCGCTAGGGTTTGGTAGGCTGGACGATGGGAGCCATGGCAGTGACAGCGGCATGAATCTGTTCGGTGGACGTGGTGGCGGCGGCAACAACGCGAATCTCCTCGGCGGACGGGCAACTAGGAAGGTTCCCAATCATGATTTCTTGCTCTAAGTTCCTACCCTCGCGCGCAGGAAAGCAGGGACTCAGGAGCACTAGCGGTGGTGAAGGCAGGGTCGCAAAGGTAGGGCAAACGGTGCTTGTCCCCCTGGTTTTATACCCAGGAGGAGCAACGGGCAGAATCCGGCAGAAGAAAAAGGTAACTCCCCGCAGTTAATGCGTTTACCTAACCATTCCCCCTCGATTCTCGGCCGGATACATGTGTCACACCTCAAGCAATTAGCCTTGCTCGGGCCTGCCACGATCTCCACCACCACACCGTTTAACTTTTCTCCTCAAAAGACGCATCCAACGGTAACAAAAATAAACGTTACTTATCGACGGACTCCTCCAGGAGAAGGTAAAGGGGCTCCAACCCCACAACAAGCCTCGAGGGAGCAAAGGCTAGCCATTGACTAGGGTTCGATAGCCGCCCTCGAGCACCCGAGTCAGGGATGGCCAAGGGGGAGCCAACACGAGGCCCCACTCGAGAACGAACTCTCGAGACCCCTTTGGACATATCCAAGGCAAAATGCTATGGACTTTTATGGAATCCCCCGAAGGGAGGCATCGAGCCGCTGAGACCTATCGAATGGAATCGGTATCCGTAGGTCCATGCATTTTGCTTTAATGAGACCACCTCCGGGCCACCAGCCGACCTCTATCGAACGAGGAACGGGCTCTCACTTGGATTTTCCCGTTACTAGCTCACTGAGAACTTCGAGGCTCGCCCTATCGAGGGTAGTCCGACGCTTCTCGCCTCACCTTCGATCGAAAGGACTCGTGAGAGGAACGCTGAGGCCGGCAACGCCCCAACCACACGAGGCTCGGGGGCTCAATCATGCCCGGCACCCCTCGACAAAAGAGGGTCAAAAATCCCCCGGGGGCTCGACATTCCTATGAACCCCTCGGCAAAGCGCCACGACTCCAGTTCAGGTCCGCACCTGACTGGACGAGCACCCCTTGACCGAAGACAAATAAAGCCCAAGAAGGAGTCTGCCGACTCCTCCGAGGCCTCGGGGGCTACCCCCGCGGGTGACGCTCACACGTCCCCCATAGAAAAATCTGAGTTGCACCTCGCTCCTGACTCCTCACCCTCTACCTGAGTGCCACCACTCACGCAGAGGCTCGGGGGCTACTGTCGAGGATCTGGGAAAGAGGTACCCCAAACCCTCGATTAATAGGACTAATCCCTGAGGTCAGCAACGCAAACCCTCCAGTGACGTCCCTCACTATCGCTCGAAAGCCCATAGGCTAAGGCATACTGGGCCGACTCTCGAAAGGGCATCGACAGCCCGAAGCCATAGCCTGCTCGACGGGCTATCACGCAGACCGAGACTGTACGCTCGAGGGTACGATTTGGGCGACCCCTCGAGGACGGAACTTCACCCAGGTGAACGGGCTGGCCTCGCAGATGGAACTGCGCCCGAGTGAACGAGCCCATCCTCGAGGACAAAACTTCATCCGTGCGAATAGGCAACCCTCAAGCACAGTATACCCCTCGGCTACCTACTCCCCGTACGGATCCTGGTGCATTCAATGCATTTTACCTGCTCCTGCCTAACCGTATGGCCACAGTTACCGAAATAGTTGCGAGCATGGCAGTCGAATCCTACTTTTATCGCCCATACCCTGGAATCCTGCGGGTCGTACCTCACTGTTATGCCATACCGAGCACTGTGCCCTGTCCGGCACCACCTCAAGGCACATAAGTCAGCACATTCCCTGCATTTTTGGGAATTTGACCTTATCCGATGGGCCTCGACCCGCTCTACTCGAGCCCCTCGACTTGATCCAAGGCCTCGACTGTGCCCCTCGACACCGTCACACCGACCCTCGAGCAGGACTTCAACAACTTCGGTCAACACTTCAACAACTCCTGACGCAACGGCTATAGGACCTCCCAAACCGACGTACGCCTCTACAGTGGCACCGACATGATCGGCATCAATGTCATATGTCACCAACCACGTGAGCCCCAAAAACATGTACTCCTGTGCCCCTCCTTTGCCTATAAAAGGAGGAGCCAGGACTTTAGCTAGGGAGGATCCCGAACCATCAGATGCTAAGGCTTCGATCATAGAACAACACCGTGAGACAGTGTAGAGAGCTAAGCGCCCAAAACGCGCGAGCTCAAGCCCACACTTCTCACACCCACTTGTATTCACCCCTGTACTAGCGCTTCGGTGCAAGATAACATGAACTATCCCCCCGCTGGACGTAGGGCCTTCTTTGCCCGAACCAGGATAATTTGCCGTGTCCTTCTTGCATCACCCAGCGGATTAAGGGAGCACGCAATTACGAATTTACTCGTTGGTGTTGACCCCCGGGGTCGAAACACCAACACAGCTCAAGGAGTACCTGGCAACTCCCCCAGTACTCATGGTGCCACAAGAAGGCGAGGAGCTTCTCCTCTACATTGCCGCCACAACAAACATGGTCAGTACCGTGATGGTGGTCGAGCGCTAGGAACCTGGGCACGTCTATGGGGTGCAGCGCCCAGTATACTACGTCAGCGAGGTTCTTAACAAAATCAAATAGCAAGACAACCATGTGCAGAAACTGCTATACGCACTCCTAATCACCAAGTGGAAGCTCCTCCATTACTTCCAAGCCTGCAAGATCACAGTGGTCACAGAAGCTACACTTGGCGACATTCTCCACAATAGAGACGCTAGCGGACGTATCATCAAATACGCGTTAGAGCTCTCCGAGTTCACGCTGAACTTCCGCAGTCGCAATACTATGAAGTCTCAGGCCCTAGTTGATTTCATTGTGGAGTGGTCAGACCTCAGCTTGCCCTTGGTCGACATGTCTCCCGACCACTGGAAGATGTATTTTGATGGTTCCTTTAATGTCGATGGCGCTGGGGCAGGAGTATATTTCATATCTCCGTCCAAGGACACGCTCCGCTACGTCTGGCGCATACACTTTAAGGCGTCCAATAATGAGGCCAAGTATGAAGCTGCCTTGCACGGCCTCCATATTGTAGTCGAGCTGGGCAATAAACGGCTCCTGGTGTATGAAGATTCTGCTCTCATCATCCAGCAAGTCAACAAAGACTAGGATGTGGTCAACGAAAAGATGGATGCATACGTTGCTGAAATTCACAAGCTGGAGAATATGTTCTATGGACTAGAGTTCACGCACATTCCATGTGCCGAGAACACAGGTGCTGATGAGCTATCTAAACTCAGATCGTCCCGAGCCAAGACTTGACCTGGTGTTTTTGTCAAAGACTTGCTTAAGCCTTCGATACCCGATCAGACTTATGAAACACCTGCGCCTAGTACTACTACCGATCAGCTCGTAGAAGCGCTCAGAGGCAAAATAAGAGAGGTAGAAGACAGCTACCTTGGCAGGCCAACAGCTGGTCCGCAGAGCCCGTGCCTATCTCATGGTTAACGATGAGCTGATGCGCAAGGCCCCAAGGTTTGTGATTTACCAGAAATGCATCACCCAAGCAGAGGGTTTGAACCTCCTAAAGGATATTCACGAGGGCACTTGTGGGAACCATGCAGCATCCCGGACGCTGGTCGGCAAAGCCTAACGAGCAAGGTTCTACTGGCCAATAGCTGTCTCTGATGCAGAGCATTATGTGCACCGGTGAAAAAATTGCCAAATGTTCGCCAAGCAGATTCATGTCCCCGCACATGAACTCCAGACTATCTCGGTCGCTTGGCCATTCTCATGCTGGGGACTTGACATGATCGGTCCTTTCAAGAGGGCTCCTGGCGAACACACTTGTGTTTTCGTACTCATCGACAAGTTTTCCAAATAGATTGAGTACAAAGCCATTAAGAAAGCCTCGTCCAAAAAGGCAAAACAGATTTTTGATGAGGTTATCCACCAGTTTGGCATACCCAATACCATCATCACCGATTTATGCTCTCAGTTCACCAGCAACGAGTTTTTTTACTTCTGTGATGAATGGCATCAAAGTCAAATACGTATCCATCGCTCATCCTCGAGCAAACAGACAGGTGGAATGAGCTAACGGTATGATTCTCGATGCTCTGCACAAGCGGGTATACCAGGATGTTGAAGGACCAAAAACGGCGACCAGAGGGGGTGAATGGGAGCCAAAAACTTTTTCTTCAAAAACCCCAACCAGGTAGAAACACTGCCGAGCACCTCCAAGTAAATGCAAAGCACAAGGATAAATGCAGAGATCAAATTTCAATTGGTTGGGAGCTAGTCAGCAACAGAGATGAACCTGGTCGGCAACTGATTCAGACCACACTGACCACGGTGGTCGGCAACAAGACAAAAGCTGGTCGGTAAACTGCTCCGGACCACGTCAAACAAAGGTGGTTAGGAACAGAGCTGGAACAGGTCAGAGATAAAGCGAAGCTAGTTGAGAAAACTGTTCGGGAGCTCATGACCTAGAATGGGAGGTGCTTCAGCACTGCAGTGCTACTGCTGTTCTCCCACCACTGGCGTCACCAAAGCAGTCAGCTGACCACCGACGAAAGAATGGGACAACTGGGGTCAAAGACAAAGGCTGCTCAAAAGAGCTCTCTTGGTGCCTGGGCACACGTTGCTGGTAGCACTGCTGTTGAGTCCCACACAGTCAAAAGGTAGAGAATCGAAGGGACTCAGGGAAGAACATCTGCTCAGGACAACAGGAACACGAGAGGGAGAAATCAAAAGAAGCTGGATCTGACTGGCACAGATCGTTACGAGATTTTGCACAGGAAATCACAAGGGAGACTGAAAACTATCCCCAAGAAATCAAACCCCAATTTGAAACCAGTAGCCATGAAAAGCAGATCTAAGACTAAGCACGTAGTTTCTCCCCAAAACACAAACTGCTCGGTTTCTTGATGTATGAGTGGAATTGGTTCAATTCACTTTAGGATCTTGTTCATCACTCGACAAAGCATCAATTTGTGCAAAAAGAATGAGGAAAATCACTCCAAAAACAATGAATCGAAGTTCATCCAAAACACCACAGAAAGTCAACGGCGCACAAAGAACAAAGCAAACTCATAGATCAAACCGAAAAAGGCCAGAGGGCACGAGGAGGATTTGGGCCTCCATTCCCACACAAAATATCTCACAAATACATAGGTAAAATTCTTGTTCTTGGACCTCTACAAGAACATGAACAGGAAAAGGGAAAAACCAAAACCAGCAGAGAGCAGCGGCGGTGGCGGAGTGGAGAGGTGGGAAAAAGGTAGGTCTGGTGAGGGGCTGTCCACTCCTATTTATATGCCTACTACATAATTCCACTACTGCCCCTAGATATTATTAGAGCAAACCACCTAGACAAGGGCACTATGGTCCAACTTAGGATTTCCTGATCCGACGGCCACCGCGCCTTCTCACCGGTAGCCTTGCCTCGACGCAATCTCCCTGATGCCGCCACATGCCATCCGTCTGCATGGGGACCACTCGGGTTTTGAGGCACAAACCCATGTAACCTGCCTTCGATGGTTTTGAGGGCAAACCACCAAACCGTCCATGAGTAGCGTTGCCCATACGCATCCCCCGCCGATAGTTTTGAGGACAAACCACCAAACCTCCATGCGAGTAGCATAGCCCGTACGCGTCCCCTGCCATGTACACTTGTTCTTGTCGATGTCCCAAGTGTTAGCCACCATAGCTGGACACCTGGTCGTCTGGTCCCTCCGTCCAAGCCTCGCGTCCGCCATTCATCGCACCCGGTCCGTCACCACGGCACGCCCTACTTGACCTTCACTCGACCACTACCATTGCCTTTGGACTCCACACCTACACATCACAAGCCAAGAGACATATTTTGACACATAACCCTGTGCCAGGGGATCAGTAGACCCACCAAGACCGACCACCAACAAAAGTGTTGGACATGTTGATAATCGCTCATCACACCAACAAAGGATGCTACACCATGATATGGAAAATCATGTGTCCGCAATCTCCCCCTTGATGAGTGCATTGTCAACACCAACACAAAGCCAGAGAAAAAATTCACTCAAATGACCAAAAGCCAAAGAAAAGCTCGAAACGGTCACTTGACATGAGCAAAACAAAGAGCAACAACAACAAGCTCAAAACACCTAAAAGCGGCTAGACCCTCTAGACAGAGGCAAGCGGCTCAACACGTCTAGCAACAACAAATGTGTAACTCCCCCTTGACAAGGATTTGTGTGCAACTCCCCCTTGACAAGTGCATCAACCTCACAACTGCACATGAATGCACACTCTGGATTTGTGGAAACATTCTCTCCCTTGTTGAAAAAAGCACTTATCAAGTGGGCAAAATAAGAACTCCCCCTTAAAGCATGCTATGAAATGCACAAGATGTACAATGCAATCATACAAAGCTTCAGGAGTATAGCAAGTTGAATAAAATCCAAGTTGGTACAGCACATGTATTACAATGGGCACAAGACAAGGCCAATGCACAAACTGATCAAATGAAATGGAATATGAATCATAAGCATTTTGACCGGTTTTAAGCATATCTCACAAAAGGGGTTCACCAAAGAAAATATCACATAGCAAATGTAAGTAGGAGATCAAACTAGTGCTAGCACATGTATACAAAAGTGAACTACCACATATAACAATGATACATCGTGTCCCAAGGAAGCATTTAACACTTGTAGCTTCAACATTGATCGGAGTTTTACAGCGGAGAACAAGGTTAATTTTAGACATGTGTATGTGAGACTATCAAATTGTCTGCTAAAAGATTTTATTATTTTTATCATGTTTTTCAACCACGTCGAGTTCAACCCTTGTGCAAATAGGAAGTTGTCTCATCACGAGTGGTTGTGGACTAGCACTACAATGCCCAAGTTCCTCTCACTTGAGTGAATGAGAAGCAGTCTCATGACATTGTCGTGGGACAGTAAGGATCCAACTCCAAAGCATTTTCATAATTACTTAGCTTAGACATCAAGTTTTTAGCACAAAGATATTAAAATATCCGAGCTAAGCATATGATTCAAGAGACATGAGACATAGCAACTAAATCATACATGTAAAAGCAACATGGACCTCAACACATCCTACACATGCTTGTTGCCATCTCAAGGGTGAACATTTTTCAGATTTCATCATTTATTAAGAAAGTTCACATTTAA
The DNA here is from genome assembly GCA_023333625.1 of Bothriochloa decipiens. Lineage (NCBI taxonomy): Eukaryota > Viridiplantae > Streptophyta > Magnoliopsida > Poales > Poaceae > Bothriochloa > Bothriochloa decipiens. The sequence continues at coordinate 28,908,219 of CM041631.1, read as the reverse complement.
AAAGAAAGCTTTGCTCATAACATGTATCAAGATGATCAAAAAGAGCCTAAGCTGCTATAGCCATCATGTATCCATAAGACATATCAACAAAAGCATAACATGATCAAAAACAACAAGCTATACAAGTGAAGGTAAGCACATGATATATGATACATGATGAAATGCAATGCAATATGAGACAAAATGAAGGCAAAAGAAAGAGAAAGAAAAGCTACTGTACAAGATACAAAGCATCCCACAACTAAAATGGAAAGCAAACACCCAACTCCCCTCGTAATTGTGCAAACTGGGCTTGGTCGAGAGGTTTGATGAAAATGTCAGCTAGCTGGCACTCAGTGCGAATGTGTCTCAAATCTATGGTTCCTTTCTCTTGGTTGTCTTTCAGAAAGTGGTACCTCACCTCAATGTGCTTGGTTTTTGTATGGAGCACTGGGTTTTTGGCTAAACTTATGGCACTGGTGCTGTCACAGTAAACTGGCACTCGGGTGAAATCTAAGCCAAAGTCTCCAAAAGTAGCAACTATCCAAAGCAGTTGAGAACAACAAGTAGCAGCAACAACATACTCAGCCTCACAAGTGGATTAGGCTATGGTGGACTGCTTGTGAGAGGACCAAGAAATAAGAGATGAACCAAGAAACTGACAAGTACCAGAAGTTGACTTCCTCTCGACATGACAACCTGCATAATCAGCATCGGAATAACCAGAAAGCGAGAGGGTGGAAGCAGTCGAGTACCAAAGACTGAACTCAGGAGTAAAACAAAGATACCTCATGATCCGCTTGATGGCTTGACGATGAGACGTGCGCGGTAAAGACTAAAAGCGCGCACAAAGACAGACCATGAACTGGATGTCCAGTCTTATCGCCGTTAGGTACAGCAGCGACCCGATCATGCTGCGATACTCCTTCTGGTCCACGGCTTCACCCTCAACATCAGCATCCAAGGCAGTGGTAGTCGCCATGGGCGTTGAAAGAGGCTTGGCCTCTCCCATGTCGAACTTCTTCAGCAGGTCCTTGGTGTACTTGCCTTGGTGCACAAACGTCCCTTCCCGAGTTTGCTTGATTTGCAACCCGAGAAAGAAAGTCAACTCGCCCATCATGCTCATCTCAAACTCCCTGCTCATCAAATCAAAAAACTTTGCCACAAGGGCATGTGAAGATCCACCAAAGATTATATCATCCACTTATATCTGCACAATGAGAATGTTTTTGCCTTGCTTGAGGAGAAACAAAGTTTTATCAATAGAGCCCATGGTAAAACCCTTCCCAAGCAAAAAGGACTTCAACCTAGCATACCAGGCTCTGGGGGCTTGTTTGAGACCATACAAGGCTTTGTGGAGTTTGTAAACATGGTCTGGATGCCTAGGATTTTCAAATCCAGGGGGTTGCCTCACATATAATTCATCCTCTATGTACCCATTAAGAAAAGCACTTTTGACATCCATCTGATACAGCTTGAAACCTTTCAAAGATGCAAAGGCTAAAAGGATCCTAATGGCTTCTAAACAGGCAACAGGAGCAAAGGTTTCCACAAAGTCTATCCCCTCTTTCTGGCAAAACCCCTGAGCAACCAACCTAGCCTTGTTCCTAATTATCACTCCATCCTCACTCTGCTTATTTTTAAACACCCACTTGGTACCTATGGGATGACACTGTGGAGGTGGAGGAACTAGGACCCAAACTTGGTTTCTCTCAAAGTTCTCAAGCTCCTCGTGCATGGCATTGACCCAATTAGCATTAGATAAAGCGTCTCCAATATCTTCGGGCTCAAAATTGGCAAAAAAAAGCAGAGTGTGCGAAATGAGTGATTTCATACAACCTGTTGCGAGTGACACGCTGGTTGAGGTTACCGATCATGGTATCGGGAGGATGATGATGCTGAATGTGTACTGGCGCCGTTCTTGATGAAGTAGCCTCCCCCTCAACCATAGCTGGAGCTCCCTCAGGTGCAAGAGAGGCAAACTAGTCATTCGGCCCCCACGTAGTCGAAGAAGAAGGATCGGGGCCTCGAACCGATGTAGTCGTCGCAGGGTCGATAGGGGCAGTCGGTGGAGTCGACTCGGTAGCACCCCAGTCGACATCACCTGCTCCTCCTCCATAAAAATGCTTCCACCCATCCCTTGATCACCTGCACGCTCAAAAACAAGAGAAGAACAAGGTGTAGTTTCATCGAAGGTAACTTCACAAGTCTACATGACACGATTAGTCTCAAGGTTAAGCACTCTATATGCTTGTGAATGACTAGCATAACCAAGAAAGATGCCATCAGAAAAATGAGACTTGAACTTGTCTAAGTTACCTTGCTTAAGAATGAAGCACCTACACCTGAAGACTCTGAAATAACTCACCTTCGGAGGACGCCCAAACCGCAACTCATAACAAGTCTTCTTTGTAAAAGCTCAAAGGAAAATGCGGTTTGAAACATGACAAGCTGTGTTGATCACTTCAGCCCAATACCGCCTAGGAGTCCTATGCTCATCGAGGATCGTCCTGGCCATCTCAACAAGGGTTCGATTCTTGTGTTCAACAATCCCATTCTGCGGGGCACATAAGGTGAAGAGAACTGTTGCTCAAGACCCAAAGATTTGCAAAAGGTTTCAAAATGAGAGTTCTTAAATTCGATGCCATTTTCACTGCTTATACCTCTCATGGCATTCTTGGGAAACTCATTTTGTAGCCTAAGAATCAACTCTTACACGTGGGAAAATGCCTCATCCTTGGATTCCATGAAAAAGACCCAAGAATAGCGAGAAAAATCGTTCACAATCACAAGAATGTACCAGTTCCCACCATGCGACTGAACCCAAGCTGGACCCAAAGTGTCCATGTGAATAAGCTCACCAGGTTGTTTGGTCATCACTTGGTTCTTAGAGGAATGAGAAGCGGCAACCATCTTCCCGTGATGACATGGGTGACAAACCAAGTCCTTCTCAAACTTTAGCTTAGGCAATCCTCAAATTAGATCAAGAGAGCCCAACCTTTCTAGCAAGTCAAAGCTCAAATGACCAAGCCTCCTATGAAGTGCCTGCCACCTCCAAAGCTCGGAAGAATTGCCTGCCACCAAACACCGAGAAGTGCTGAAAGAGCGAGAAAAATTAGCACGAAAAATAAGCCCAAAAGGCACAATCGAGCAAATAAGATCACCACGAGAATCCAAAATGCGAGAGAGGCCCAGCTTAAAGCGCACTTCAAAACCATCTCTAAGGAGTTGCGAAACCGAAAGCAGATTGAAATGCAAACTTGATACCAAAGCAACATCCTTGAGCACAAAGTTCTCATTGAGCCTTACCGACCCATGAGAAAGCACCTTACCCTTACCATTGTCCCCAAATTTGATGTACTCCTTGGAGGTCATTGGGTTGAGGCTGGAGAACCAATTTGAATTACTGGTCATGTGGCGTGAACACCTGGAATCAACAAGCCATATGTTCTCCAAGCCTCCATGCTGCATCAATAGAATGACATGGGATGAGCAAATGATCCAACATTGGGGTTAGTAAACTGAGGAGAATACCAGTGCTGGGTCATCTGCCCTGAAAAAGGGTTAGGAAAACACCATACATCCCGTGTCCTATCGGAGAGAAGCGATCACCACGAGAAAGAAAACGTAATCCGCTAGAAGTGTAGGACTGAGAGCCACTGCCATGGGACCTGGAGTCATATTGAGAACTACTTGGTCCATGCCGGGCACGACCATCATGTGGTCTCACAAACTGAGGCCTAGCACCTTGAGATCTTGCACCTCTTGGTCTAGTGTTACGCCTCTGAGCAGGTGAACTATGCATCCCATGAGAAGGGCGATGCATGTTCTGCTGGTAAAGCTCAAACTCATGCCTCTCATCTCTCTTCCTCATAAAGTAAAACTCAAACAAGTGACCATCCCTCTTGCAATAGTCACAATGATAGACCTCTCTCTTGGGTGGTGGATGACTCACTCTGTTGTGGGCATGGTTCACTCTTGGAAATGGCTTAGCTTTAGGAAAGGGTTTATCAGAGATGTTTGGCAAACTGTCAAGTGGGTTCCTAAGGTGGTTAGGTTTTGGAATCCACACTTGTTTCTGATATGGAGGCTTGGGAGACTCTTCAAGCACTCCATCCTTCACAATGGGCGTAGTCGGCTCAGAGAGATTTGGTGGGTTAATCTTTATGAGCGTGGGAGGATTGGTGGGTTTCTCACTTGTGCTCAAACCACTATGTTCACCAACCTTGCCAAAAACATTGTTACCCTTCCCACCTGAAGCAAAGTCTAAACCAGTTGTGTCAGTACCCCTCTTGTACTAACTCATCATCATGCCCAACTATGGCTCACTACAAGAAAGCCAACTCAACATGTGTTGAAGGAATATGTTTTCCTCTTCAGTCTTTCTCTTGTCTTGCCTATAGTTTGCAAGCTCTAGCTCCAAAGCCTCACAGCAAAGACACCGAGTACTAGTACCATCCATACTAGACTTCTCAAGAAAAGCGATCCTAGCAGCCTTCTCATAAAGCTCAGAGCTCAACTCAGCACAAGACTTGCAAGGATCTGACAAAACAGGCTCAGCTCTAGCCCTATCCAACTTTTCATCCAGAGCAGAGTACTTGGACTACAAAGAAACAAGACTGGACATGTGTACAGCACATTCATCGCACTCAGTCTCATCAGACACATCAACCCTCTCCTTCTAGACACACTCAAGTTTCATCTAAAGCCTTGAGATACTTTGCCTTGAAGCCATTGCGCTCTTTAGCAGCACGAATGATCAAAGCATCTTGCTAAAGCATGGAGTCATGCATAGAATCAAGCTTAGTAAGAAGAGATTCGATTATGTGTTCTACCTCAGGCTCGGAGTCATCCTCGTCATCGTGGTCGGTCGTGGCATCGTCAAACGCCATGGTGCAGAAACCTCCTCGGCGCTTGTTGGCGTAGAAGCTCAAGACATTGAACTTGTTCTAGACCTTCTTCTCAGGCTTATCGTCACTTGGAGAAGAGGAACCATCAAAGTCGACATCGCTGAAAGACACGACAAGGGCTTGCTGCTTCATGTGCTCGAAAAACTTCTTCTTCATGCGCTCGAGGTCAAATTTCTTCTTGGACTTGTACTTGTCCTTGTGCTTGGAGTGGTCAGGCTTGCCAGAGTGGCTCTTTTGCTTGTTGGGGCAGCTGGCGATGTAGCGTCGGTCTATCCACATCTAAAGCAACCTTGCTTGTTGCCACCACGTCGTCGGTTCAAGCGGTTGTTGTGAAACTATGAGAACTTGCTGATGACGAGCGCCAGATCCTCATCCCCAAAAGCCTCCATCTGCTCCTCTGTTGCATACACAAGAGAAGGCAAGGCAAGAGACAACGCTGATGGGTTAGTCAAAGAAGAATTTGAACTTGAAGTACCTGACACCAGAGCCATGGTCGAGGCAGACGGATTCTTGATCCTCGCCTGCGTCTGGAGGTCGATCTCAGTGGACTTAAGCTTTCTGAACAGCTCATCCATGGTGAGAGTTTCATAGTTGGCCGATTCCATGATCGCCTACACCTTGACCTCCCAGACCCTCCGATCAAGAGCATGTAAAAGTTTGAGTGCTCTCTGATGATCATCATAGGGCATAGCTGCATTGTTAGCTCGCATGTTGTTCACAATGGTGGTAAAGCGAGAAAACATTGAGTCAACTGTCTCTCCATCATCTTGGGTAAAATTCTCGTATTCCCTCTTGTATGTCTCGTAGAGTTTGGTTTTGACATGGGTTGTACCCTAATGGAACTTTGAAGCCTCCTCCAGATCTTTCGAGCAGTCACACAATTGGAAACACGATCAAACTCAGAAATCGACAAAGCAGCATAAAGCTCTACATGAGCAATGTTGTTGGCATTGTGTTGGTTGATCTACTCTTGATTTACCCATGAACCGGGCACCTAGTAATCGGCATTCTCAATGATCTCCCAAACACGCCAATCGATCCCTTGTAGATGCGCTTGCATCCGGATCTTCCAGTACGAGTAGTTCTCCCCATTGAATTAGGGCGGCTTACCCGACCGGTGTTGCAAAGCCATGTCGCCTTCTATGAATCACGGAACGATTAAGGTGGAAGTGATCCTTAACCTGGCTCTGATACCAATTGAAGGACCAAAAATGGCGATCAGAGGAGGTGAATGGGAGCCAAAAACTTTTTCTTCAAAAACCCGGACCAGGTAGAAACACTGCTGAGCACTTCCAAGTAAATGCAAAGCACAAGGATAAATGCAGAGAACAAATTTCAGCTGGTCGGGAGCTAGTCAGCAACAGAGAGAAACTTGGCCGGCAACTGATTCATACCACACTGACCACGGTGGTCGGCAACAAGACAAAAGTAGGTCGGTAAACTGCTCCAGACCACGTCGAACAAAGGTGGTCGGTGGCTCACCATGATATGGAAAATCATGTGTCCGCAGATGACAAGGATCTTAAACCTGGTTGGTGGCTCAAGGAATTACCTGCCGTGGTCTTGGGACTCCGTACCCAGCCCAATTGTAACACTGGAGTTTCCCTGTACTTCATGGTGTTTGGATCCAAAGCTGTCCTAGCAGCTGAGGTTGCTCTCCTTTCACCATGTGTCCAGCATTATGACAAAGAAGCCTCCAACGACGTTAGAGAAATTGACATCATTGCCAAAGAAGAGATAGCGCTCAAGTCCTATGCTCGGACAGCTAAGAACCTAGTGTCAGTGCATCGTTACTATAACCACAACATCAAAGGCAGGCTATTCGTGGTCAGTGACATGGTGTTACGACAAATCCAAAAAATAGATGGTCTACACAAGGTGTCATCCAGATGGGAAGGGCCGTTTAGGATCAAGGCTGTGACACGCCCGATGTCCTATCGGTTGGAGGCGATGGAGGGTGTCGAGGAATCCAATTCCTAGCACATTGACCACCTCATACGCTTCTATCCACAAAAAAAAGATATGTACTCAGATCTTTGTTATTCAATTATTTAATAAAGTTTCTTTTGTTGTTCCCTTTTCCCATCACAATTCTATATTCGTGCACACATCTGTCATACATGCACCCTGCATAAGTCCCAGTTAAAATTCGTTATTTGCCCCACGAGAATGACTTGACAAGGCACTGTCTCAAAGTCTCTTATGATGTGTTACAGCTCTATGCTGCATGGCACTAGGAGATTCAGCAGTCGCTCTCTAATGGTACAAGGTACCTAGTGAACCCAGCGGTCCTACGTGGTTCACTAGCGCATCCCTAGTCACCTGACAGAGTTAGCTCACTTCGAGGGTGGGGGCAAAACTTAACTGGTGACATTTTTTGGAAAAATGACCTATGCATAAATCAGCATCTAAAAAAGCAAAAATCACAAAATGTTTATCACCCTTTTAAACATGTCTACTTGTCTGCGTCAATAGGCTTAAAAGTTTACGAGCACCCAGTGCTCAGTATAACTTACAAACAATGTTTTTACCTAAATACATTGGTAATAGCCTACTGACCACTACCACCATCTCCTGCAGGATCGAAGATCAGCGTCATGTCTTCAATGATGGCAGTGGCAGTTGGGCCAGATGAAGCTCGGAGCTCCTCAGCTTCTTCATCAGGCACCTCAAGCGGGATACCGCGCTCGATGGTTGCCAACTCCATATTTAGGTAGTTGGCACGGACCACGATGAGCATAGTGGCGGCCACATAGCGCCCTGCGCCCACGATGAACTCCTGCAGTGTTGGCCATAGCCTTCGGCACTAGTCAGCGACAGTAGTCTCCTTGCCCACAAGGTCGGTAGGATGCTCCTCTCTAGGAAAGATAGCCCTCAATATGGGCTTGATGTAGTCGGTCATGACTCGTATCTTCCCTTGGAGGCTCGCGATGAGTCCTTGAGCACCCGGAATTGGGCCAGGTGGCGTTCCCTCAGGTCTATAACAACAAAGCAATGGTGGTTAGCATACCCTGGTCCATCCAGTATGTTGCAGACTTCACACAACAATTCTACATTGATTGACTTACCAGTCAGCTCAGCGATCTGTGCCTGGTCTGCCTTGGCTTGCTTCTTAGCAGCTTCCTTTTGGCTTAGCAGACCAGCTAGCTCCTGAGCCACGGCCTCATTCTTGCCACCCAGTCCTACAAAAAGCACTCATAAACGTGCAACAAAGATCAACGTGGAAGGGGCAAGAGAGGTTTACTCACTGTCGTTGGCCTGCTCCAGGGTTTCCACCTTGTGGCGCAGAGCTTCCTCCTCTTCCCTAGCCCGCTCCAGAGCCTCCACCTTGCAGTGCAGGGCGGAACCTCCTCCTCCCGCCAGACCTCGTGCTCACAAAAGACCTTGGCCTGCACCTCCAGCTCGGCCTTGGCTACCCGAAGGATTTTACACTCCTCCCAGGTCACCGCAAACTGGTTGATGGTCCTGCCCCACTGGCTGTTGGTTTTCTGCAGCGACTGTATACACCACGGATTGATTAACAAGTTTGTGGTCAAACACCAAGCTCAAAACAGAAAAGCTAATCTTGGTCAGGTGTTACCTTGATTCGGTCGAGCAGCACCTCCACCGCATCCTGGACGCTCACGTCTATGTCGTCGTCTGATATCTCTTCATATGACATGACATTCTTCTCTCCCAGCCTACGTGATATGAAGACACACTGTGTGGGCAGGTTGGTGTGCGGCATCCTCGGCATCCTGGGCACCTCCTCAACCTCCTCAACTGGCGACGGTGTGCTTGGCTCTGCCTGGCCTGGAGTATGCCTCGGCGGTTGATCTGTCTTGACAACGGTTGGCCTAAGAGGCACCACCTTCCTCTCTGGTTGCAGAGTCAGTGTCGAGGTTGGCCCGGTAGGAGTTGAGGTTGTGCTCGCCACTTCCCTCTACTCCACAGACCATGCCACACTATCGCCTGACGCTTGCTCAGCGGACGGTGCTGTGGTCTAGCTAGGGGGAGGAGTTGGTGTTGCCGATAGCAGTGCATGGCTGTAATTCACATTTTGGCCACAACAAGCAAAGAATCAAAATTGAGAATAGGCAAGATATGCAAACTCATTGACACTCACCTGGCTGACCGTCGGAAGCCTCCTCTGAAATGTGGTGCTGCTCCCCGGCTTGGAGCGCCTGGGGCCCCGCTTGTCGCCCCACTACCGCGCCCGGGGACTCGGTCCGATGTCCCACCCGACCGGCTCGTTCCAGCAGGGTGCACCAGAGAAGTTGGCTCCCTTGCCTCCTCTCGGTGCCCGACGCATGAAGCTACTCCGGTCGGTGACGCGGCCACCCAGTGCGGTGTAGGCGGTGGCGATGGTGGCGGTGGTGCTGTTGCCCCGGCCGGCTCCGGCCGAATGGTTGATGTAGCAATTTCCCACTGAGGTGGAGGAGTTGGCGGCGGTGTGGCCTGCACGGGCCCCCTAGGTGTTGTTGTGGGTGCAAGCCTCGGGGTCCTCTCTGTTTGAGGCATCGTAGCTTGATGTTTCCTCTGGCGCTGATTTAGCGTCAGTAGGTCGTCGTTCGACGACTCCGGGGTGGCTGGTGCACCCCTCTTTTTGTTTCCCCCTCCTCTGTCATCCAGGTTTAACTTACCCCCAGACGGTAGGGTAGAGGGCCTCTTCTTCTTGGCGGCCTTCGACATGGGCCGCTTGCCCGCTGCTCGGCTCCGTGCTTGAGCAGCAGGGATATCATCCTCATCTGAGCTGGAGACGTCGGCCATCCCCTGCTCAGCTTGGGTCTTGTCCCGGGGGGGTCTCCTCAGCCCTGCGCTGGTAGGCCTGGGCCTCACCCTGAGGCCACGGTTCCACTGGCACATTAGAGAAGAACAGCCTCTGGTCCTGTCCAAGCAATGTCTGACAGTCAGACAATCTATGTTATACGAATATCATCACATACCAGTGCACACAAATTAAATCAAAGTGCGGAGCGGGCCGGCTTACCTCTGGTGGTGGTCAGTTGATGTTGTAAGGCCGAGCATGCTGCTCCAGAAAGCTGTTGCTTAGGTTAAACCTATCGAACAGAGAAGCCATCCACCGGTTCAACACCTCCGACGGCAGCTTCTCCTGGCTCTCCCAGGAGGGGTCGGTCCATCCAGAATATTCCAACAGGTGGTTCACCCGTTCCTTACACGACTGGATCCCGTGGACCGACCAGATCCCAGCAACAAGCGCACCATTGACTGACTTGTTGTTAATCAACAATAGCAGTTCATTCACCTAGAACATCTCCTCTGAGGTTGGTAGCTCCGACCACCTCGGGTTGCACTCCGGCACCTGCTTGACATCGCAGGGCACCTGTCTCCCCTCCACATTTTGGCTCATATAGAACCAATGGGTATTCCCTCCCTTGGTGGCAGATTGGGGTTTGGACCCTAGCCAGTGTGTCCTCATCTCATCCCTAAGTCGCACATAGCAACCGCCTGCTACCTGGGAACCCCCAGATTCAGCTCCTTTCTTCCTCAACAAGAAGAAATAGCAGAAGAGATTGAAGTGTGGGGCGATGCCCAGAAACAGCTCATAGAAGGTAATAAAGATGGAAATTGCCAGGATCAAGTTGGGTCGAGATTGCAAATGGAAATCGCCTAATTAATACAAAGGTCTCGGAGAAACCTGTTCACGGGTGCTCCGAGTCCTCGAGGCACCATGTCCTCGAAAACTATGAATTCCCCTTCTCGGGGATTAGGGGAGTCCTCACCTCGTGGCTCATGCCACGCCTCCATCTCGTACGGTGGTAGCAGACCCTCGTCGGCAAGCACCTGCAGTGACTCCTAGGTGGAAGTCGATTGTCGCCATTGCGCCCCCGACGCCTTAGATCTGGTTGCCTTCCCTGCCTTCTTGCTTCCCTTCCTCACCATTCCTTTTGAGAGTGGTGGGTCGATTGGCTGAGCAGAGGGTGGTGGTGGTGCTAATGCACCGCTTGCCCCGCGGCGGCGGCTGGATTCGCTATTGTGGATTGGGGAATGGTGGTGGTTGCTCGAGCGTAGGAAGACGAAGGGCTCAAGAAGATGGAGAAAGTGGGCAGTGGGGAAAGATTGCGCTCGGGTACCGTTTCCCCTGGCGGCGCCCACTATCTATACCATTCGTGTGTGCCCTTTTGACTTCTAGGGTTGGGCCGCTTGACTCATGTGGACGCAGGCTTATTGGGCCATCCACAGTCCTCATTCCGCGCGTGGGCCAGAGTATTTTCTCCTCCGTGTGTGTGATTGCGTGTCCAATCCTTGTTACTGAGCACGTGCCCAGAAATCTCGGGATCTAATCCCGGATTTTTTCAGTCATATAATTTGTTCCAAAATTGGTTCCAGATTTTTATTCCTTTAAACCTGGGGACTGATTTTTTGGGTCAAATATTTTTACTTTCCACACCTGGGGACTGCATGGCAGTTTACCGTCAATTGGTGCTTATGGACTACAAGTTCTCAGCATCGTCGACCGCTACAACAACACGTCTTCAAAAACAAGCTAAGTTTTCACTTCAGTTTTTTCATTATTTTTTTCTACACAACTTTGTATCATTTTCACTAATTGTCATATATGCGCCCTGCATAAGTCACAATTAAACTTTGTTTTTTGCCCACCGAGAACGGCTCGACAAGGCACTACTTTGATCCTCTTACGATGTGTTACAGCTCCGCGCTACATGGCACTAGGAGATTCAGCAGTCGCTCTCTAACGGTACTAGGTACCTAGTGTTCCCAGCGGTCCTACGCGGTTCACTAGCGCATCCCTAGTCACTCGACAGAGTTAGCTTGCTTCGAGGGTGGGAGGCAAAACTTGATTGTCGATGTCACTCATGTTTTTAACATATCAAACATCTAAAATGACATAAATTTTATCACCTAGATCAATTATTTGTACATCATACACTATCGATTTTGATGTTTATTTTTTAGGACAAGGTTCGGTTGCCGAGCACACTTCGTATGCTCGGGGACTGGATCAAGGATCATCGTTCAGGTTTTTCACACAACCTGGCACATGGACTTCACCACTGACCAGTTGGGCTGCTCGGTGCTTACCGCCCAGTTGGTCCGGCTCAGTGCTATGCACCGCATACCTGGTTCCCGACCACATGCTGCTCGGGGACTCGTCGTTATCGTCACACGGCTCGGTGCCCCGCGTCGCACAGCCTCGTCTCCAGCCTTGCGCTGCTCGGGGACTTGCCATCACTACTTGGCTAGGTATTACGCACCGTACAGCCTCTTTTTTGACTTCATGCTGCTCGGGAACTCGTCATTGCCACCCAGAGGTGTCTACGGATCAGTGGTTCTCGGTGTCCCTTGACCCGATCGAGCCTACTTTGTTCAAGACTTGCCTGGGGACTGCGCATTCAACTTGCCACCTAGTAGTTCTTAAAAACCAAAGGTTCTCGACGTCCTCCGCCCGATCGAGCTTGTGACTTGTCCTTGGTACACTTGGCGACTGCGAGTCTATTGGAACACGTCTAGTCCTTTAATACCGGCCTCGACTAGTTGGTGCTGATTTTGACTTTTTTCTTAAAAAGCTCAATACAACATATCCTATCTTCTATCGAGCTTGGGGACTACGTGGGCTCACGTCACCTCGCGGTGACTTGGGCATATTTTTCTGTTCCTGGTTTGGTACCCCTACCTCTAAGGTTCATTCATGTTAGCATTCCAGTGATACTTCGTGTCACGTGTTAACGTGGGCCCACGTCTCAGGGCATGGAAATATTTTTTTCTTGGAACACCATGCATCTTTCGACAGATCACCTTCCTTGACGGGAGCTATTGTCGGGAGCAGACTTATGAACTACTCGGGAGAAGCCTGGATGGTGCTGACTGATCAGCGTCAGTGCTGGTTGGCGTCACATGGTTGGCAATGTCACTGCTCGGTACTATGTGATCGGCAGCTTCATTGCTCGGCACTACGTGGTCGGCAACGTCACTGCTCGGCACTACGTGGTCGGTGTCTTCACTACTCGGCACTACATGGTCTTCATCTTCACTGCTCGGCACTACGTGGTCTGCATCTTCACTGCTCGATACAGGTCAAGACGACGACTCCCTCAAGATACATGGTGCTCGGGGACTAGCTGTGGGGTATAGACGGCTAGACTTTGGGCTGCTCAGTCCAGACAGCCCAGACCAGAAGACGAAGGCTGGTCCATCATCATCCTGATCGGTGGGCCGGACGACAAGATGGAGCCCGTGGTCCGCTACCGACCAGATCGGTGGGCCGCACGGGCGTTGAAGGCTACTTGGCATGCAAGGAGTCTTAGTCGGTTAGATCTAGTCGTGTACTCTAAGGATACGACGCAATGTAACCGACCATAGGGGAAACCCTAGATATGTAACCTTGCCCCCCCACTATATAAGGCAGGCAAGGACCCCATAGAACGGACCGGAACTTATCGCATTGTACTCCGGTACTCATCAATACAGCAGCAGTGACGCAGGACGTAGGGTATTACGCCTCCGAGCGGCCTGAACCTGGATAAACTCCGGTGTTCGTCTTGTGTCTCACATCTAGATCGTAGGTCTTAGCGCGTCCTTCACCGTAATCTACTACCTCAGGGTATCCCGTGATAGACTGCCGACGAGGTTTCATTGATAGACCCTACAACTATGTGAACTATTCATTCATTAGTAGTATATTGCTAACATATAGTATTAATACTATACTATTGTTAGAGAATGATAGATTGGATCTAGCATAGCTAGCTAGCTACCAACCATATGCTGCTTCACCGGACCAGGACTCATGACGAGCACCTGTCTCTGTCTGTCACTCTCACTCGCTCGCCATTTGCAATGCAAGGCCTGTCAAGATCTCACTCCTCGATTGTATTTGTAGGAGGTGAAAGGATTTGCTAACTCATGAGCACCACATCTGCCCATGTTCATTATTAATCCATGCCGGACTTATATTTAGCAGATACAGTACTATATAGGTTTTGATTTCTTGGCAATAAGTAGCCATGTGCATTCTTGCAAAAGCTGCAGCCGGCGGCTCAAGCTAGTGAATGCATGACATTATCTCGTATCGTATGCCTGAATGTGGAGGAGAGGAGGGCACATGGCCTCATGGAGCCGTCAGTGGGAACTTGGAGCTTGGTTTCACGCTAGTGATGCCGACTTGTGCGTACGCTACTCATCTCTGGTAGGTGACGATGTGGACTAGAATCTCAACAGAGTCTAGTGATGCCTGCGACTGCATATAATGCTCCCACTACATATCATGCCTGCAGTATCATGGTTTTGCTGTCTGCACTGGATGGTTCTCTTTTGCTGTCACACACGTGACACGAAGCAAGTGATCGAACTGGGAGCGTCGTCCAAAGACTGCTCTGCTGCTACTGTATATATATAAGTATGTCTAGGCAGGTCTAATTTTTTTTATATGTACAAGAAGACCAACTAGTGTCGCCAGCCCAAATCTGCTTTCTTGTTCCCAAAAAGCCTCCCCCTTTCAAGGATCCAGATGCGTCTTTTCATGGTTTGGCGCTAATGATTGTGTTATGCTATGCCCTTAGCTCCTTGCCTGTTGTATGCGTACATACATAGTGAGTACCACGTTGCCACTAATTGTTGGGAGCATTTGTCACCATCTTGTTGGGAGCATATTTACCGTAGCTCGCGCTTGGTCAAAGCACTGTACGAGCCGAGCAGAGGAGCAAAAAAACAATAAAGCCGTTTGGACTTAAAAACACGTTACTTCTGACCAGGAGAGAATTTCATCCCAGTCAGAATATAATTAAGCAGATACTCCTAGCTTGGATGCCCTCCAATCCCATATAATTATTCTTTTGATCTGAACTACAGAATTTCAGATCGCGAGCTCAGTTAAGGAACCAATTTCTTTTTCTTCTTATTGAGGCTTGATCTGATCTAGGGAATTTCATCGTGATCTTGTGTGCAGGCGACAGGCGCGAGCGAGATACACATGGATCGGATCGGTTGCGGCTGACCCACACACAGCTCTTGGCAGCAGGCAAGAAAGGCACCCATGCTCTGTTTTGCTGAACACATGATACTCTCAACGGCACTGCAAATTTGTTTGTGGTTTTCTTTTGACATCTGATCTCATATGGCGACAGCGAACAATTAAGAAACGAATATAGTATGGTCACCATATTATATATTATATTACTTTGCTGAACACATGATACTCTCAACGGCACTGCAAATTTGTTTGTGCTTTTCTTTTGACATCTGATCTCATATGGCGACAGAGAACAATTAAGAAATGAATATAGTATGGTCACCATATTATATATTATATTATATTATATTATATCGCTTCAGGCTAAGTCGTCTAATTTCTGGGAAAACGAACAAAAATGACATTTTAGGACGATAGAGTACTCCAAAGCTCATCTGATCAGACAACTCAGATGGTCTGTCTCATATCTACAGCTTTTCTTTTCCTTGTTCCGACTTTGACAACCTGCTGATTTTCCATGTATTGTTCTTCTGTCCTTGCACAGATTAGTAGTAATATAAGTACTATAATATCAGTTTATTCCCAGCATGGTCCGGACTCCGGACTTCTCCGCTGTCCTCATATATCTTCATGTTGCAGTGGCAGTGTGGCACGCATGGCATATGATCTTCATGTGAGCTAGCTTCCCTGCGCTGCACGCGGGCACGCCGCACATGGGGTGTTATACGAGTATGGTTGGTTTAAAGTTGTCCATGCACCATGCATCTATGCACCCTGTTTTTTTTAATTAACAAGCATTAGCAGAGTAACGGTATCCTCTCACCTAAAAATGTTGTGATGCTACTGATGCCCCATCTTGATTACCAATATCAATATCCGTGCACTGGCTAAGATGGATTGAGTTGTAAATCTGGGCCATGTACATTATCCGAGATGATTATATACCATGCAAACTGTAAAATTATATGGAAATTCACTGACATAGGACTTGTCATCTGGAAGAAAGCATTCGTCAGAATCTTGTCAATCAAGAAGCAATAATTATCAAGAAATCCGCAGTGGTCAAAGCATTCACTCAATCATAAATAGAGGGACCAAGAGAAGATACTGAAACGGTTCCCCTGGCTTTTTTCTCTATGACGAAAAAGATTGCTGATGCGAATCCTAGACATAGTCAGAGGAAAACAAAAACTTGTACTACCTGTGCTACGGGAAATTATTTGAGCACTCCAGATTCAGAACAGAACGATCCCGCTCATACAACCTGGCATGATGGCCTAGGCTTTGTAGTACACCGGTTCTGGTCGTTCATATTGTGGGGCCAGCGACAGCGTGATCTGGACCGTCTATTCATTGGATCTAACGGTCCATGTGCGCACGGCCGTGCCCACCACGGAGATGGAGACGCAAGGTGGTGGCGTTGCCAGCATGATGTTGTCCGGGCCCCGGTGGATGGACCAGCGTGATGTTGCACCCGTGTGCGGTTTGCCCCTCCTGACTTTGTATCTTGGCTATTTGGTGAGAGATCTTGGTCACTTCTCGTAGGGTCCAAGGCCTTTGGGTTTTTGCCGGATGTGATGAACATAGATAAACCTTAACAAAACTTGTTTTTCTCCACCAACTAAACTCTATCTAGAACGGACAAAGCAAAATGAGCCGTAGCTTGCATGTTTTTCCCTCAGATTAAAAACACACTAGCTCTTTGTGTTCACTAGCTAGCAAGCAAGTGCTACTGTGTTCTCAAGGCTCTGGCAAAAAGCGTCTAGATATCCTTTTGCCACCCAGAAGTTACGATGGCTTGTCGACCAAAAATAAAAGGGAGATAAGGATTGTGGGGGCCTGCTTAATGCTCTTGTATACTATACTCGTACGCGTCACTCTCCCAAAAAGGGAGGTCAAGATTATGGAGGAGCTTCGCTGCTTGCGGTTCCGGAGATAAGGATCAAGGAAGGAACGGCAAGCAAGCAGGTCAGCAGGAAAACAGTTTGCTATCCCGTGCGTTGTTATCTGGAATCTGGAACTTCAGAGCTCAGCACAGATACGACAAATACATATAATTCTTATTCCTTATCTGATCTGCGGATTCCTTCTCTTGATCAGGTCTAGCGAATTTCCGGTTGCGTCTTTTAAGTTTTCTAGCATACTGCAATTTTTGTTCGTTTCTTTCTCTTTCCCGTGCAACCCTGCTGCAGGGGCCGCTGCACGAAAGGCGTCACCTTCGCTACACAAGACGTGCACTCTCTTTCCTGTCACGTTTTTCTCTTATATGAAACATTTTCTTCCTTTCTTTCTTTTTCATTAAATGAAAAGCGTGCGCATAGTACTTTCGTGTGTGATCTTCTCAGCATTACACACGCGTTACCGACGACAACAATGGATACAGAGCACTCAGATTGGTGTTGTACTGTTGTGTCCACATGAGCAACACCATGTCCATGATGCATTCCTCGATCCTAGAGCTATATATATACATAGTTTTCTTATTAAATAATAATAATTGCGGACACATGGTTTTCACGTAATCACTATGGGGCGCCTTGTTATGTGATAAGCGATTGTCAACATGCCAACACTTTGGCGTGTGGTTGGTTCGATGGTTCTTCTGATCCCCTGGCACAGTGTTATATGTCGAAACGTGTCTCTTGGCTCGTGATGTGCAAGTTGGAGTCCTAAGGCGGTGGCAACGGTCGGGAGAAGGTCAAGTAGGGCATGCCGTACCGACAGACCGGTGCGGTGAAGGGCGGACGCTAGGCTTGGACTGACGGACCAGACAGCCGGGTGCCCAGCCGCGGTGGCCGACACTTGGGACATCGACAAGCAAAAGTGTATTGCGGGGGATGCGTACGCTGTACGCTACTCGCGAGGAGGTTTGTTGGTTTGCCCTCAAAACCATCGCGGGGGACGAGTATGGACTACGCTAATCGCGGGCGGTTTGGTGGTTTGTCCATGCCCTCAAAACCATCGGCGGGGGACTCGTATGGACTATGCTACTCGCGGGCGGTTTGGTAGTTTGTCCTCAAAACCATCGGCGGCGGGTTTTACGGGTTTGGGCCTCAAAACCCAGGCGGAGGTCCTGATGCGAACGGACGATACGTGGTGGCACGGGGGAGATTGTGTCGAAGTAAGGCAACCGGTGAGAAGGCGCGGTGGCCGTCGGATCAAGGAATTCCAAGGATTGGACTATTATGCCCCTAAAGCTAAGTGGTTCGACTCATGTGTAACCAGAGGCAAACTGAGAATATGTAATAAGCCCAAGGCAGATAAATAAGGATGAAAGGGCACCCATCCCCTCACCTCTCTCATTTCAATTTTTCATTCCTAGGGTTTTCCAGTCTGTAGTTCTTCTGTGTGAGTGAAGTCCACTGCAACTCTGTAGTGTTTGTTGTGGGAAGAGCACCTCCGTAGTGTGCTCGTGTCCTCTGGCTTTTGGATTCATTAAATTCCCGTGATGGATTTTGTGTTCTTGTTTGTTTATCCCGAGCTCCCTCTCCCCCTCTCTATTTCAAGCTCGGATTTCTCATTTCTTGGCCGTTTGACTCTATTTTTCTTGCGTTGATTTGTGCTATCATGTGAGAGGATCAATCCCACCGAAGGGTTTGAGCTAATTCCTCACGAGCACGTAGATCGGGACGGCTTTGCGTTCATGGCGAGTTCTTCGTTGGTTTTCACTCCCTTTGTAATTTCTCTTGACTCTCTTCGAATTGGGCCATGATTCTTTGAAGATAGCCTCCCAGCTGCATAAGAAACATCTCTCAAATCTTGTTGCAGTTGGTGTTGATTCGAGAGAGATCGGGTTGATTCTTGGTGAGAGGCGATTTTTGAGCGATTTTCTGGGTGACCGCGGACAGTCCGGCCTGTCAACCGTGGACTGTCCGGGCGTCGGGTTTTAGCCGAAGCTGTTCTTCATTTTGTTGTCTTGGCTTTTATTTGTAACCGCGAACAGTCCAAGACCCTCTGTCGCAGACAGTCCGGCGGCCGGAATTCGAGCCAGTGGCTTTCGCGGCCGGTCTGTTGAGTGAGCGCAGACAATCCGCAGGTCATAACATGGACAGTCCAGGACTCCTCCAGATCGAAAACGAGCTCTCGACTTTCTATTTTTTCTAGGATTCTTGACCCACGGATAGCCCGGCCCTCAAAGTGTGGACAGCCCGATGGTGTACTACATCTGTATTCCAGAGTCTATTCTAGAAGTTGGTTTTTCAATTTCTAAATCGTGGACAGTCCGGCGTTCAAACCTCGGACAATCCGGGTTAATTTTAGTCGAATTTTAGAATCCTGCGCAGCTTCGACGGTGTGAATTTTCTCAGCCGCAGACAGTCTGGTCCATACACGCGGACAATCCATAGCTTAAACCAAGGCACCGTCCGTACCCGCGGACAGTCCACGCCTGGAGTTCCGGACAGTCCGCAGTTGACCAGTGAGCTGAGTTTTTCTGGTTCTTGCTCGTTCGTTCCTCGATCATTCTTGGAGTTGTTTCTTAGCTCTTATGGTGACCCGCTGTGTTCCTATGGAGCATCCACCCTCTCAATAGGGTCAAGGTCATCACCGGCTTGTATGTTTGCTTCTTGGGATGTTTATTAAGTCGAGGACCTAAAAGTTTTGAATAAAATTTTGAGGCTCCCATTCACCCCCTCTTGTCGCCAATCCAGCCCTTCAATTGGTATCAGAGCCGGTTAAGGATCACTTCTACCTTAATTGATCCATGATCCACAGAAGATGACATGTCTTTGCAACACCGTTCGGGCAAGCCGCCCCAATTCAATAGGGAGAACTACCCGTACTGAAAGATCCGGATACAAGCGCGTCTTTAGGGGATTGATTTGCGTGTTTAGGAGATCATTGAGAATGTTGACTACCAAGTGTTTGATGCATGAATCAATCAATAGTAGATCGACCAACACAATGCGAATAACATTGTCTGTGCTGAGCTTTATGCTGCTCTTTCAATTCCCGAGTTTAATCGTGTTTCTGATTGTGTGACTGCTCGAGAGATCTGGAGGAGGCTTCAAAGCTTCCACGAGGGTACAGCCCATGTTAAAACTAGACTCTACGAGACATACAAGAGGGAGTACGAGAACTTCACCCAAGTTGATGGGGAGTCTGTTGATTCAATGTTCTCACTTTACAACCATTGTGAACAACATACGGGCTAACAATGAAGCGATGCCCTATGATGATCATCAGACAGCACTCAAGCTTCTATATGCTCTAGATCGGAGGGTTTGGGAGGTGAAGGTGCAGTCGATCATCGAGTCAGACGATGATGAGACTCTCATAGTGGATGAGCTATTCAGCAAGCTCAAGTCCACTGAGATCGACCTCCAGACGTAGGCGAGGATCAAGAATCTGTCTGCTCCCACCATGGCTCTCGTCTCAGGTAATGGAAGTTCAAGTTCTTCTTTGGCTAGCCCATTACTGTTGTCTCTTTCCTTGTATTCTCTTGTGTCTACA
Source organism: Bothriochloa decipiens (assembly GCA_023333625.1). Lineage (NCBI taxonomy): Eukaryota > Viridiplantae > Streptophyta > Magnoliopsida > Poales > Poaceae > Bothriochloa > Bothriochloa decipiens. The sequence continues at coordinate 28,887,948 of CM041631.1, read as the reverse complement.
ATAGAGGAGCAGATGAAGGCTTTTAGGGATGATGAGTTGGCTCTTGTCATCAGTCGGTTCTCATAGTTTCACAACAACCGCTTGAATCACTGACGTGGTGGCAAAAAGCAAGGTTGCTTTGGATGTGGAGATCCCGACCACACGTCACCAACTGCCCCAACAAGAACAAGAGCTACTCCGACAAGCATGACCACTCCAAGCGCAAGGACAAGCATGAGTCCTCCTCCCGCAAGTACAAGTCTAAGAAGAACTTCGATCCCGAGGACTTGAAGAGGAGGTACTTCAACCAGCTGGAGGCCAAGCAGCATGCTCTTGTCGTGAACTTCAACGACATCAACTCCGATGGTGATTCTCCACCGAGCGATGACAAGACTGAGAAGAAGGTTGAGAACAAGTTCAACGGCTTGTGCTTCTTTGCTGACAAGCGCCAAGGAGGTTTCTGCACCATGGAACTTGACGACCCAACCACCGGCAATGAAGAAGAGATCGATACCAACCCTGAGGTAGAACACACCATCGAGTCTCTTCTTACTTAGCTTGAGTTTGTTAATGATTCTATGGTTCATCAAGATGTTTTGCTTGTGCATGCTGCTAAGGAGAGGAATGAGTTCAAGGCTAAGTATTTGGCAGCCTTAGATGAGCTTAAGCGCACTAAGAAGGATAGGGTTGTTGTGTCCGATGAGACTGAGTGCGACGAATGTGTTGTTCATATGTCTAGTCTTGTTACTTTACAATCCAAGTATACCGCTTTGGTGGATGAATTTAATAAGGCTAAAGCTGAGTCAGTTTTATCAGGTCCTTGCAAGTCTTGTGCTGAGTTGTGTTCTGAGCTTTCTAAGAAGGTTGCTAGGATTTCTTTTCTTGAGAAGTCTAGTGCAGATGGTACAAGTGCTCAGTGTGTTTGTTGTGAGGCTTTGGAGCAAGAGCTTACTAACTGTAGGAATGACAAGAGAAAGACCGAAGAAGAAAACACATTCTTTCGGCACATGTTGAGTTGGCTTTCTTGCATTGAGCCACATTGGGCATGATGATGAGTCAGTACAAGAGGGGTACTGACACAATGGGTTTAGGCTTTGCTTCAGGTGAGAAGAGTAAAAATGTCTTTGGGAAAGTTGGTGACCAGAGTGGTTTGAGTTCAAGTGAGAAACCCCCAAATGCTCCCAAGCTTATCAAGATCACTCCACCAAAGTCCTCTGAGCCTACCAAGCCGATTATGAAGGATGGAGTGCTTGAAGAGTCTCCCAAAGCTCCACCTCAAAAACAAGTGTGGATTAAAAACCTAACCACCTCAGGAACCCACTTGACACTCTGTCAAACATCTTTGATAAGCCTCTTCCTAAAGCTAAACCACCTTCAAGAGTGAACCATGTCCACAACAGAGTGAGTCATCCACCACCAAAGAGAGAGGTGTACCACTATGACTATTGCAAGAGGGATGGTCACTTGTTTGAGTTTTTCTTTAGGAGGAAGAGAGATGAGAGGCATGAGTTTGAGTTTCACCAGTAGGACATGCATCGCCCATCTCATGGCATGCATGCTTCACCCGCTCAGAGGAGCAACACTAGACCTAGAGGTGCAAGACCTCAATGTGCAAGGCCTCGGTTTGTGAGACCATGTGATGGTCATGCCCGACGAGGTCCAAGTCATCCTCAATACGACTCTAGGTCTCGTGGCAGTGGCTCTCAATCCTACACTTCTAGCAGACCACATTTTCTTTCTCGTAGTGATCGCTTCTCTCCGATGAGACATGACATGTATGGTGTTTTTCCTAACACTTTTCCAGGGAAAATGACCCAGCACTGGTACTCTCCTCAGTTTACTAACCCCAGTGTTGGATCATTTGCTCATCCCATGTCTTTTTATTGATGCAGCATGGAGGCTTGGAGAACATATGGTTTGTTGATTTCGGGTGTTCGCGCTACATGACCGGAAATTCAAATTGGTTCTCTAGCCTCAACCCCATGACCTCCAAGGAGTACATCACATTTGGGGACAATGGTAACAGTAAGGTGCTTTCTCGTGGGTAGGTAAGGCTCAACAAGAACTTTGTGCTCAAGGATGTTGCTTTGGTTTCTAGCTTGCATTTCAATCTTCTTTCGGTTTTGTAACTCCTTAAAGATGGTTTTGAAGTGCGCTTTAAGCCTGGCCTTTCTCGCATTCTTGATTCTCGTGGTGATCTTGTCTGTTCGATTGTGCTCTTTGGCCTTGTCTTCCATGCCAATTTTTCTCGTTCTTTCGGCACGTCTCGGTGTTTGGTGGCAGGCACTTCTTCTGAGCTTTGGAAGTGGCATAGGAGGCTTGGTCATTTGAGTTTTGACTTGCTTGCAAGATTGAGCTCTCTTGATCTAATCTGAGGATTGCCTAAGCTAAAGTTTGAGAAGGATTTGGTTTGTCAACCTTGTCGTCACGGGAAGATGGTTGCCGCTTCTCATTCTCTTGATCTAAAAACCATGGGCGGAGGACCCGTATGGACTATGCTTCTCGCGGGCGGTTTGGTGGTTTGTCCTCAAAACCATCGACGGCGGGTTTTGCGGGTTTGGGCCTCAAAACCCGGGCGGAGGTCCCGATGCGGACGGACGGCACGTGGCGGCATGGGGAAGATTGCGTCGAAGCAAGGCTACCGGTGAGAAGGTGCGGTGGCCGTCGGATCAAGGAATTCCAAGGGTTGGACTATTATGCCCCTAAAGCTAAGTGGTTCGATTCATGTGTAACCAGGGGCAAACTAGGAATATGTAATAAGCCCAAGACAGATAAATAAGGATGAAGGGGCACCCATCCCCTCACCTCTCTCATTTCAGTTTCTCATTCCTAGGGTTTCCTAGTTTGTAGTTCTTCTATGTGAGTGAGGTCCACTGCAACTCTGTAGTGTTTGTTGTGGGAAGAGCACCCCCGTAGTGTGCTCGTGCCCTCTGGGCTTTTGGATTCATGGAATTCCTGTGATGGATTTTATGTTCTTATTTGTTCATCCCGAGCTCCCTCTCTCCCTCTCTATTTTGAGCTCGGATTTCTTGTTTTTTGGCTGTTTGACTCTGTTTTCCTTGCGTTGATTTGTGCTATCACGTGAGAGGATCAATCCCACCGAAGAGTTTGAGCTAATTCCTCATGAGCGTGTAGATCGGGACGGTTTTGTGTTCATGGCGAGTTCTTGGTCGGTTTTCACCCCCTTTGCGATTTCTCTTGACTCTCTTTGAATTGGGCCATGATTGTTTGAACATAGCCTCCCGGCTGCATAAGGAACATCTCTCCCAAATCTTGTTGCAATTGGTGTTGATTCGAGAGAATTCAGGTTGATTCTTGGTGAGAGGCGATTTTCTGGGTGACCACGGACAGTCCGACCTGTCAACCGCGGACTGTCCGGGCGTCGGGTTTCAGCCGAAGCTGTTCTTCATTTTGTTGTCTTGGCGTTTCATTTGTAACCGCGGACAGTCCGGACCCTCTGTTGCGGACAGTCCGGCGGCCGAAATTCGCGCCAGTGGCTTTTGCGGCCGGTCTGTTAAGTGAGCGCGGACAGTCCAGGACTCCTCCAGATTGGAACCGAGCTCTCGACTTCCTGTTTTTTCTGGGATTGTTGACACGTGGACAGTCTGGCCCTCAAAGCGCGGACAGTCCGACGGTGTACTGCATCTGCAGTCTAGAGTCTGTTCCAGAAGTTGGTATGTCAGTTTCTGAACCGCGAACAGTCCGGCGTTCAAACCACGGACAGTCCGGGTTAATTTTAGTTGAATTTTAGTCTCCTGCGCAGGTTCGACGGTGTGAATTTTCTCAACCGCGGACAGTCCGGTCCGTACACGCGGAGAGTGCGCAGCTTAAACCAGGGCACTATTCGTACCACGGACAGTCCGCGCTTGGAGATCCGGACAGTCCGCAGTTGACCAGAGAAGCTGAGTTTTTTTGGTTCTTACTCGTTCGTTCCTCGATTATTCTTGGAGTTATTTCTTGGCACTTATGGTGAACCGCTGTGTTAATAGGAAGCATCCACCCTCTCAATAGGGTCGAGGTCTTGTTGAGTCGAGGACCTAAAAGTTTCGAATAAAATTTTGAGGCTCCCATTCACCCCTCTGCTCGCCAATCCGGTCCTTTAATAATAAATAATAATAATAATAATTTAGTTTAATGAAGTAGTGTTCGTTCATCATCGATTATCAGCTCCATATATGATATATCCCACCCAAAAAAAAGTTCAAAAGTGGCTATGGTTGATCTAATCCTCCCATCCATGCATTCACGATAGATGTCGGGGCGCTTCTAGTAGTACATCATGTGCATGCATGTTTTCTTTACCAAAATAGTTGTCACTTTCCAAGTCTGATCTTTGTGGTTTCGTCCTAATCATTACTTACAGTTAGATTCACACAGAGTAGCGTAGGAGAGGTAACACAACTATACTAGCTTTCCTTTAGCCAGTACGAATTATATGCGCGACGACGCGTCCGTCCGCGATCCTACCAACACCAAAACAGCTAGCACTGTCGTGACCCATCCCGGAAACGTGGTGGCCACCGGTGTTCGATCCTTTCCGTGCTGCTCTCGTGATTTATTTGCAAAAACAAACAGGGGGAAGCTAGACAAAAACATTTTGTCCTTCACCAAATACCTACCGGCGAAACGAGACATATTGCTGCTCTTCTTTGTCCACATCCCGGATCCCGACCGGTACGTGTCTCATCCTCTCCTTTCAATCCCCTCCCACCACCGTCAATCATTGTTGTTAGTCGCAGCACACTGTTCCAATAATCCGTCCTTGTTACCTTTGTTGTCATCAAATCAATAGAATATGAAAAGTGGATTATATTATTAATTTTCTCTAAAAGAGGATTATATTATTAATAGGTTGACGTTAGCACGAATCTTTTTTTTTCCAATACAATTCATTTCTCATTTCTCACCTTATGAATTTGAGATGACTTATACGTGAACTTTTCCAAACAGCCTAATTCTTAAGTAGATTTTAATTCCTCCAAAATAAAGGGATCCAAACCTAGCAACCATACTGCAGACTAAATAAAATATGGTGATTAATTAGCTGTATTTTCTGATCACAAAGGCCTTTAAGGACGTAGTTTCATTTTTTTTATTACTTGTACGTGTAATACTTTCAATGAAATATATTTTTAAGTTTTGGGTTATCTCATGGTCAATTGTACTATATCCAATTTGTTAAATCATGTTACGAAAATGATAGTCCATACCATCTTATTAAACATGGAATTTAGCCCTCAACAATCAACAAGACGAACCTCCACGAAAAGGACATCAAATATTGCAAGTTTGCCCGACCAAAAACGAAATTTGCGTGGTTCAGAAAAGATTGATCACATGTATATACAAAATAATACGAACAAAAAAGAATTGAGGGGTCCAATATTTGTGGGCCTTGTGGCATGAAGCCGGCATTCCATGAGGTAGAAGGCGATGATGATGACGACAATGTGGCAATGCATACTGGCAAGCAGCCATCAAGGATGACGAGGAAGCTAGGTTCGCTGTAATCTGGATGTTGCTTAACAAAAGCGTAAATTTGTGCGATGACCTGACATGGTAAGAATTTTCAAATCAAAGTCATACCATTCCTATGGAATTTGAAGTAGTATATTGGCATCCAGTTGGACACCCCAAGCAAGCTGCAATATTGTATGTACATTCGACTTATGCCTGCAGGCAGTAATCTACACAGTGGGATGGATCATTAGCTTTGGTGTTACGTTAATGACCTTTCAAACGTTGCACAAGTTATTTGCAATGCGCAACTGTACCCATGGAGCTGCTGCATCGGTAGCTGCAACGTGCAAGAACCAGAATAATAATTTCTCTGAGAAAGATTTTTGGTGGAAGTAGAGTACTGTATTTTGCTCTGTATATGACATGACATGTTTGCCGCCGGTTCTGCTGCATGTGGAAAACACCTACAAAACCTCTGCAACCACGTAATAAAAGGGAGAGAAAAGAAGAGAGAAAGAAAGCAGCAAAGCACAGAGCTCACAGAAAAATGAGATTGTAGAGGGGCCAAACACCGAAAAAGGTCCCCTCTTCTAAATTTGGCACCGAGCTCGTCGCCTTCCCGTCTCGTCTTCCTCTTCCACAGCTGCTCACACGTTCCCTGCCGCTCGCTCGCTCTATCCCAATTCCTCTCCCCCATTGCCATTGCCATCATCTCCCTCTTCCCACTTGCTGCAGGTCCCTTCTTCCGCTCTGAACAATTGCCGCCGCCATTTCTGCAGTTCTATTTAATTCCCTTGTCCTGTGCACTCAAATCTTCCAACCCGGGATCCCAGAAAAGTTGCGCCCTTTGCACGTCTCCCACCCCCGAAACCGCAAGAACGCCTTCAATCCCGTGATTTCCGAGCCCCCCTGTATACCAAAAGCCGAGCTTCCAATCTTCCTTGGATTCTTTTCGGTTCTTGCGAACTGCAGAGTTGCCGACAAGCAATGGGGAGGAAGTACCACGCTGCGGCCGCGCTGGCCGTCGCGTTCGCGGCAGCGGCGGCGGCCGCTGTGGCTGCCGACCGGGGGCTGTTGCTGGTTGGTGCCCCGGTGGCGCCGGAGGAGGAGATGAGCATTTTCCGGAAGGTGGCTAATCTGATTTTGAGGAGCGACGGCAACTCGTACCAGCACGTGTGGCCGGTAATTTTCCAAACTACACCGCTTCGTTTTTTCCCCAGAGTTTCTTTGTTTTCTTTTCACGGAAAAAAGAGCATATTCCTTGTTTTGAACGGAGCTCAGTTGCTAGTTTAGCAGTTCTGCGTTGGGTTGTAAGTTTGCTAAGTTAGAATGTTGGGTTATGTTTGGTCGGCTCCGAGTGTCAGAGCTCGTCTGCTCTGGATTTATCATGGACTCCAGTTTGGGTCATGCAGACAGAACTGAGCTAGGAGTATATCCTATTGAATTTGAGATGGCCTACAGCACTGTCGTAATCCGATCCGACCTGTACTTGTCAATAGTTATTCTTTACTGCTTTTAAGACATGAATGATGTTTTACATTTGGTGAATCTTGTTTGGTTGCTTTCTACAGCCAATGGAACTTGGGTGGCAAATTATGCTGGGCTCACTGATCGGATTCTTCGGCGCGGCATTCGGGAGCGTTGGCGGAGTTGGTGGCGGCGGGATCTTTGTGCCGATGCTGACACTCATCATTGGGTTTGACCCAAAATCATCTACTTCGATATCAAAGTGTGAGGATCTAACTGCTTCCTGTGGATCCTTCCTCTTGTGTGCATGCTCCGAAAGCAACAGTTCACTGTCCACAATCGGCTAGGCGCCGGTGCGTAGCGGGGTTCTAAAGCGGGTCGATAATTTAAAGCGCGGTAGAGGTCGACCTAAACTGACTAGGAACGAGTCGGTTAAGAGAGACCTTAAGGAGTGGAATATCCCTAAGGATTTAGCTATGGACAGGAACGCTTGGAGACTAGCAATTAACGTGTCTGAACCATAATCTTTTTTCTCGTACACTTTATATGTTCTTTGTTTTCATGTCTCTTTTGGGTTTCATCTCTAGTTTACCCCAACTTGCTTGGGACAAAAGGCTATGTTGTTGTTGTTGCTGCTGCTGTTGTAGTATACTTCTGAAAAGCAAGCCTTTGGCTAATTAGGATCGTTTTATTATATCCTGAAAGCAGTAGTTGCTGCTATTCTTTTCAGTAGTTTTTTCTCATGCCATGCAGGTTTCTGTGATGGTTGATAATTAATAGATTCATGTGTCGACAGAATACATCTTTCTCCCTTTGTTGGAAGTAGTACTTAATTTTCAGCACAATGCAGAGCTCATCTCATGCATAGGCTATAAAGGTCAAAAGCTGTACAAAAGGAACAGAAAATATAAAATATGGATGAGTTGAGAGGTACAAGGATACTGCATCGGGTTCTAAACTACTCC
>CM041631.1:28726810-28850077 GCA_023333625.1 Bothriochloa decipiens | reverse complement strand
GAGCTGTCTGTTAAGGGTGTTTGGCTAGAAAGGTCCTTTGAACTTCAGAGTTGTGGATTGCCCAAGTTAACCTTGATTGATGTGAGTGTGAATAAAATTTAAGTATCAACATATACTATTATAATATAATCATGTCCAACCAAATAATGTGAGATACAAGTCCATAGTTTGAAAATATAATTGCAATAATTTCAAGCAAACACTTATGAAGATAGGTAACTTGGACTTTACGATGGTGCTGTGCGTGCACATCAAAGAATCCTGAAATTGACAACAATCGAAGCAAACACCAGTAGCAGTAAGCAACAACGGAAAAAAATTACGTGAGCCCGGGGTCCAGACGACCGGCGTGCACCCCTTCGTTCTATTCACGCCGGGTGGCAAAGGACCGCTAAATGCTGAGCCGAGGATCGCTATACGGGAGCAAGCCGCGCAGAGGAGGTGCCGGTTCCGTAAATGCTGGTGCCACGCGGCGTGAATAGAACGTAGGGGTGCACGCCGGTCGTCTCGACCCGGGCTCATGTAATTTTTTTTCCCAACAAGCAGGACCTGATGTCTCGAAATTTCCCACAACTGACAGCAGAACAAGACGAAAATGGCAAGGAAAATTCATACGATGGCAAGATCAGGCGTCTATGTCACAAATATAAAATCTAAAATCAGTAACCAAATGGCTACTTCTGAACAGACGATGTCCTTGCTGAATGAACTGAACCAACTATCCGAACTGAACGAACTGGTTGGTGCTTCCCCGTCTGCTACTGAAGGTGCACGCGGGGCAGAGTAGATCGTCGAGGAGGTCACGGAGAACTCGTAGGTGGTGTTCTTGACGGCGGGTAGGCAGCGGGGAACGAGATCAGGGTGGCGCTGAAGGAGATCAGGACGGAGGGAGCAGATCGTGGCGGCGGCGGAGCTCAACTGAAATTGGTCATGGCGGCGGCGGCGCTGAGGTCTGGCTCGGGGGCGAGGTAAAGGGTGCGGGAAGGGGACAGGTGCGGCGCCGCCGGCGAGGTGGGCTCAGCGGCGGAGGTGCCGGCGCCCACCGGTGGAGTGAGGAGGCGGCGGACGGGACTCGCGAGTCTTGCTACTCACGCGTCGGGGCGGGGGCGTGGCGATGAAGGGATGAGGAGGCGGCGGGGGGATGGAGGCCATGGGGAGGAAGAGAGGCGAGGGGACTGCGGCGCCCGGCGAGGTGGCCTTGGCCGGGGTTGGGGCGGCAACCGGCGGGCTGAGGCGCTCGCGGCGCACCTAGTCGCGCGAGTCGCGAGAGGAAGGGGCGAGCGGAGCGTCGGGTATGGGGCGGCGGTCGCGTACAGACAGGGTGGGGGCGTAGCGAGGAACGGCGGGGTAGGGGCCGGCGGAGGACGGCGTCGGAGCGATGCCCGTCGCGCGAGAAGAAGAGCGGCGCGTCGGGCCTGTCGCCGCTTGCGGCCTCGCGGTGAGGAGCGGGGAGCGGACGGGAGAAAAGAAAAATAACGGTTGGAGCGTGTAGCCAGTGGATTTCTTCAGAACTCCACGTCTACGTCTATTTTAAAGAGTTCTGGAGCGGCAGAGAAGATACTCTGAAAAAATAAACTAGACCTCCGTAAACTTCGTAGAGTTGGTCTACTCTACTCTTTTTTTTTTTTTTTTTGTGTGTTAGAGTGTTTGGCTAGCTTTACCCAGCTCTTGAGTTCGGCTCTGTAGCCATGCCAAACAGGCCCTAAGTTATCATAATAAAAAATAATTACAACCTTGCTCTTATTACATCGTGTCCTGCAAAATATAGGTGGGCTTTATGAACCGAGCATGTGACAGTGAAAATTCAGAAAATATATGTGGAGAAAACTTGTCAACTCCAGTTTTACTTTGACGATCTAAAGTCCAATTAATCTAGCTTACTAGGGATGTGCTAATTGAAATCATGGTAACAGACTTTTCAAGTGATTACAGTCGTCATGAATAGTTCTTTTGTTTTATTTTCAGGTACCTTATACCAACACACATAGCATGGCATATCATCTGACCTAGGGATATAATCTTGATGTCACATACTTTGTCAGTCAGGGACTTTGAAGTATTCACTTCTCCGCTGTAGAAAGCTCCGGTTCTGAAATCTGAGAGAATATGTTTACTACATGTACATATGGTGTGGTTCACCGTCTTGTGGGAGTACGGTCTTGCAGCTAGGACTATTGCCTCGGCCCTCAAATTGTTCATTTGCTTGATGCCAAGGATATACGACTAACTACTTACTAGCATGAGCTTTCAATAAAAAAACTAATTAGACCTATTTGCATCAGCTAGGGTTAGTTATTAGTTGAGACTAAAAATTAGCCAAATTAGCTAGAGCTGGATAATAACTAGTTGAATGCTTAGCTTAAAAATAGCCTACCAACCATGCTCACATCGTGTTTGGATGGGGTCATATATAATTTGGCTAATTTTTAGCTAGCTAACAATTAATTAGCCCTTGATATCTAAACATGAGTTAATTTACTAGCACGCTTTGAAGGATGAGCACCTTTAAATGGTGAAAAGGACACTGGATGATGTTTGTAATAATCCCGTGTTCTTTCAACTTTCATCTTTATTTAAATTGAAGCATTGAGTAGGAAAAACTCCTAAACAAATAGTGTTCTCTAGGAAATATATTATGTTCTTCCAAAACAAAATGTGATTGCTTTGGGTCAAATTTAATTGTGTTTTGTTAGTACAAAGTTGATGTTCTGGTACTAAGTAGTTGATGTTCTGCTAGTCCAAAGTTGATGTTCTGGTACTAAGTAGTTGATGTTCTGCTAGTAGGTAGTTGATTTTCTGCTAATTGGATAGTGTTGTTCTGTTATATGTTTTCAGATTTTTTTTTTGTTTAAGTTTTGTTCAACTGGCCTGTTCTTTTTCATATGTAGTGACATAATGGGAAAAAAAAAGATCATGTCAAGCATCGGTTTTCAACAAATAGGTTGCAGAAGCTTTGTGGATCTCTGAATAAAGAACAAAGGAAAATTGTTAGATCCAATGGATTTGGGAGTTTTCTTGAGCTATCTATTTTCATGGTCCCTACACATTTGCTTGAATGGCTTATGACACATTTTTAGATTGGAAATAAGGAATTCAAGTATCGGAATAAGAAGATAAAATTCACCAAAGCAATGGTTGAACAAGTTTTTGGTTTCACCTCTGGTGATATTGTTGTTTGTTTTGACAATGTTTCTGCTGAGTTGAGAAATGAAGCTACTTCATTTTCATTTCATGTTGACTATGTTATTAATGGGAGCAAACTAAGTATTTCTAAAGATAATGAGTTGTGTCATAAGGAGCTGAATGAAGATGTTTTCATGCGTAATTTCATGTTAGTCGCTCTTTCAATGATGATCTGTCCAAACACTCAAAACTCAATTGAATTGGATCTTCTGAAGTATGTCATGAGAGATAGAGAAATTAGAAACTATGATTGGGCAAGCTTTGCATTTGACTACCTCACAAATGAAGTACAATGTTTTTAGCAGAACATTCATTCTCCTATACCTTATATTTCAGATGGCTATCATTCTTATGGGTCTGGTTTACCTCTCCTTGTGGTAACTAGCTTTTATACTTTGTTTTCTCTATAATACTAGTTAAAAGTAGTTGTTTTCAATCTTACTATTTTCTTATATTCATTTGTATAAAATTATTAGGTTGTCTACAATGACTTTCTTGATTTGAATGTTGGTTTTGGAAATGATTATGTGATACATTATGATCTCCCCCGGATGTGCCATGTCACGAGCGAAGATTTCTCGTGTTGTTGAAGCTGATCGTGTTGCACATTCTTCAACTGTATATCTTTTACTTATGTCTGAATATACTTTGTAACCACCTTAACTGTTTAAATTACAGCTTGATGTGTTGCTGCTATGTGCTAGATTCATATTCCAGCTAACATTTAGTCAACATAATACAACAAATTCTGAGTTTATGAGGAATTTCTACAAAGATAATGTAAGTATTGTCATTATGAATTGTTACTTTCATATTTTTTTATATGTCTGTTAATGCAAGTGTGGCAATTAGCAATCTATCTTCTTATTTTATAGGCAAAGTACTTCTTGGAGCTAGAAATTTCTAGATAGTCAGTTTATTCTGGAAATGTGCTTGGGATTGTCAAATTAGAATTAGGACACCAGCAAACAGCTCAAGTGCCTTTTGAAGAGCAAATTTAAATTTCACTGTAATGTTATTGTAATATAGCGAGTTTTATCATCGAGTAATTTCTACTACACGTTCTTTTAGGATCTGAGACTTATTTCAATTCTAGACCTTTGGATTTTTTTCTAGATGCAAGGTTCCACCATGCACAAAATGTTCTGAGTAACACTTAAAAATACAGTACAATAGGACAGTCTTAGCAAAATCATGTTCTGCTATGTTCTTTTGAAAAAGTTGTAATGTGCACCTCTTTCAAATTTGATATTCTAGGACATCAAAGCTTACTACATAGAAGTTCAGTTTTTTTATAGAACATCGATGTTTGCTAGGTAGAACAACCGTTCTATTTATTTGAATATACTCCCTGCCTCGCAAAAAAATGTTTTCATAAACACTTCAAAAGCAATGTTAATTGTTCAAGAACTTGTTCGAATTTTAATGTACTAATTTTTTAGTCGGAACATGAAACGGCAGAAAAAAATAGTCCAAACAGTCAAAAAAGAAACATCAACGGACTCCAGACAAATCGCCCACGAAAATAGTCCTTAGGCGCGCGCCGAGGGGACAATGTCGGCGGAAAATTTGGGCGGGAAAGTGCTGGACGATGGTTTCTGTCCGAACGACCGGACTCCAAGAGCGCCCGACTTGATACGTATAAGGTCGAGCCAACTTTAATTTTGTCAATCTACTATTCTGTCCTGCGCACCGTCGGCATCAGGCTGTGAGACGTGGCCCGCCGAGGTGCCAGCGCCACCGGACTTGCCCGACAACGCGCTCTGGACACCCGCCGCTCCAGTTGGCATGGTTGGTTCCGGAATCGAGCAAAATTACACTAGTGCAGCCAGGTATTCCTTTTCTCAAGCCGAACCTCACTTGGAATCCAATTTATTTTTCTTTCGACTCTGCTCCACATTTTGATCTCTCTGTCTCTATCTCTATATATATTATAAGCGCGTAGTGTTGGTCAGATATTAAAGATCCTTCTTTTCCTTGAAAGAAATTGCAATGGGCAGATCGGACAAGGGATCATCACCGTCGTCGTCGTCATCGTATAAGCAGCGACGGTGGAACGAGGATTACGCCAGCAGTAGGCATAAGAAGCACTTGTATCTTGTTCTTGACGACTGGAAGAACGGGTACATCATCCACAAGCTTGACGCCGCCAGCATGGATCTTCCAAGGCACCTCTCTGAATCATCTATTGTCCTCCGGTTAGTGGAGCCAGCGCTCGGTGCAATGTCCTTCACCTCTGTGGGCACAAAAATCTTCGTCGACACCAATCATTGGAGCTGTGGCAACCGTGCTTCTCCAACGTTCATCTACAACACGGCAAATGCCAGCCTCAACTCAGCCCACGCATTCCAGATGAGGTGTATAGCTTGGGGATAGCCATGGCTGTTGGTGAGAAGCCTGTCGGCTGGGAGGAGCTCTGTGGGCCGCTGGAGGGGGCCGTCGTGGGCGTCGGCCACGATGAAAGGTCCTTTGGTTGGTTTTAATAATTCAGTGACATCTTTAGGTTGGACTAATGTGTTTATGTTGAGATACACCGGATTAGTCCATAGAGACATGTGTGAGCAACATATGCCATGTAGTGAAAATAGCTTGGAGACACATGTGATGATGAAGGAGCTCATTGCATATGAGACATGACATGGAGTCATGTGACCAAGATGGTGAAGATCAAGATGAGGCTTGGCTCGAGGGACCAGTTGCAAGTTTAAAGGGCAAGTTGAGGCTTGAAAGTGAAGGACCATGCGATGGTGAAGCTTGGGAAAGACTTGGCGCCGATGGACCGACGCAACGGAGAAGAGTAAGTGAGATCAAGATCGATGGACCAAGATGGCCATGTGATGATATAGAGTGGACCATATCATTTGTTGATCGTGTCATGCATGCGTTGCAATTCGTATATTGGAGGTGACGGTGGAAATAGAGATGTGCAAAGCAAAGGTATAACCTAGGGCATTTTGTTTCACCAGTCATAAGGTGTGTAGAGAAGTTGATAACTAGATTTAGGATTGATAGGCTGTACTCTCAAGAGGGAAAAACTTGTTTGCATATTGGTCATCTAGTGCCACTACAGGGATCTAACATTGTGATGTTGCTTGGATCGAGTGGCATTGTGAGATCAAGTGAAAATCCTTTGAAATGATTGTGAAAATGCTAACACACATGCACATGGTGATGTTGACTTGGTAGTGTTGGCACATTTTGCAAAGGTGGTGGAGTTTGCAGGGTTGAGATGGGATTTGGCGCTTTCGGGAAAATGAGTTGCATATTTTCTATTGCGTCGGGTGCAAATTATTGGTGAACTCATGCTAACTCTCGGTTACAAGATGGTATACATGTTGGGTAGCATGGTGCAGAAGATAGTGTTTGACGTCGGCTTGAAATTTAGTAATTACAAGCGTCGGATGCTGGTGGCCTTAGGCGTCAGACACTGGGCAGCGTCTGGCCTGTTGAGGCTCGGCTGAGGCGAAGTTGGTTGGAACTGAGAGCATCGGACGCTATTGGTCCGAGCGTCAAACACGTCCGGAGAGCGTCAGACGCTACTCAGAGAGGTCTAGCTCTCCGGGCGGTCAGTCGGACGCGTCCGATGTTGAGTCTGACGTCCGAATGAGTGATTGGCCTGCTGGGCTATCGGCTATGCGAATGTCAGACGCTGGAGCTACGCGTCCGATGATTGGCATCGGATGCGTCCGACAAGTTTGTTCTGAGCGCATTTGAGTTAGCCGTCGGGGGCAACAGTCGAGTTCAAACAGCTAGGACACATGGAATTATCTGGAGTATCAGACGCCGTTGTGGTGCGTCCGACGGTGGGTGACGAACACTGGGCTGAAGCGTCAGACGGTCCCGTTTGAGCTGCTCGAGGGGGCGACTGCTCTATTTGGCATTGAGCCTATAAATAGAGGCCTTGGCCGGCCTTAGGCATGTGCTGAGCACACAAGGGCCTTGGTGGCTTGCGTTGTGGTGCTTGGAAGCCCTCTAACGCACATATGCTTGATAGTGATCATTCAATAGTGTGAGAGAGCAATTCTAATGCGATCGCATTGAGAGATTGCATCGTGTGGCACTAGATGTTCGTGTTGCAAGCTTGCGAGCTTGTTACTCTTGGAGGTTGCCACCTCCTAGATGGCTTGGTGGCAAAGACTTCGTGAGGCACGCAACAGAGATTGTGCGGTGCTCCGAAGGTTAATTTGTGAGAGGTTTTGCACTCACCTCGCGGGGACCGCAAAGTGTGCCTCTACTGGATTACTCGTGTCATTGAGTTATCTCACTCGAGAGCGGTGTCTTACAGTGCTCTTGCGAGATCTTACCTTGAGAGGCAATTGGCTTGCGGGTCAAACCGAAGAATTACTTGTGTGTGGGTTCTCTCGTGGTGCCTTTGTGATGGCATGCCTTGAGGGGCATTGGCGTGGAGCGCCAAGTGACTTGCGGGTCACAACGGAGGAACCACAAGGGTGTTGGTCGATACAACTAAGCGTAGCTTGGTGGCAACCAAGTGAACCTTGTGAAAAATTATCGTGTCATCTTGTGTCTACTCTTCGTGGTGGTTTGCAATTCGTTTCACAAGCTTGTATTTTTATTTCATCATATATATGTAGCTTGTGTACTTGCTCTTGTGATTAGATAACTTGTGTAGCTCTCTAATTATCTTCTTGCTTGTGTAGCTAGAAATATATTCCTTGCATTGTTTAGTTTATGTAGCTAAGTAATTTGAGCTCTTGGGTTCGGCTTGTATAGCCTTGTCCTTGAGCATCTAGTGAGCTCAGGTTGGCTTTGTGCTTTTGCTTGTTAGAATTGTATAGATGTTCTCTTATTTGCTAAAGTACTAGTTGCTTAGGTTTGTGTGACCTTGCAAGCTAGAATTGATTAGGTGAGCACTAGCTAGATCGGTAGCTTGCTTTCTTATTTAGGATCTTTACAACGTGTTTCTAGAGTCATAGTTAGAGGAGTGAAGTCCTGGCTAGACCGATTAGTTTAATTCTGCATTTATTTTCGATAGGTACGATAATTTTAAAAAGGACTATTCACCCCCCTCTAATCTGCCATCTCAACGTTACACACGCAGGCGCGGAAAAAAAGCTCAGATTGGACAAAGAAAAATATACTTACTTTATTGGACAAAGAAAAAAGCTCCGGCTTTGAATCTAAGTGGGCCGGCCGGTTACAAATTCGTCAAAACTTTGCTACGGTGACACACCCTATATATATGGTTGTGGCATTTCAGTGTTTGGGTCCTGTCCGTCGTTTCACGTACCGGTTTTGATGAGGTTGAACACTTTCTCTGTGGCGCTGCACACGTTATATGGAACACACATATGCTATGCATAATGAGTAGAGTAGAAATTAATAAAATTAGTTATAAATCGCGTCTGCAGTCATGTTTGGATGCATGCATTGATTTGACTCAAGGCCATCGTCAGAGTTGACTTAAGGTCAACAGCCAACCACGACAAGATGCATGTGAGAGGCGAGAGAAAATGCGTCAAGACAGGGACGGACGTGTGCATGCATAATGTGGCCTCGACCGATTGATTGTACACGCTCATCTTGTCAAACGTGAAACGCCGATCGGCCGGCTTCTTTGGACCGGACCGGGTAATTAAGTAGCCAGAGCAGCCAATGCAAAGACCGGAAAGCATACTAGCTTGCAGTCTCAACTGGGTCAGCAAGGAAGAAAGAATCCAGTACACCTGCACGTAGTGACATCGAGGGTTCACACAGCAGGAATTGCATGCTTTGGAATGGAATTGTTTGGATGATCGATACGAGGTTCCAATTAATCATCCGGCCGGTACGTAGCTAGCTAGGCTGTTAACGCCGTGGAAATTTTGGAGGCAGACAATGGTGACTGAGTTTCATAAGTTGTACTACATGCGCAGGTAACTAACCACAGTGGCCAATTCAAGCGACGTTTATTTGCTCCTTGCCTGTCTCGCTATCATCAATAGCATAGGCCAGAAAAATACCAAAGGAAAGCAGCCTTGATGCTTCTAATTCTGACATAACTCACTTCAGTGCTCCTTAATTTTTCGCAGAGCCTGTCCTTCGCCGGATCGCAGCCAAGCTCGGCGTGCTGCACTGGGACTTCGCCGCCGGTCCGTGCGACCCTGCCACCGGCGTGGCGTGGACTGCCGCTGCACCTCTTCCGACTACACAGTCTGCCATGCCATTCACATGTACTATATGCATGCGTGCGTGGTTTAGTTTCTTGTATTTTTTCTTTTTTTCTTTTTTCCATCGGGGATATAGCAGCAGAAGTGAGTGATCCATAGATCTAAATATAATTGATACAAAGGGATCAGTAAGTAATCTATGGATTACCAACGAAGTTACCAACACAAACGAAAAGCAAAAACACGAGGGGTGGGGGCCCTCTACCTAACAATCCCAGCAAACTGAACCTAATACAATAGTCTCAACACCATGGTAGCCAGCAATGATCGGAGCCACGATGATAACCCCAGCAACCTCGGTAGCAAAGCATCTACCGGAAATGCCAACGACCTCGGCAGCATAGCATCCGCCGGAAACCCCAGCGACCTCAGCGGCAAAGCATCCGCTGGAAACGCAACCTCGGCGGCAAAGCATCCGCCGGAAACCCCTCAGCAGCAAAGCAGAAACAACGACCATGACCATGAGCAGCACCAAGACAGCCCCAACCCGCCATGCGATGGAACTTCAAAAGGCAACGCCTTCAAGTAGGACTACGGCGCAATTAGCGCCGCCACTGCCCGCCCAGAACGGGCGAGGTTTTCACCTAGAAGTTCGATCCACGCCGGCGAGAGAGGGAGACGCAGCGACAGATGCCTCCAAGGAGGAAAACGGCGCCAAGAGCGCGTCGCCATTGTCGGCCAGACGGCAAGGCTTTCGCCTAGCGCCACCCTTCCAAGGCACAAACCACACCAGACGCCCAAGCTCCGGCGAGACCATTCCTGTTGCTGTAAGCACGAGTGCCCGCCTGAGAGCGAGGCTACGCCATCCACGCCACCACGGCGTCGACGATGCACCGCCACAGCAGCCGCCCACACCACCAAGACGCAAGTAGGCGCGCGTAGCAGAACTCGAACCCACGGCAGCATCCACCCTAGCAGCACGCAGGCCGCCGGAGCTGTAGGAGAGGCGTCCGCTCCATCTAAGGGTGCCCACAGCGTGCACCCGGCAGCGCACATGGGCCCAGCCCACGCGGCCCATGCCCCAGGCCATGGCCGAACAGCGACGAGCGGTCAGACTGGCGGCGCTGGCGCCCCACCCAACGCGGAGGGAGGAGGGGAGTGGGGGAGCGGGGATGGCCGAGCCCTAGCGGATCCGGGGCCAGCTGGCCCAGATCCGGCCAAGCTCCACCCGCCCAGGCTGCTGGACCGGGTGGCCTCGCGCGGTGGACCACCATGTGGCCAGGCGCCGCCGACAGAGTGGGGCGGAAGCAGGACGGAGCCAGATCCAGGGCCCACGGGCCCGGATCCGGCCGGACTATACCCGCCTAGGTCACCGGAAAGCCGCCGGTACGCCATGGATCGCCGGAGATGGGGAGTGCAGTGGAGGGGGGTGGGGGAAGCGCGGGGGTGGAGGAAGCCTAGAGACGGGGCGGACAGCACCCCTTTTTGAGGGCACCGCCGCTGGCCGCCGCCGCCGCGAGGAAGGGCGGCGACGGCGGCCGGAGGAAGTCCGGGAATGTGGGGGGTCGCTCGGAGGTCAGGCGCGGCGCCGCCTGAGTCACCCTCACCGAGAACGACGCGGGGGCAGGTATGTCTCCTGTATTTTTTTATCGTCTACCCCGTATATATAAGGCTGTGTGTGTTGTCATGTACGTTAACTTCGTTGAATCATCAAGCAATGTAAGTATTGTATATTTGTATGTATCCATTGGTTTGGTTTTGCAGAGACCTCAGCAGGCACTTCTCCGCCGAGCTTCCGACGGACTCTGCCGACCCCCGCACGCCCACCCACCCCCCCCCCCCCCCCCCCCAAAAATCTTCTCCACCTGTAAACAACTCACCTCCAACATGTGCCATTTTTATCAAAAAAAAATGTGCCACAAAACACAAAACATTATTACTACTCCTATCTGTTGAGAGAACAAATAATAGGAAAAAAACATAAGTCCTTTTTTTTCTTTCACGCTTCAGAGATCTAAGCCGGAACTTGTTTCAAGGTGAGGTGGGCCCGGATGAAGTTACAAGGACTGTGAGTGCCCTTGCACTTTCCTTACCTGGCCCATTCTTTCCTACACTGGTTACTGGTAGGGTGGTAGTAGAAACAAAATAATGTTCTAGCATGTGGAGCTGCCTTCCTTGGAGCCTCAGGGGAAGAATATTCATGCCACTGCCCACTGGGTGCTGATTTTCCTGCAATTTGTAAAGCCAGAAGTGTCATCATGCTGTGGTGTAGGGCCAATAGATGTTGTGGACAAAGGGGAAGAAAAAAAAGGCTACCTTTAGCAGGTTTAATAATTAATTTGTTTGCCCAAAATCCGATGTATTCATCATGACTGTGTATGAGCATAATTTTTTCTAGAAAAGATGAACTGCACGTGCATAATAAGATTGCAATACAGCAGTAGTAATATACAAGTATTAGTATTTAATAATTGCATGTTACTATCGATCGGAGTGTGATTGCACAAGCAGAGTCCCATATTAACATTCCCAGTTCCGCTGAGAGGCTTCGGGACGCCATACTCACAGTACTTCTCAAAAAGCAATACGTTGCTAAGTATAATGTAGATCAGACTCCTGTGTGTTCCATAAAGTACAACAGAATTGCACAACATTTGTGCTCATCTGTTGGTGCAAAATCCATGCAGATTACTGATGGGAGACAGACTGTCAGGGCCTTTTCCCATGGTTCTCACAAATATCACAACCCTGACTCACCTGTAAGTGAGATGTCTGGTGGAAACAATTTCTTGTTAACTAGTGTACTTAGTTTACTTTCCAAGTTCTGACTAATAAATAATTTGCAGGGACATTGAAGGCAATGGTTTCTATGGCCAATCCCTCCTGAAATTGGACATCTCACGCATCTGGAGAAGCTGTGAGTGCATTTAATGACTCATACAGCTCTAAGGAAGATATACTCATTGGTAGAGTTTGTGGATGTAATTTTTGCTTGCTGATAACTTGTGTACTGATCCTGAAATTCAGAGTAATATCAGCCAATGAGTTCACTGGACCCCTACCACCTGCTCTATCCTTGTTGACTAATTTAACTGATTTGTAAGGATGCCTTCATCTTTCCTTTTTCCCACTCTGTTTCATTTTCCGAAGTCCTTTTGAACTATTGGAACTGTTTACAGGAGGATTTCTGGCAACAATTTATCTGGAAGACTGCCTGATTTTTGGGAAAATTTGGCCAGGCTCCAAACATTGTGAGTCAGTGAATTTCACCATGATAAGTACACCAACAGAAGATACTACAGATCAATATCTTTTTTATTTAGTGTAACACCTCTTGGTGCAGGCAAATCGAAGGATCCTTGTTGGAAGGGCCTGTTCCCCCCAGCCTGCCTAAATTGACAAACCTTCATGATCTGTATGCCAGCACAATGCTGAAAACTCTTATAACTTCACACATAATGACATAATTATATATTTTCTTACAATGTATTTGCAAGTCCTCAGTAAATGGCTCTGATTCTGTGTGAAACAGGAGGATTGGCGATCTGAGAGGTAGTGGTTCACCTTTCCCTGATTTAAGTGGAATGCCATCCTTGAACAAATTGTAAGTTTGTGGTTTTCTGAAGTTCAAGCTTTCCGTATGCTGGATGTCATATGCTACAAAATTACTCAATTGTAGGGTACTAAGGAACTGTTCTATCAGTGGGAGCATCCCGCCTTATATTGGCACATGGACAACTCTGAAGCATCTGTAATAAATGGCAACTTACTAAGCAAACTTTTTTAATTAAAAAAGCCACATCTTTTACTATCAACATTGTCTATGCAGGGATCTGAGCTTTAATAAATTGAGTGGACAAATACCAGCTTCTTTTGCTAACATGGGAAGAGTTGATTACATGTAGTTGTGGTTGTGGCATTTGCATAAACTGAACTCTTACATGCCATTTCATTGTGCTCCTTCCTTACATGTTCCTCTACGAAAATTGTCCTGCAATTATCTAACTGCAAACTCACTCACTGGGGACATTCCTTGATGGTTATTAAGAAGAAACAAAATTATGTAAGTTATTCTCTATTTTGCTCGAAGGGCGGCCCTGGTGCAAGCGGTAGAGCTTTACCGTCTTTGACCAAGACGTCCAGGGTTCCAGAGTTCAAGCCCCAGCCTCTGTACATTTGTGCAGAGATGACTGCTGGCTATTTTCCCTTCCTCAGACCCCGCAGTGCGGGAGCCTCTGACACTGGGTACGCCCTTTAGTCTCTATTTTGCTCACCATTTTTCTAGGATCTATTTCCATCAAACCCGAGGCCTACATATATCCACTAAAATATGCAACATGCTTTTCTTTTCTTATGCATTTTAATGTTAGGATTAAAACTAAGAAAAGATAATTTCAACATTCTAAGATATTGGTGTGTAATACAGTGCCCAATTACTGGCCTCATACATGATTGTAAAAAATTGATAAAATCTTTTCCTAGTTTCATAAGTGCATCCATAATTGTGATAACAGAAATAGCTCTGAGTCAGTTTGAGTTTTCTTGTTATGTCCACCTTTGTTTTAACTAGGGCATAATACACATATGTACTTGTAACCGAGAATTTCAACAATATAATTGTTATTATTGAACTTACAAGTCATACTTTCAATTAGCAGAGTAGAAAATTAACAGAAAACGATCATAAGCAGAGACATATCTTTCAATAACTTCACGATGGGGAGTTCAAGTCCTAACCAATGCCTTCCAGGGAGTGTGTAAGAAACCTTTAACATATTATCCAATCTCCTTGCGCTATAGTACCCTTATGAAAATACATAACCCTTTCCTTTGAATCCTTCAATTGCAGTAATCTAGTGGAGAGCTATTCATCTGACATGAACTGTTTTTAAGATCCTTTAGCCTTTTGCTTCAATATATTTAAAAACTTTATAGCAATGGACCTGTCTAGATGATGAAATAAAATGCTTGAACACTGGTCACTTTTACCTTTTGTGCAGAAGTGGTGTTCAGTCATGCTTGAAGAGGAATTTCCCATGTCTTGCTTCGAATGGACAATGTAAGTTGACGATTAGTGTTGCTTCACAGTTAGTTCTAAAGCATTGGTATACCATAATGCATTCGTATAGATAAACAAAGAAGAAAATGATTTGTTTACATGAATTTCACATGGATACCGTAACTGTGACAAGGGTAGCATTGATAATGACAAATAAAGCTTGGATAAGTTGCAATTGCAATTGCTTGTAGGATTATATAAACTCCAAATGGTAAACTCAATAAATACACCTATTAAAATCAGTCACTGAATTTCTGGCTGCATCTTACACAAAGGGACATTAATTTTAATATACATAAAAAGCTCAGATCATAGTTAGTTTTCTTCTTGTTTTTTCTTCTTGTTTTAGCACTGAAGCTACATGGAACATTTACCTACATTTTTCACAGATCAATCTTCCCTGCATATCAATTGTGGTGACAAAGAAGCAACTATTAATGGAGTTAAATACGAAGCTGACACGACGCCAAAAGGTGCTTCATTGCTGTATGTAAGCCCAGGGCCTTGTTTAGATCCTAAATTTGGCCACCAAATTCACTATGCAGAATTTATATTCCCTGTCATATTAAAATATTGGGACATGCATGGAGTACTAAATGTAGATGAAATAAAAAACTAATTGTACAATTTAATTGTACTTTACGAGACGAACATTTTGAGCATAATTAGTCAAAATTTAGACAATTTTTATCAAATACAAACGAAATGTTACAGTACGCTGATTTGACACGACATGTGCAGAATGCCAATTCCGGCCGAAACTAAACACGGCCCAGGTTCAAATTGGCATTCAGCAGCACTGGTAACTTCATGGACGACAACATCACTGATGACAGCTACATTGCAACAAGCACATCAAAATTTGACATGCCCTATTCAGAGCTGTACACCAAAGCCCGTCTTTCACCTCTTTCCCTCACATATTATGGGCTTTGTATGTTCAGTGGGAGCTACACAGTTAAACTCCACTTTGCTGAAATTGTGTTCACAAATGACAGCACATTTTGTAGCCTTGGCAAAAGAAGATTCAATGCATTCATACAGGTATTTTTTACCTGTTTTCTTACTACTAATAAAACATTTCCCTTTGTTAGCACTGATGCGATCAATAGGCTCTTTAACTTCAGGGAAGAATGGTACTAGAGGATTTTGATATCAAGCAGTCATCCAGTGAAGTTGGAAAGCCAGTTATCAAGACTTTTCAAACATATATCACAAATCATACTCTAGAAATTCAGTTTTATTGGGCTGGAAGAGGGACAACAGGCATTCCAGATAGAGGTTCTTATGGCCCACTGATATCTGCAATATCAATAACACCAAGTGTGTCCTGACTCTTGAACTTGTAAATTTTGCATATTTTTTCCAGTAGCAGTTATGTGAAAGGAAACATTTAGCTGTGCAAATTATACTTTTGAACAAAACTGTCATTTTCCTTACTGACCTGGAAGTTTGGATCTTTTTTTGAGCATGTTCAGATTTTATTCTTGAACCTCCCGAAACTGGAAGTAGCAATAAGATTATATCTGATGCTTTGGCGATTGGGATTCCTATAATAGCAATTTTGACTGCTCTGGTTGTATGCATTTATTGCATTAAGAAGAGGAGAAACAGTTCAAGGAATAAAGGTACTATAGTAAACTCATCTCAAATTCT
Source organism: Bothriochloa decipiens (assembly GCA_023333625.1). Lineage (NCBI taxonomy): Eukaryota > Viridiplantae > Streptophyta > Magnoliopsida > Poales > Poaceae > Bothriochloa > Bothriochloa decipiens. The sequence goes on along the minus strand of CM041631.1, from coordinate 28,834,072 downwards.
GTGTTGTGTTTGTGTAATAAATAGGTAGATGTATCTCACTTTTTGGTTACTTGACAACAAAGTAGTTAAATCAGGAAGTAAAGCTTTCCATATTTATGTGGGCAGCAAAGAAACCATATCTTAGTATATATGTTAATGACCACATATAAACCATGGCTCCTGAGTATGCTATGCGTGGTTATATGACAGATAAAGCTGATATATACAGTTTTGGTGTTGTTGCTTTGGAAATTGTCAGTGGAAAAATTAACATAAACTACAGGCCAAAGGAAGATTTTGTTCATCTTCTAGATTGGGTAACTCCTGAATCTTTATCCATTCGTAAACAGCAGTTTAGACCATTTTGGATGCAGGGCTTGCTATATCATCACCTTACACACAAAGCATTTATGGACTGCAGTTATTGTTTCTGACTTTCTGTTACAAATTTGGGTTGCCCATATTACTAGAAAATGTTCAGTTTTTGTTTAACACTAGGATATTTCGTATGGAAGTGCACTTTCTATTACATTATCATTTGAACAGTAATATTAGCTCAATCCTGCATCCTATCCTTTTATAGGTATGAACCAAACTTCTGCTGGCTATACATGAATCCCACCTCCCTGCCCCCCTGATACATCACAATGGTCCTTAAATAGAGGAATTTTTTTACCTTCTTGATTGGGTAACTCCTAAATGGGTTATTGGGGCATAAGTCAATTTTGCTTAACCCTAGAATGTTTCATGACAGTGAACATGAATGCACATTTAAGACCACCTTATTGTTTAAACATACGCATTGGATAAATCCATGACCGAGCTGTGTGTCAAAAGGAATAAATTCTCTACATTTACTTCTTGCATCATTGTTCCTTATAAAAGGAATAGATTCTTACATTCCCACAGCATTGACTGGATTTTTACCTCTAGCGTGTCAAAATAACATGTTTTTCATGTAAGTAGACAATGAAAATGGATTACATTAAATATTCACGGGCATACCTTGAGAGTAGTAAGCTAACTGCATGTTCTAGATGTAGGGTCATGAGGGTGCTACGCTAGCCAGAAAATAAAACTTTTCTACCTCATAAACTAGGATCTACTGCTAGATATAGGTCATGAGATTACCACTAGACGCGCAGATGCAGCGGAAGACTCGATGTAGTCGAACGCGTCGCAGCAGTGTCGTGCAGTTGCGTGGTCGTCCGTCAAGTACACCCTTTGCTCTCGGATCGTCCGAGCACGTTCCCGACCAGTCCAACTAGTCGCCGAACAGTCCAACGAGTTGCCGACCACCGTGACCGACCAGGTCCGTCCTTATATCGCAGATGCAGCACCTCCGAGGTATCACACACGTGCGGGAAGAAGCAATGTGCAACGGGACTACTAGGTCCACGAGGAGCAAAGGCGTGAGCGTGGGGTGGGCGACGGCGGCTGAATAGATCGATCGGATCAGATACTTTTGCCTCGCCCCTACCCCTTGCTTATATAGGCATCCCTATGCGACCCCGACCTGGAGGCCCATCAGGAACCTTAAGCCTTGTCTAATCCGGGTTCAACTCGAATTAGGCTTCCAGCCCTTAAGCGTGCGACCCTATGGATTCACTCACACAAAGACATGGACCGAGTACTCCTACTCGCCCAATAGTTGACAGCGGCCTCTAGCAAGGCGTGACAACTCCTATGCGTACGCAAAGATCATATCAGAGGAACCACTACGACCACGTACAAGTTACTCCCTTTGCCACTGATATATGGTTCAATTCGTGGGTTAACACTTAACCCAAGCACGGCTATGCATTTGTTGATCCACTCACTTGAGTGATCTAGTGATATTTCTCTCATGCAGAGAGGGGCAAATTCTATCTTGATTGTCTATGTCTCATAGCATGCTTTCCGACCACCCGAAGACCACCTTTATAATCACCTAGTTACGGAGCAGTGTTTGATAATCCCTAAGTAGGTCGTTTCACATCTTGAGTACATGCCACAGTCTCAGGTCTAAAGACATAACGCACATGACGTGAATAGAGACAATCTCAAGTTGGGTCAGTCCAGCCTACATGTCTCACATGTGCCCACATTATTAGTTCGACATCTTCATGTCCATGACTTGTGAAACATAGCCATAAACTAATACATGTGCTGGTCTAATATTCAAGTGTGTTCTCACAAGAACGTCGACCAGGGACAACTTTAGAATAACCATTCAAGTGATTGAGTTCCACAAACAATTCACATAATTGTCAATCAACACAAGTTGTCTATAATGGATATTCAGTGAACACTTAATGCATGTCATAGATATAATCAGAATATCATGATCTCTCTGATTACCTCTAGGGCATATTCCCAACAATCTCCCAGTTGCACTAGAGTTAATCTCTAAGATGTCTAATCCCATAGACCTCATGTGCGCCTCATGCTTAGGCTGTGGAAGAGCCTTTGTCAAAGGATCTGCTATATTCAAATCTGTATGTATTTGCATAGTTTGATCTCTTCTAGTTTCACAAACTGTCGAATGAGATGAAACTTCTAGAGTACATGTCTGTTCTTCTGGTGATCCCTAGGCTGCTGAGTCTATGCAATCGCCCCATTGTTATCACAATGTAAATTCAATGGGCCCGACGCATTAGGAAACACACCAAGTTCAATGAGGAACCTCCCCAACCAAACACTTTCCTTTGTAGCTGCACCAGCCGCAATGTACTCGGCTTCTGCTGTAGAATCAGAGATCGTTTCATGCTTGGAACTCTTCTAGCTTACTGCACCACCATTTATTGTGAACACAAAACCTGATTGAGATAGTGAATCATCCGCGTCAGTTTGGAAGCTAGCATCGATGTAACTATTTACAACGAGCTCCTCCTCACCTTCATAGATTAGGAACACATCCTTAGTCCTTCTCAAGTATTTAAGAATGTTTTTAACCAGCGTCCAATGACTCTCACCAGGATTGGCTTGGTACCTTCTCGCAACACTTAGAGCATATGCGACATCTGGGCGAGTACATATCATGGCATACATGATGGAACCAACTGCCGAAGCGTATGAAACCTTACTCATGAGCTTGTGCTCAGCATCAGTGGAAGGACACTGCTTATCACTGAAGCGCATACCATGTGACACAGGCAAGAACCCTTTCTTGAACTATTCCATGTTGAACCACTTCAACACTTTGTCAATGTACGTGTCTTGGCTTAATCCTATTAGCCTTCTCGACCTATCTCTATAGATCTTAATGCCCAAGATGTATGCTGCCTCTCATAAATCCTTCATAGAAAAACTATTATTCAATGAAGTCTTTACGGATTGCAATATTGGAATATTATTCCCGATCAGTAATATGTCGTCCACATATAAGATCAGAAACACAACAGCGCTCCCACTTTCCTTCTTGTAAACACAAGGTTCTTCTTCATTCTGACGGAAGCCAAAACCTTTGATGACCTCATCAAAATGAATATTCTAACTCCGAGAAGCTTGCTTTAACTCATAAACGGATTTCTTAAGCTTGTATATTTTTCCAGCATTTTTAGGATCAACAAAGCCTTCGGACTATATCATATACACGTCCTCTTCTAAATACACATTTAGAAAGGCTGTTTTAACATCCATCTGCCATATCTCATAATCAAAATATGCAGCAATTGCTAGAATGATCCAAATAGATTTAAGCATCGCTACCGGTGAGAACGTCTCGTCGTAGTCAATCCCTTGAACTTGCCGAAAACCCTTTGCGACAAGCCGAGCTTTATAAACGTGAACATTTCCATCCATATCCTTCTTCTTCTTGAAGATCCATTTGCACTCAATGGGTCTAACCCTATCAGGCGGGTCAACCAAGTTCCAAACCTGATTGTCTCCCATGGAATCTATCTCGGATCTCATGGCACTCTGCCATTTCTCAGAATCTGGGTCCATCATCATTTTCGCATAATTTGCAGGTTCGTCATCGTCTAACAACAACAGATCACCCTGTAATTTGTGAAGTCTTGCTGATCTTCGTGGTTGGGGCAGAGTACCGACCACAGGTGGTTAGGGTGTACCGACCACAGGTGGTTGGGGTGGTGTACCGACCACAGGTATATCAACTAGTTCTGCTACATTAGCATCACTCGTCGAGTCATTCACTAATGACTCATCTTGAACTTCTTCAAGATATACCTTCCGACCACTCCTATCTCCTTTGAGACTCTCTTTCTCTAGGAAGATACTGTTTCGAGCAACAAACACTTTGCCCTCTGATCGGTTATAGAAGTAATACCCTAAAGTTTCCTTTGGATATCCCATAAAGAAACACTTGTCAAACTTTGGTGCTAGCTTATTAGATACAACCGTTTGACATAAGCTTGCAACCCCAAACTTTTAGAAAAGACAAACTAGGACGCCGACCAGTCCACATCTCATATGGTGTCTTCTCTACAGACTTAGATGGTATCCTATTTAATGTGAAAGCGGCTGTTTCTAGAGTGTATCCCCAAAATAATAAAGGTAGGTCTGACCGGCTCATCATAGACTGAACCATGTCCAACAAAGTCTGATTACGGCGCTCGGACACGCCGTTTCTCTATGGTGTTTCGGGCGGCGTAAGTTGTGGAAAAATTCCGCAACTCTTAAGATGATTGCTAAACTCGTGACTCAAATATTCGCCTCCACGATCAGATCGCAAGGCTTTAATTTTCTTGCGATGTTGATTCTCTACTTCATTCTGAAATTCTTTGAACTTTTCAAATGTTTCAGACTTATACTTCATTAGGTAGACATATCCGTATCTACTAAAGTCATCAGTAAAAGTAATAAAGTATTGAAATCCACCTCTAGATGTCGTGCTTAGTGGTCCGCACACATCAGTATGTATGAGTTCCAACAAGTTAGACACTCTCTCAGGAAAACTTGTGAAAGGCGTCTTGGTCATCTTGCCAAGCAGGCAAGCTTCACATGTCTCGTAAGATTCAAAATCAAACGAAGTTAGAAGCCCATCAGTGTGGAGCCTCTTCATGCGATTTTCACTTATATGACCCAAACGACAATGCCATATATATGTAGGACTCAACTCATTAAGCCAAGGCCTTTTAGCAGTAACATTACAGACAGGAGCATCATCAAGATTTAAAATAAATAATCCATTCACAATGGATGCAAAAGCAATAAACATGTCATTCTTGGAGATCACACAACCATTGTATTTACTCGCAAAAGAATAATCATCCTTCATCAAACATGAAGGTGACACAATGTTTCGACTTAAGCTAGGAATAAAATAACAATTATTCAATTCCATGAGAAATCTTGATGGTAGGTGAAGTTGCATCGTCCTGACATTCGCAGCAACTCTTGCATTGTTGCCCACACGGAAGTCAACCTCTCCCTTTTCAACGCTTCTACTTCTTATCATTCCCTGCATCATATTGCAAATATGAGCAACCGACTCGGTATCAAATACCCAGGAATTGATATAGGAGTTAGCAAGAAAAATGTCTGTAACGTGAACAACAAGGGTACAAAAAGCAGTAATACCTTTACCGCCACCATCCTTCTCTAAGGACGCCAAGTATTCCTTGCAGTTCCTTTTTCAGTGACCTTTCCCCTTACAATAAAAGCAATCTAAATTTGCAGATGGTCCAGCCTTGGTAATAGATGGGTTTGGCTTAGAGATCTCATCTTTAGCCTTGTCCTTATTCTTCTTCTTCTTTCAAGAATTGCCCTTCCTCTTGATCCGAGGCCTATTCTGGACCGCCAACACTTGGCTACTGTCGGCACCTTTCTTGATGTCGGCTTCTGCTGTTTTTAGCATGCCACACAATTCACTCAAGCCTCTCTCAGCCCCATGCACATGGTAGTTCGAGATAAAGTTTCCATAACTGGACGGAAGAGACGAGAGGATAAAATTAGCAGCCAACTCTTGGCCAATTGGGAAGCCTAGCTTCTCCAACCTCTGAGTGTAACCAACCATCTTGATTACATGTGGTCCGACTGCTACGCCCTCTACAAGCTTGGTTTCAGCAAGCGCCTTAGAGACATTGAACCTTTCAGTTATGGCTTGCGTGCGGAACATCTCTTCAAGCGCCACGATCATATTGTTCGCTGAATGATTATTATCGAACTGCATCTACAGATCAGGTTCCATGCAAGCAAGCATAAGGCAACTCACTTTAAGGTTAGCATCTAATGCTCTCCTGTAAGCGATTCTTTCAGCAGCAGTTGCATTTTCATCAGGCTGATCTGGTAATGGGGTGTCTAGAATTTCTTCCTTTTTCTCAGCCCTGAGAACAATTCTCAGGATACGGATCCAATCTACGTAATTTGTTTCATTCAACTTATCTTTCTCAAGAATTATACGCAAAGAAAATGGTTGATTGCGAGCGGCCATTAATCTATAACAAAAGTAATGCAAAAATACTAAGACAATGTATCTATGAAGAGTAAAATTATATCAAATAGATTCTACTCCCACTAAAATCAATATCCCTCAATTGATACTTAGTTATTCAAAACCCACAACTAACATGCCAACCAGTGAGCTTTAGCATCACCGCTGGTCGGTATGGTAGATCGATAAGCAACACCTTGCTAATCATATCTCATATGACTCTTGTTGTTGGGCTAGCATCTCTATGCCGAGCACTCAACCTTCTCATGCTTCAAGATCCCTAACCGTTAGGATGATCTTGTTTAAGTAACCAAACCTTCTTGCAGTAAGTATCTGATATGAACCTGTCTAGTCAAGGAAAACTAGTGGCACCCTAATTTCATAGACCCACCACCGATTGTACAAGACTTGTGACCGCGTAAGGTTTGGGGAAGCATGCAACTTAAACATTACTGAGGGATCATTCTACTTTACTACCGCACGAACGTAGACAAAATATTATAGCATGTGAAAGTAGAATATAGTAAGAACGACATAAACGCAGATATGACTTGGTATAGCCCATTGTTCCTTTGAGATCTCCATCTCAATGTCAATCTATTCATCATGGTGATCTCCATCTTCATGGTACGTGTATGTCATCCATCTGTGGTGCATCCGCCAAGACTAGCTATCACTACCGTAAATTAAATTTACATAGTCGTGGATCATCACAAATTGGCACGCAGGCCATTACATCAAATTGACAATATCTATAAGGCTCCTGCCCATATTGTCCTCATGATGTGCAAGCCATGAATTAATTACATACATGCATCTTATGCACATAAGGGCTATACCAGTCACGAATTTCTGCAAAACAGAGTTAGCCGATATAGACGTCTAACGTTGCAAGCCCTAAAACTCTATTTTCCAAGCAGTTTTTTGCAAATCTAACTTTGCTGAACCACGACTTTCGTTCAGAGTTCGTGTCAATCTGAGTTATGGTTTAAAAGTTACAATTGTTTTATCGAACAGCACTTTTCTCGACAACCCAGTGCCCGGTAATAGATCCCATCTACTACCGCCGCTCATCGCATGTGCTCGGCATTTAACCTAAGGCTCAATTCGATCAATCTGATTGATCTCAAACTCGCCATGACTAGTTTTACATGTATCACTTAACTCGAATGGCGGAATTCCAACCGGTACGAGTAGATCATTACAAGACCAACGTGGCAAGACGATGAACCAAGATCAGAGACTCATCTACAACAGCTCATATCACCATATGCACACAGCGGACCTATAACAATGCGGCTCTGATACCATTGTAGGGTTATAAGGGTGCTACGCTAGCCAGAAAATAAAACTTTTCTACCTCATAAACCAGGATCTACTGCTAGATATAGGTCACGAGATTACCACTAGACGCGCAGATGCAGCGGAAAACTCGATGTAGTCAAATGCGTTGCGGCAGTGCCGTGCAGTTGCATGGTCGTCCGTCAAGTACACCCTTCGCTCTCGGATCGTCCGAGCACGTTCCCGATCAGTCCAACTAGTCGCCGACCACCGTGACCGACCAGGTCCGTCCTTATACCGCAGATGCAGCACCTCCGATGTATCACACACGTGCGGGAGGAAGCAATGCGCAACCGGACTGCTAGGTCCGCGAGGAGCAAAGGCGTGAGCGTGGGGTGGGCGACTACGGCTGAATAGATCGATCGGATCAGATACTTTTGCCTCGCCCCTCCCCCTTGCTTATATAGGCGTCCCTATGCGACCCCGACCTGAAGGCCCATCAGAAACCCTAAGCCTTGTCTAATCCGGGTCCAACTCGAATTAGGCTTCCAGCCCTTAAGCGTGCGACCCTATGGGTTCACGCACACATAGACATGGACCGAGTACTCCTACTCGCCCAATAGTTGACAGCGGCCTCTAGCAAGGCGTGACAACTCCTATGCATACGCAAAGATCATATCAGACGAACCACTACGATCATGTACAAGTTATTCCCTTTGCCACTGATATATGGTTTAACTCGTGGGTTAACACTTAACCCAAGCACGGTCATGCATTTGTTGATCCAATCACTTGAGTGATCTAGTGATATCTCACTCATGCAGAGAGGCGCAAATTCCATCTTGATTGTCTATGTCTCATAGCATGCTTTTCGACCACCCGATGACCACCTTTATAACCACCCAGTTACGGAGCGGTGTTTGATAATCCCTAAGTAGGTCGTTTCACATCTTGAGTACATACCACAGTCTCAGGTTTAAGGACATAACGTACATGACGTGAATAGAGACAATCTCAAGTTGGGTCAGTCCAGCCTACATGTCTCACATGTGTCCACATTATTAGTTCGACATCTCCATGTCCATGACTTGCGAAATATAGCCATCAACTAATACATGTGCTGGTCTAATATTCAAGTGTGTTCTCATAAGAACGCCGACCAGGGACACTTTTAGAATAACCATTCAAGTGATTGAGTTCTACAAACAATTCATATAATTGCCAATCAACACAAGTTGTCTATAATGGATATTTAATAAACACTTAATGCATGTCATAGATATAATCGGAATATCATCATCTCTCTGATTACCTATAGGACATGTTCGCAATACTAAATGTGTTCCAGGCTTGTGTTCTACATGAGTACATGAGAGAGGAGCTCTCCTGGAATTGGTAGATCCAGACGTAGGATACAATTATTCAGCAGAAGAGGCACTCATCATGCTTAATGTTGCGTTGCTATGCACAGCCGCAGCACCTACACTCAGACCAAAGATGTCAAAAGTTGTTAGCCTGCTTGAGGGCCGCACCCCTCTACAGCCTTTGCTGTCAGATCTCAGTCTTGCTCAGAATTGCCTGAGCAGAGGTGGTTTATGCAGGAGCCTCTGGCAAAAACTAAGTGAGCATCAGAGACTGACAGAACAAGCTTTCTGCAATTACACTAATGAATCATGAACCATAGATACAAATAATGACCTGAGACCATTGGTGAGTCAGATGTAGTAGATGTGCACCATGACCCAAGTGCACATGTAAAAAGTCGAATTACCAGGGGTAGACCAGAACATCTGTATCAAGTATCAGCAGTACAATGCAAATACCAAGTACAGTACTAATGTATAATTCTGTAAGTCATAAGCAGTTTAGTAGTATCCGCTTCAAATTCAGTGGGGCTATTACGATGCTGACCATGGTACAGCACTGGATGCTCCCTATTATCTTTGAGCCCTGACCCTTCTTTTGCTTTTAATTACAAATAAAAACTCGCAATCAGTCATTAATGCTTCTGATAGCATTTGACTGCCATTCACGACATGAACATGAATTACGCTTAAGCACCCAATAATTCAGCTCACTGCTCAACTCACATATCATATTAAATTGATAAGGAACATCACAAAAACATTGTTATTTCACTATTCAAGTGCCTTCTTTAGCAAATGTTCTGGCAAAACAACTTTTAAGGGCGGAGCATCTGAGGATATCTCAAGTGAGTCCCCATGCTGAATTGAATGCACTACATGTGAACCATCAACATAAACAGCACCCTCTTGATTGTACCATACAACAAGCATGTGTTGCTCTTGCTTTAGAAAATCATGGAGCATTGGTTTGTCAGCATCTGTTGGACAAATGGGCTCCCTTATCATATACTGAAGCTCACGGCTTGATAACGGCATCATAAATCCTCCAGCTGATAGCATGGCAGCAGTTGATCCAGCAGCTGTTGAGACCCTCAGACCGCTTGATCTACAATTAATTAAACGCGAGTTCTCTCCCGTATTGTTCCTTTTCCTGAGATGGCAATACTAATCAGAATTGATCACATTTGAAAGGAAAATGAATTTATAAGGAAACTCAGACAAAATACCTAAATGAGAAGCGTGATACACTTGCTGGACAAGGGTGTGACACCAATATATCATTCAGAGCATAAGTCGGCAGCTGAATTCCATTTAGTTTCACCAATATCCTTGACAGCTCCAAAGGGCGCCTACTGCCATCAAGCGTTGCATCAAGTATCTGGGAGTATGGCAAGTTCAGTCAAAATGGAATTTGAGACCATATAAAAACCCATTAATGATACAATTCTACAAAGTAGAATGAGCATGAATTTTAGTCCAATGCCCTCGAAACAAATAATAAAATGAGAAATTTAGCAGATAAAATAACCTGCTCAAAGTTTCCTGCAGTAGCTGCGCAAAGATACCCTGTGCTCCTTCTTGCATCAAATTCATCAGTTAGCTCGTCAACCTGCATGAGGCTATTATGAGCTACAGAATTATAACAAGGCCTGATAAGGCACAAATATAAAGGCCAGTCTGCTCACATGTAAACAACCAGCTAATAACATATTGGTTATGATATGAATATTGTACCTCACTGGGTTCAAGCTACGAGACTTGTGAGTAAGAAAAGGATAAACAACTGACCTCCTTAGCACAAGTAGGATCTGAATTAACACCCAATATAGGAACTGAGCTGTCCAAAAAATGGCTAGCCCGGAGAAGGGTGCCATCGCCGCCGACAGCAATCACAAGATCCACATCACGTATTGGCTGAGACAAATGATTGCGCTGCACAGAAATAAAGTCAAGGGACTTGCGCTGTAGGACCCTCTGACAGAGATCAATTGTATCCTTGTGAACTCTGCACCTATCATCTAGATAGCTTAGGATCTGCAAAGCCAAACCAAGATGGTGATAGAAGGATAGGTGAGTTCCATATCAAAAAGTATCTGCAGTATTGAAATGAATCAAGGGGAAAACTTCAGATTATTCAAAGAGAGCAGCCAGCAACAAACAACCTCTACAGTGTATTTCCCAAAAAAAAAAGGGGATAACCCATAAGACCAGGAGTAAGTGAATCTTTTTCTAACTGAAAATGATGCATGCAAACACCATGTCAGGCTCATACAACAAGAAAGGCCTGAACAGTTAAGGAGTTATTCAATACCACAGCAACAGTGCACCATGAAACAAGTTACCTATGGAATGCCATTCTATGGCATTTGCAAGTGCTATTGCAACGGCTAAGCACCACATCTTAGTTAGTTATCCAGGACATGAAAAAGGTAAAAGTAAAAGGTCACGATCCATAGAGGCATTTCAACGAACACCTGAACTCCACCATCATTTGGACTGGCATTTTTTGCTCACTCAAATCAAGTGGATCAAGCGTGCTCCCGCACAACGGACAACACTGTGATCGAGGTTAATGCAATCTAGAAACCTATACCCTATAGAGTGATTTTCACGATCGAAGCGCGAAGAAGTGAACTCCGCCCCAGTTTACACCCTATATGGGACCGTCCAAGCCTGCATGTGAGAACCCTGGCACCCAAGTCGAGTCCTAGGCAAGCAATGGCGAACAGCATAATCAAAGAGAGACGTGAGAGAAGGACAGAGAGGTGCGACTGACCTTGGGGTTGGCGGCGCGCGGCTGCGGCGGCGTCGAGGGCGCAGAGGTGGGAGAGGAGGCCGAGGCCCCGACGTACGGCCGGGGAGGGTATACGTCGAAGGGCTTGAGGAAGAGCAGCACGCGGCGGCGCGCCATAGGAGCCTACTAGTCTGACGGCGAGTCGTGGCGGCGCGGCGGCGCCTTCTTCTCGTCACTTTGCAACGCGGTGGCAGTGGAGGCAACTCGGAAATGCCCCAGACTCACGACGTCTGGGTGATTCGGCCCGGCCCAAAAGCAGGGCAAAGAGGATGGCAATTTGGGCCCACTACACACGAGATTAGATACGTCAACCAAAAAAGTGCTCCTCCCGGCCCCTGACGGCCCCGACTCCCACCCGCGCGCCTGCGTTTTGAGAGTTGAGACTTACGGCGATCGCCGCCTCCGCCGTATCGTAGCGAAGGCGACGGCCGGCGGCATCGATCTGCTCACTTTACCCTGACTTTCGTGAGGTGAGTGAAGCCTTCCAGTCTCGCGCCGCGTCCGGCCGGTCGGCCGGCCTGAAGCCTTGGAGATCCCTTCCAGTGCCCAGGTCAGGATGTACGCGGTTTTAGATTAATTGGTACAGTTTCAGTTGGTTGCTACGTTTTGTTACACCGCATGCATAAACTACTACTAGTTAGTATTCCTACGGTTTGTTTTTAATTAGAAGATTGTTATGAGTAAGAACTGCTGCAGAATGTACGTAGTTTATATAAGAAATTAAGAACATGCATGACCCTAAAAATTAAGAAATTAGAAGACTGCTATGAGTAAGAACTATTTGATGTGGGCCTTCTATTTGTTTTTTTTTTTTGAGAACACGCCTTCGCACGTATTTCATTAAGCAGAATAAAGTTTAAAGATTACAAATACCATAGAAGGAGGGGACGGTAACCGAGGTTACCGAAGCCCTCACGACACCAACTCACACGAGGTTGTAATTACATAAAAGGAATTTACGACTAGACGACAGAGGAACAGGGGACTACACCAAGTCGTCATCCAACCCCGTCAAGTCCAGCTCCATGGTCGATGTGTCGTTACGGTGTCTCTTTTGGTTTATGTTTTTGAATACCATTCACTTTTGTCTTGGTTTAGATACCAAAAAATGGAGCCACTAAACTAGGGGAGGGGATGGCCTAAATCTACTTATGCTTTCTACTTTGTCAAGATCCGCTCATCGTCTGAGGATCCTCAGTTGAGAGAAAAACTCATGGATGCTCAAAGTAAGTTCGAGAAAGAGTTCCAAGCTCGTAACAAAATTATCGAGGCTGTAAGAGCCAAGAAGGTATTGTTTTTAGTTTCTCCCGGTAATAAAATCTTCCTTGCTGATGCATGATGCTTCTTTTATATCAACATAGATTTGATGCCCTATTACAATGTTTAAATGGATGTATGTTCTGTTTCTGGCCTAAATGTGTTATCGATGAGAGTGGACTGCTCGACAAGTGAAGCACAAGCTTTAACCATGCCGTATCACGTTTTACAACTTATTATCCTTTATTTGCAGATGGAACGCTCCACTATAATCTCGGAGCTAAAGCCATTGACAGCTCAGAACAAACAATATAATGAAGTTGTGGCGGAGAAATTGAAGGAGACCGAACCGCCTCAAAACTGTTCAGGCATGTTTCTTAAAAACAACGATATGCGGGCACAGCGAGCAGGTTTTTGGCCTTCTGTTGAAGAGCTTGAGCAAAGGGTATGCCTTAAAACTTTCTTAGTACATTCAGCATCCACGAAAATGCCAATAATGATACAGCAATGTGTTTTCTCTCAACCTCATAGATCAAGATGTTGAGGGACCGCATGGCTCATGAGTATATATCTTTAAGTGAGGAGAAACGTTTGATCAAAGAAATTAAGTGCCTTGAAAAAAACAGATCAAAGGTCATTTATAACTCTATGATTCAAGCTAATCTCCGAGATACAGTGGACGGAAATGAGGCAACACAGGACCAAGTTAGATTAAGTATATTATACTGCAACTTCGTCTTTTGTTTCTACAAGTATTTTTTTTCTGAAGAAAGAAAAAAGTAGTGATAATCTACATTCAGATCATTGATGGAATAAGGAAGGAGCAACAAGAAGTCAGATCTAAGATCAAGGGCCTAGAGGATGAGTTAAAAGTTGTTGATGCCGAGATTGCATCGATTCAAGAAGATTTAGATGCAGCAACTGCTAGAAAGGACAAGGCATATGAGTCATTGATGGAAGTGAGAGAAGCTCGTGATGCGAAAGTAAGTTCACATCTCTTTAAAATTCCTCATGAAAAGAATAAGCCAATGTATGCTCCCGTCATTGGTTTTTCCTATATGCTTGAGCTAAGAAACAGGCTCCGCGGTTAAACATAAACTTGCCAAAGTGTTTGTCTTGTAAGCTAGAGTACTTGTGTTGGGCAATTCATTGATACTCTCCCGCCCTTGATCCAGAACGCGTCCTTATTTCAAAACCGCACGGTTTTGGCTAAAGCTAGAGATTATGCTTTGAGGATATTGGTGGCAGAGCTGGGAGCGCTCCACGAGGCTGAGGTGTTTTATATGCTGTCTCGTGCCTTGACTTTTTGTGAACTCATATGTGCCTGTACTAAACATTTGTTCCTACATTAGGTTGGCAAGTTCATGATTCAACGGTGTAACAGCAAAGCTTTCAGAGAGGACTATGAGAAGAGGACCATCTCCTCCCTCGATGTCCGGCAGCTGGACAGAGATGGCCGAATGAGGATTCCTGATTATTGAAATTGGATGAGAAATTGCTAGAGAGTATTCAATAACTCTCCATAAGATAGAAAACAGTGCAGGAAAAATATGGACAGTTATATGATTTTTTTGACAATAAAGGGAAAGGATATAGGGCTAGAACAAAAATGCACTGGAACTGTTTCGTAAACAAAAATGCACTAGAAATGTTAAAGACATTTGATTTTTACTTGCCTTCAAACTCTAGAGGGATTTACTTCTACAATTCTTCCGGTGTTTTTTTATTACAAATTAGGATCCAAAATGCTTAGCTGTACAAGCTTTCGGCTTTTCCCTTCCCATCGAGTTCAAACTTCTTATATGCAAAAAAACATTACTTGAAACCGTGGAAATCTGGTTAAATTAAATGAAAAAACTCAAATGGCAAGTTGGCCTAACTCGGCTCTGAGCCAAAGCTATCTGGTTTAGCCCAAAAAATTAATATTTTAAATATACGTTTAAATAGTTGTTTTAATCACTCTAGAGATACAATGATATATCCCAAGAACACTTTTCACATCAGCCACCAATGTAAGGCTTGCTCTCGGTAGGAGGAAGGCTTGTTCTGATTAATTCAGTGCTAAATAGTCTTTCTATGTTCATGATGTCTTTCTTCGAGATACCTAGAAGTGTTTTAAAAAAGTTAGATTTTTTTAAATCTCGGTTTTTTTGGCAAAGTGATGAACATAAGAAGAAATATAGATTGGCAAAATAGGAGGTCGTTTGCACACCAAAGGAACAAGGGGGATTGGATGTCCTAAACTTAGACGTGCATAATAGGTGTCTTTTAAGTAAGTGGCTTTTTAAATTATTAAATAGGGATAGGGTGTGGCAGAATTACTTAAAAATAAATATCTAAGAGAAAAAACTTTGACTCAGGTTTAACACTTGCCCGGGAACTCTCAGTTTTGGACTGGCGTTTTGAAGGTCAAGGATGAGTTCTTATCTATGGGCATGTTTGTTCTTGGTGACGGTTCTCCGGTCCTTTTTTGGGAGGATTCGTGGATTATGCCACGCCCTCTCAAAACGATCTTTCCGGCACTATATTATATAATATCGTGAGAAAGAAAAGTGCTTGTGTCAAGACAGTATTGTCTATAATCCCGTTAAATGTAGCTTTTAGAAGATCTTTGATTAGGGCAAATTTACAGGCTTAGCATGGCATTGTAGCCATAATTGCCGATGTATATTTAAATAACCAAAAAGATCTTTTTGTGTGGGGGGCTATATTAGAACGGGTTGTTTTCAATTAATTCCATGTACAGAGCATTGTTAAATTAACAGGCTTTACCATATAATACTCTAATTTAAAAACTTAAAATACCCTTCAAGGTGAAGTTTTTATATGGTACTTGTACAAAGGAGTAATTCTAACAAAGGATAATTTAGTCAGGAGACAGTGACAAAGAGATTGGAAATGTTGTTTTTATTCTTCATATGAAACCATACAATATTTAATCTTTAACTGTCATTATGCTATATTTATGTAGAGAATAATTCATATTTCATTTAACCTAAAACCACTAACTAGAGTACACAATTTGTTTATAGGGTGGTTGCAAGGTTTAAATAAAAAAAGAAGATCTTAAATTCTTGTGGGTGCAAGTGCTATTTGTTGGGCACTATGGCTAATAAGGAATGATGTTGTGTTTAACAAGACCACAATACCGTTCTATTTGCAGGTTATCTTCAAGGAGATGTATTGGACCAGGTTCTGTTCCTTGCTTCAGAAGGAGGAGGATCGCCTGTTCATGAAGACGGGTTGTAAGATCATTGAAACAGTCGTAATGGAAGTGTTCGCAAGACATGGCTGGCGTTTTAGTAATAGAATTGCCCTTTAGTTGTTTGAAAATATTATTATCTTGATGGCTCAGAAATTTGTTTTTCAAATTTTCTAGAATTGTGTTTTGAACGTTTGTATTAATGAACAGCCATATGCATCAATCGATGCAGAAGCTGAGATATTAATATATTGCTTTTTAAAAAAAAACCAATGTGGAACAATACTAGGTCATGCCATCGTAGATGGTGGGACTGCTTAGTTAAGTCATTGTAGAGTTGTAGAGTGGATGACGTAAGTGTGTAGATGAGTCAGGCCAACCCCTTAGGGTGATAAGTTGGTTTCCATTAGTGTTAAAGTATTTGTTTTGATTTATTTTGTTTTTTGTTTATCTAAAATAAAGGGCCTATGTATCCAAAAGTTTTTCATGTAATTTCTCAAGATATGTGTTTAGGTAAAGTCCAAAGTTCCTTACCAAAGTGCATTCACAAATTATAAACTCGGAGTTAAACTTAAAAATATTCCAAACAAATTCGGTAGAATTGAGAAATTGCATGAACCATGGATCTTGATAAACCTTTTTGGATTTTTGGAGTCTACTTTGAGGCTAAATAGACTGACCTAAGACTCAAACATCGCATTATGCAAAGAATTTTAATTTCAAAATTACAAGACGTATGTATGATGCCAGGTACAAATAAAATGGGGGGGGGGGCAAGCTTATTTTCTAGCATCTACTTCAAAATTTTGAAGAATTTAGGTATTCTTTTTTTATTGATAAAAAACCAAATAATTCAAAACATATATCTTAACAACTATTTTGTGGGTTAGTGCGATGAGTCATCGCACAGTCACACAGCCCATTCACTCTGGCAAGATTCATTACCATATAATGTCGATGGCTTACATGCAAAGTTTTTACCAGACATGATGTGGCTTACGTGAAAAAAGTGTTCTCCGAACATAGTAGACTATTTAGTTAGCCACACCATTATAATGTAACGTGACAATGGTCTCTAGCACGACTAAAAGGGTTGAAAGTTTAGTAGGATGTGCTATTTTAAAAATAATAGTTGTTTAACTAAAATAAGAAAATGTTGTTTTAGGACGTCTAGCTAAGAACTTGTGGATCAAATGTTTATCACCATCAATTCTCTTGCAGTAGTAGTATACACTGGTGAACATCGAGAAGATTGTGGTAGAGATGACAAGGAGTTGGAGCATGCTCACCCTCCTCTTTACACAGGCCTTGACCTAAAGTTATCAAGTTGCCACGAAATACAAGGTCGCTAGAGAAGGAACTAGTTGTGCTCCGAACTATAGCATAAATAATAGAAATGATTCATAAGAAATTCTAGCCTACCCAAAAAGGTGGCAGATGGGGAGAGAAGCTATTTTGAGCTAGTACGATAATGAGTTAGCATTTTTATCGATGCAAGGATGTTGAGGGGCCTTGACCTTGAAGAATGCAATCCCCTATATTAACAAGGCAACAAACTCATATTGATTCATTTTTATAGGAATCAATGAGGGCTTCAAAGTATGTCTACACTTGAAGCAGAGATACCGAAGATCAATGGCGAACCCATGATTTGAACCCAGAGTATGTCTAGCAATCCGGTTGATAGACGTGGCAGTTGCTAGCGGAACCACCAAAGTCTCCATTTCTCTCTCAACATTTGGGTGACACTAAGCAGATAGAGAATGAGGGAGGGATCGATAACAGCCGCTAGCGCACTAGGCGAAAATTAAGCGCGATACCGAACCAGGCAAGCATGGGGCAACCACACCTGCTTGTAACACAGAGACCATGTGGATGGCGCTACCTCCCCAGCTCATGACTGCAACGGAAGAGAATTGGGCATGCATTTTTTTTTTGTCACGTGTGGTTTGCTTGCCCCTGCTAACCTGGCTAGCACAAGAGTTAATTCCTATATGCCACTAAAGATTATATGACTTTATACTACAATTCATAAATTCCTTTAAATGCCAGTACTTCAACTTTTTATCAGTATCGATGCATGTTAAGTTGTTATGAAAAAAGTCACATTTACCCCTCTAATGAAAGAAGTAATATTTTCATCATTTTCTTAGGACTCTAGTACATAAGGAACACATATCTGTCACATATACATGACCCATTTAGTAATAGAAGGCACATATGGCACATCCTTGTCAATTTATCACTATTAATTGTATAGATTTGACATGTAAGAGCTTTCTTGGACACGTGGTGTAGACAGACATGTATTCCTTGACCTTGCGGTGTCGATGCACGGTCACCCGCCCCTCATGTGGGGAGACACATGCAACAACCATAATCTATAGCTATATTCGCTCAATCCAACTATTTGCGATTGCCACTGCGAATGAATTTGAGGAAGATAGAAAAGCCAATAGGATTGATTCGTTATTTATGTAAACGGATGAGATAGGACACGTCACGGTGGAGTCTGGCTAAAAGGATATTCTAATAAATATTCACTTAGGTTCCAGTAATATATTGATAAAAAATTGATATTAGCTATAGCTAACGGGAGACGCAGTATTGTACTAAATGGTCACTTTGTCTTCAAGTAGCATCTTGGTGAAGAATGACATGGAATGAAATGGATAATAAAAAGTTAAAATAGAAACTTCGTTATTCTTGGCAGCACATTAGAAACCCACGTATACTCTTTTTGTTTAAATGAAAAACCATGTATAGTAGAGGTATTTTTTTTGGCGGCTCCTACATCCAGTACTGCTCCGATCCGGCCTTTATACAAGGGTTGCGTCCCTTGCGTTCCCTTCGTCTGTTCACCCCTCGTGCTCCCTCTCCCTCTCCCTCTCGGCGGCGACTGGGTGTCAGCCGCTGCCTCCCTACGCCTGGTGCCCAGGTACCCTCTGCCGGCGACGAGGACCCGCCAGGTACGCCCCCGCCCCTTCTTCTCACTTCCTGCTGCGCGATAACCGAGCACCCCAACCCTAACTCAAGCTACTTGGTCATTTGTATTCGGATCTGATCTAATTACGAGTGTATGCGTGTTATTACGCCCGCGAACTTCGATCTGCCCTTTACCGGTGCCGCCCGCCCGCCACTGGCCTCTGGGTAGATTGAAATGTATCGTGGGGGAATTAAGGGCGCGGGCCTCGTAGATCTGGATCGGCCGGCCACTTGGATTGAGGCTGCCCGCCGGACTGAGAGGATCGGCGGAAGCGCCGCTGCGATCTGCGGCGCGTCGTGGATCACGCCTCGATTCGACGGGGTTTGTTAGCTGCTCTATGAATCGGATCGTAGTCTTAGTTCGTCGTCTTGTATGTTTCCTTCGATGGGAGTTTCTTTTGGCCTGGTTGGTGTGCTGAATCTGCTGTTGTAGTATTCTGATAGGATTGAGTCTCTAGCATGTTATATTGGAACCGACCGTGTGTCAGTCGGTGATGGATGCCCAGTGGATTAAATTCGTTACCATATCTGGATCATCTATTTTCTGCCACTATGTTTCAGAGTTCATGATGGTCGCTATCAATTTCAGTGATGCATCAACTGTTTCCACTATTCTGTTCGATCAGATGTTGAGTGCATCTTTTTTCTTTTTGCACAATCAGGGAAATCCTATGTTAGGAAAATTTTTGCCATAACCGGCTAATGCCAGGCAGTCCCATTTTGGTGTGTGCTGGGTAGATAGCATGTGGGTGTGGGCTTTGTGTGCCAGTGATTCAGTCGGCAATTTTACACTTTTACATCCTACCACCATGCCCAGATAACCTGTGAGCTGTGATTGTTATCAGTTGCATGCCTCGTTCAAACTATCTGCCCGTTGCACTGTCTGCTGGTGTAACTTGACCCAGCACCGAATTTGCATCAGCACACTGGCCCCAGTGCATCTGACCACTTTTCCACTTTGGGAAACAGAAAGACGAAACAGGCAAGTGAACTATTACAAACCGTAAAGCGCAAAGTATCAGCTCCTTGAATTCCAGCTATGCCATCGAACATTCTCTGAATTCCCTATATGCCACTGCATGTTTAAATGACAGGTGCATCGAGGCCCCCACATGTCATTGACACAAGTGATGCTATATATGGATTTGAGGGATTATTCCATGGTGCAGGCAGAATTTTCCCAAAATAGAAACCCTACTTTTGATGTCAGAACCTTTCATTGCCCCCTTCTACTCAGATTTTTAAATTTAGGGTTGCAGCTGCAGTCAATTCCAGGTGAACCCACTCCTTGGACCAATTAGATAAGTAGATTTGGATATAGTGATATGATCATGCTTGGTGTAGAGTTCCTTTCAGAGGGGGATTAGGGGAGAGGTTTGGTGCCTGATTCAACTTTGGGTAGGAGAAACATAGTTGGTATGGATGTGTTTTGTACATTTACATTAAATGCCCCCAGTACTCACTGTACATACCTTGTTCCTCACTCCTTATTTCTATTTTGTTTATTTACATAATATCTGTTTGGTTTTCATGATGATTTTGTCGACATGCCTTTCGGATTGACCAGTTTTTGGGTGCTTTGTGGTATTTGCTTTGAACCACTGTTTGTTTGCCAGCAAACAAATTTTGATTTGCATTTATGCTTCTTGCGTAGTTTGCCTGTAAAGATTCAGTTAACTGTGCATGTATTGCAAGCCATGAGAAGAAGTTCCTCAGATTTCGTGTTTTGTTCTGCTTCATTGCAATCTGTTGCACTGACAATCTTCTTCTTCCTTATTATTGCTGCAGGGGTATGGGAATGGAGGTCGTTGGTGCTGAAGCAGCACCAGCAGAGGTCAAAGTATCTGATGGCGAAGTGAATCTATTCCAAGAGAAGGAAAGCAAAGCAACTGCAAAAGAACGTGAGGAGGCAGCTGTTTTTGGTTCAGAGACAACCACAAATATCGCTGACCTGGCACCTCCAAAGGATGCGAAGGATGAGTGGCCTGAACCTAAGCAAACTTATGCCTTCTACTTCGTCAAGATCCGCTCATTTGAGGATCCTAAACTGAGGGCAAAACTCGAGCAGGCTGACAAAGAATTCCAGAAGAAGATCCAAGCTCGTTCTAAACTCATCGAGGCAGTAAGAGCCAAGAAGGTAGTTTTCTCCTTCCTAACTGATCACCACTCTTCATCAACAAGATGTTGAATGCTTTGAAACTTGTTTCAAAACATGCTTGTTCTTTTGATAGCCATTAGTCAAGATGTATTCTTAATGGTAGTGAAAAGCACCAAGAAGCGACATGTGTCTCATTTTATAACCTACAAACTCTTTGCAGGCAGAGCGCTCCAGTATTATTGCGGAGCTGAAGCCATTGAGTGCTGAGAATAAACAATATAATGAAGTTGTGAATGAGAAGATAAAGGAGATGGAGCCTCTTCGGAACAGCTTGGGAAAGTTTCGTGATGAAAACAATGCCATGAGGGCACAGAGTGCAGGTTTATGCTCTTCTATCGAAGAGCTTGACCTAACAGTATGTCCTGAACCTTTTTGCTAACACATAGCTTCCATTCCAGAAATAGTTAACTATATGCTATTCTTCCATTGCTCCCCCTAGATCAAGATGCTGAATGATCGCATGGTACATGAGAGCATACCTTTATCTGAGGAGAAGCGTCTCGTGAAAGAAATTAAGGACCTTGAAAAAACCAGATCGAAAGTCATCTCTAATGCTGCTAACAGGGCTAAACTGCAAGGTACAGTGGTTGAAAAAGAGGCTATACAGGACCAGGTCAAAGTAAGTGTGTTCTACTGCAATTCATCCTTTTGCTTCTGCCTATATTTCTTAGAGAAATAAGTCGTAACTGCAGTCTGAACATTCAGATCATTGGGGAGGGCATTGATGGAATAAAGAAGGAAAGACAGGCAGTAAGATCTAAGATTAAAGTCCTGGAGGATGAGTTGAAACTTGTCGATGCTGAGATTGCATCGCTTCAAGAAGATTTAGATGCAGCAACTGCCAGAAAGGACAAGGCGTATGAGGCGTTGTCAGAATTGAGAGCAGTGCGCGATGCAAAAGTAAGTTAGCATATATTTAAATTGCCCGTGCAAAAAATATGTCTTTCCTTCCAGTATTATTATGTTCAATACTTGGGTAAAAAAGAGGGAAACCCTATTTATTCTGTCTTAAGCTTTTGTTTCCTTGTTTGGATATACCTGTGTGTGCCTGTGGATGCTTTTGTGTCTTGTTCACTGTGTACCACCTAGAGATGGCTGTGTTGGAGTAGGGTGCCTGCTGTTTTGTTTCTGCTAAGGCTTTCTGTATTCTGGAGTCTGGAAGGCACCACACTATCATATATATACACCTTTTACAGTTCTGTTTTATAAACTGTTAATGTGATGAACTGATGATGCATCATCTATCCACCCCTGCTCATCAACTACCTCTGTTTTTTTTGTTGATATTTCTTATGAATGGATTTAAGATCTGTTTGTCTGTTCATGGATTGAATTTACCACATTATATAGCAGGCACATGTGCAGCTGAACTACAGTTGAGTTCCGTGTGTAATGCTAGTCCATTTAGTGCTGTGATGTTATTAGGACTGTTTTAGGCTGATGACTATTTGTTCCTGTTGGACATTAGTGCCTTGTAAAAGCTGGATTGGATTAACTTATTGCTTGTTGCATAACCTGAGGTTGCATGACGTTGTTTTTTTTTCTCCCATGGAAGCCTGTCATTGGCTCATGATTACATGTGGCAATTCAGTGACATTCTTCTGCACTTGATCCAGAATGCATCCGCCATGCAAAACCGTGCAGTTTTAAACAAAGTTAGGGATTATTCTTCAAGGAATATGCTGACAGAATTGCAAGAGCTCCACAAGACTGAGGTATGCTTCTAATTATGTTGATATTAATGGCTCAACCTCATGACATGTTTCTGTACTAAAAACATTTGTTGGTTTAAAAGGTCGAGAAGTTCATGACTCAATGGTCTGAGAGTAAGGCCTTCAGAGAGGACTATGAGAAGAGAATCCTCTCCTCCCTCAATAGCCGACAGTTGTGTCGAGATGGTCGGATGAGGAATCCTGATGAGAAGCCCATATTTATTGAGTCACACGTACCAGCTCCAGCTCCAGAGCCAGAGCCCATCCCTGAAAAATTGCCTGCAAAACAAGCCAAAGAAGTGTATGCTCCCAAGGCAGATGATGCTCCCAAAATTGAAGCTCGTTCAAAAGGACCTGTCAAGTCGCACAAGGAAAAAGCTGCTCTTGATGCTGATGATGGTTATGAGGCTGAGCCCCCGAAGGAGAAGGCAAAGCCTACAGAGGCTGATGTGGCGAAGTTGAAAGAGATCAAGAGGCAGGAGGAGATTGAGAAGAACAAGCTTGCGTTGGAGAGGAAGAAGAGGCAGGCTGAGAAGCAGGCAGCAAAAGCCGCAGCCCGAGCACAGAAGGAAGCTGAGAAGAAGCTGAAGGTACTGCTCATCTCTCTCATTCACCTCCTGCGTTCTATGCTGTAACAATGTAACAACTAACTAATTCTTTCAGAAAGAAGAGAAGAAAGCCAAGAAGAAATCTGGTGCAGCTGACACTGATGAGCCCTCAGAATCGGATGCCAAGTCTGATGAAGCCATGGAAGCCCCAGCAGAACAAGAAGTGATTCCAACTTCCACCACGATAAAGAAAGAACAGAAGGAGGGTGCCCGGTACAGGAATGTGGTCAGCCGGAGCAAGGCCCCGCCACCCAAGGCGATCTTGAAGAGGAAGAAGGCGCAGTCCTACTGGTCATGGGCTGGCCCAGCTGCCATAGTGTCTGCTGTGCTGGTTGCCCTCCTCGCGGTGCTGGGATACTATCAATACTACCTCCCAGCGAATGCCAGCAACTGAGTGGATGAGGCCCGTGCACTCGCCGCCAGGCCATCGATGATGTGGAGACCAATTTTGCAGGTTTGAAGAAAGAGTGCTGGTCAGCTTTTGAGACGTGAAGGGCTGGAGGAAAGTCTTGTTCACTTTTCGATGTTAGTTTATATATATTCTATGGAGCCGAAGATACAGTTGATTTTGGTTGCGACTTGCTAGATCTCTCTATATATACTGCGACTGATATATCCCGTGTACTTTTGAAGTGAAGCGTATATTGACATCTGGAATAATGCCTTTCGCTTTAGATATCTCAAATAGCCCTTTCTATGCATTTATGCGTCTTTCCCCCCTGGCATCTTATAGATGGTGCTGTTTTCCGAAGTCCCCAGATGATATGAATTGCTACTCATCCTCAGTGATGGACTGATGGTGCTGTTTTCCGAAGTCCCCAGATGATATGAATTGCTACTCATCCTTAGTGATGGACTGATGATAGATGTAAAACATGTGTGACTTGATTATATCTATATACATAGAAAAATGCATGTATTAAGAAAAGTCAGAACGAATTACAATTTGGAACAGAGGGAATACTTAAAAATTTTGGCATACAAAATGAGCAAACATTGCAATTGACGTTTTTATTGAAACAATAATCCAAAATCTCTTAAATTATATGCTATAAGTGAAGACATTCACAAGACTAGTCGACATTGGATTTCACAGGACCAGCAGAATCTCTTTGCTGCTCCCAGCTGCAGGAGAAGGCAAACCCTAGGCTGACAGGCAAATTGAAACTGAGAGATAAGATGCAGGAACGGATTGAGATCATGTTTGAGGTAGAGAGGAAGAGGCAGGCCACCGACGAGCTCAAAGTTCTACGGCTCTCTTTCTTGCGTTTCACAAATCACAACAAGGCAACAATGGATCGTCTCAGAAAGAGAAGAAAGCCAAGAATTTGCTCTACTTTTCTACATGTGTGCCAGCATTCAGATATTGCCTCCATGCATTTGTGTAAAATTGGGCTTTTTTGTTGTTGCATATACTCCATTTGCTAAACGCTAGCGGTTCATCCCATATCCAATTGTCTCCTTTGACATCGGTGGCGAGCAAAGACACAAATGGAAGTGATATTACCACCTTGTATCCCTTCAAAAAGATGCCTCATAAATTGCTGGTTTTCAGTTAACGGGCAAGCTGCGCCTAACAAGAGCTTCCTTGCTCTGCCAGTCTGCCTCGTGTATATAGGAAAGCTAAGGGCCAAAACGGGATCATACAAAAAAGGGGTGTCAGACTTATCTATTTGTATGTATATTTCTTTAACTACCCCCAAAATCACCTCCTCTAAGCTGCAGCTCCTTGAACACTGCTGACGACTCTGCCCACAGCTTCTTGGCTACTTCGGTGTCATAGGACAGTCGGGAGGATCTGATCGTTCTGCCTTTCCCGCCAAAGAAATACTTCCCAGATTCTTCCTGAAATAACAGCGTTGAATACAATTCAAGGTTCGTTCTGCAGGATCCAACAGCAAACCTACAGGCAGCGTAAAAGCAGCATCAAGGACAGCACCAACCCCTGTATCAGGTTCCTGCAGGAGTTTAAGGGAGCGCAGAGCCAAAAATGCGAACCAAGAGAGACATTGAGGAAGCTCTCGCATGATGTTTGTTTCCACAACACCAGGATCAGCAGCACTAGAAACAAGGGATGTTTTAGTCATATGTGCAAACAGAATCGTGTTAAATGACAAGCTGATAATCGTGGATGAATGAGCAAACTGCTAGAGCTTATGTTAATTGGTGATAGTAATAAAGCATTGTGATGAGCTTTCCTATTCTATACTTCTGCAAGAAAAATAAGAACAATAATAATATAAGCCAATCATTTTGTAACATCAGAAAACAGATTGGTTTCGGTAAGGTTTCCTCTGTGGTTAGAGAACAAAACATCCTGGTCAACATAGCATAACTAGAGAATGGTCCATTAAGAGACTATAGCATAGAAAAGGGGCATGCTATTCCTTCAAAAGGCAAGGATGTGGTTTCACAGTATGGAAAAAGGATAGAAGGAAATGCATGACAGAAAATAGATGGTGCACACATTACAGAGACACCAGATGACATGTGAAGCTGTCGATGTAGCTCATATGAGAACATCAGCATACAAACTGTGACAAAAATGAAGTTAAAAATGTAGAATAGAATTACATGAAGCATAAAAGCAAATTGAGCCAATAAACTCACACTTGGTATACTCATAAGTAGAAGCTAAGGGTTAACTTTCCCCTACTGAGCACCGGCCAAATTTCATCCCTCTCAATGCTTCCTCACATACATCAATACCTGACACTAGATATGCAAAATTTCACATTTTATCAGACTATGTGCCTTAGAGCGACAGGAAGGGAGACTAGTATAATCGTAGTGCACAACCATGCAAACTAACGATTCCAATTTCATTGAAGATATAGGTTACTGCAATCGAAGATGACATGGTGCGCAGATGGTAGTGTAATATCAACTTAGAAACAAGAGAGCCAATTCTGTGGGTAGCAAAGGTTTGAACCATGACACAACCGTATTCAGGAACCACTAGCATAATAACAGGGGAAACGGATAAAATGAAACAAAATATTGAGATTCGTGTAACATGGATATCTTTTGTTAATGCCACATGCTTCAATTGTTCAACTTAGGTACAAATAGTTCGTAAAGTTTGTTAACAACAAATAACTAAACTCAGCACTTACCACACCTGTGTGTGAAAGAAGTTAGATTAACCACTCGAGAAGGTACTGAGCTGTTCTTCAGCAATGGTAAAAGAATGCTGGTCAGGATAAACGGACCTATGTAGTTTGTCTGTATCATCCTGAAATTTGCATGCAGTAAGGGCAGTAAACAATTAGCAGAAGACAAAAATTAATCCTGACAAACAACATCATATGGTGACACAACAATTTTCTTTTGCTGGGACAATATCAAGTGAAGCACATACTCATCAAGCCAATCCTCAGTAATTCTATGCGACTTGGCTAAAATTCCAGCATTGTTTACCAAAAGCTGAATAGAAGGCTCCAAATTTTTCTCCTGAACCCATTGCTTCAGAGAACTTGCAAACTTCTTAATTGACTTGAAGGATGCTAAGTCGAGCTGAAACTCTTTGAGACGGGCATCTGGTTGTTGCTGCTGAATTTCTTGAACAGTCTGCTTCACAGGGTGTGACAATGATGACAAGAGTAAACAGTGCATAACAACATCTATTGAAAGGTCTATATAATACCTCATATAAGAACTGTGTGGAACGTCCAGCTGACAAAGAAAAAAATTGAAGTGCGTTCCGGTTCAGTATTTAAATCAGTAGAAAGTCATTGGCTTATTGAACATCAATATCAATTCTTCACCCCACGAAAAATAAGAATAAAAGATACTACGTCTTTACAGCCGACATGGATGAGTAAGCACAACAAGAAGAAAAAGGCAAATTTATACTCCAACGGCTATGGCAAGGATACAAACGAATGAATTTGGAATGAAATCCAGAGCAACAGGGGGTGAGCTGGATCTCGTGTGTAAGCAAGCAATGAAAAATGACAATAAAACACTAAAATCGCCGAAGGAGGGAACGAAGGCAGAAGAAAGTTTTTGTATAACAGAGTAGAATGGTTTCTAATTTCAGCAACTAACAATAACAGAGTACTAAAGAAGGCAGAAGAAAGTTTTTGTATAGATCATATGATCTTGTAATACGCTTTTAAACTCGAGAGAAGCACCACACCTGCTCGACGGAATGCCAAGGCAAGAATGAGAAGAGGAAGAGACACGCGAGTGACTCACCAAGCACGACGTGGTAGCCCTCCCGCGCGAGCGCCGCCGCCGCCGTCCTGCCCAGCCCCGACGTCGCCTGCAACCGTCACAACGGGAGACGTCGTCATCCGGATGAGGAAAGAGAGAGAGGGAGAGAGGGGCAGACGGGCACGCGTGCGACGCGAGACATACCCCGGTGACGACGCAGATGGGGCAGCGGCCTTCGGGGGGCCGCGGCTGCTGCCGGCGGCGAGGGGCGGCCGCTCCCCGGCCGCGGAGGAACACGAGGAGGTAGGAGTAGAGGAGGGAGAGGGCCCAGAGGACGGCCATCTGCCAGAACTGCGGCGAGCACAGCATGCGGAGCGCCTCGCGGTCCATGGCGGCCGGTCTGCCGTGGACTCGGTCCACGAAAAGCTGTGACGGGCGGGTAAGGTGTTCTCAGGGCTTTAACTTGGACCAGGACTCGGTCCACGTCAAGCTGTCAACCTCAGTTATACCATGGACCGAAAGCGGGCGGGGAGCAGCGGCGGCCGGAGGCCGGAGAGCTGAGAGAAGAAGAAGTGGTTTTTGGCGGCGGCCGGACCGGGGAGTTGGCAAAGGCTAAAATTGGAATCTTTGTCCTCGAGCAAGAAGGGCAAACTTCCATTTTTTTTTCCTCAAACACTGCACAAAACCATGGATCTCTCTCTCTCTCTCTCTTTTTTTTTCCACAACGAGCACATTCTAGATCCATTGCTTCACAACAATGAAATTATAGAGGTTTAGAATTTGAAGTACTGTAGAACTGTGACATAAACAATCGCTAAAAGCAACTCTGAGAATATATTTGAATAAAAATTTTGATTTAAAGATCTCTAAATATTATCATCTTTTATTTATGACTCTCACTAGCCAAAGATGGAGAGTGGAGACACTCTCCAAGGTGCGTATAGAGAAATGATTAGAAGTTAAAAATATATACATAGTGATTTTACTATAAATGGCTCTCTAACTAAGAATTTTTTTTACTGTCTCTTACTAGGTACAGCTGTAGCTGTAGTATCTGTTCAGCGTATACACTCACACACTCACACCTCACACACATCACCATTATGCACGCATACAGACCTACAACTACACATGTAATCGTGTTCTTCTAGAGATCGACGGAACTGTTCAGAGCCTCGTAGACGACGAACATATCGTTCTGACCATTGTAGCGTCACGCCAAGAAGGCAACACGATTTTTATTTAGGAAACACAACAATGTCCGTGGGTGAGACACCGCGGGAGCCGGCGCTCGAAACGCAGTGGGCAGGCCGAGAGCGCACTCAGTTGACCAACCAAGCGGGGCTCGGTTCTCCTCCAAATAAAATTTAGAGACTGAGTTTACAAAAGATTCTTGGAGATGCTCCGAGACACCAAAATACACCTGACTTCACATGACAAACATGAATAAACACTTTAGATCCGCTAAGAAACGACACAAAAATGTATATGACTATTGTCAGATTAAATGCCTCGGCATACGAGACTAGTGGACTTAGGCTATTGTTTAATTGGGCTCCTCTAGAGGAGGCGAGGCTGTTTTGGAGGAGCCATACTCGAGTTTCATTGTAAAACCGCTCCAAGTGGATCCTTCTATTAAACTGTTTGATAAAGCTCATTCACATGAGTCAGAGCCAGAAAGGAGTCCTACCTACTGGCGTCTTATCCACTAGATCACCACCTTGTGATGGTTATGGACCTCTTTTGGTACGGTTTCTATAGCTCCATCTTTTCTTTCTTTTGCCATTGTAGCAATGGCTTCTAGTATCACATTGTCAACTAGTATGTGTAAAATAATTGAAAATTTTAAATCACTTTGGTGAGTGGTGGCATACTTTTAACTCCAAGATGTGTACTAACAAGGTGCAAGGGGGGTAAAGAAAGAAACACCGAGGTGGTAGTTTAGAATTTGTAAGCTGTAGCTTATTTAAGCATAGGTGCCAAGAATAAAAAAAAATATAGCTTGTTAAAAGAATGAAAGTGGAGTGAAGAAAGTTGCTGATCATGACAATGTTTTAATGTATATACGATGAGATCGACCCGTACTAGCAGCATGATAAAAGGTTAAGTACTAAAATAAATTTTGTAGATATGGAATTCAGTGACATCGCTTCCTTTACGGCTTTACCTTCTAGTAATAGGAGAATGAAAACTAAAGCTGACCTTAAACTCTACTGCAACCATCAAAATCAGATCCATCATTCCAAACCAATATACTTCTAATCTATGCTCTTAGGGTTTATTTGGATCCTATAAATTAAAACCAATATCTAACAAAATGTTTTTCAAGTTTATAATTGATTGTGCCTCCTTGATGCCAGCGCCTAGAAACCTTGCCTTTAGCCCACACTTCCTTTCCCTTCTTCGTGCTTGCCTCAAGACATCATCAGGGAGGCACACTGAAGTTGGTCTACCCGCACCTTCTTGTCCTTCCCCACCTCGGCTGAAATCTTCCCTCGTGTAGATTCCGTGCTAGTGCCTCCATGATTTCCATTATCCTCTTTGTTCGCTTGCACTCGGATACTCCAACTTGTGTAGTTGGTTGCCGTCAATGGAGGGTACGCGATCTGCCCATCATCGCCAACTCCACCACCGCTGGCACTCCAGTGATCACATTGGGGAGATTGGAAGGTAATTAGCATGTGATTTTGGATCTGATACCCAATGTTAGCACCTAAGATCACAATCACAGCTAGTTATCACGGTCTAGAGCACAAGGAACACATAAGAACAAAGATGTACATGAACTGCAACTGCATATATATGCAGAGGACAGTGCTATTTTTACAAACACGATTACAATGATTGCAATTCGCTGACACGAACTATGAAGTTGCAGCTAATTATAATCAGTAGCTTAATTACACACACAATTGAACACTTCAACAACTGCTAAAAAGAGATACACCGAGAGCGAGACTTCTGTAAAACCGCCTGGGCTGGGCGTGCACGACATAGGCGCGGTCACCAGCACCCTCCGCATCAACTCTGCTCCATGGCCAAGCTTGCATTGCTGCTGGCACTCCAGCTAGCACGCAGCTCCTTTGGTTTCAGTGTGAAACAGCAGGCTTACACCATGAGAGATCATATCGTCCATTATTCCAAACGCAAACTGCAGTGTGCAGTGCCGCTTGCCCTTAAGCAAGCGGCTTCAACTTGGGAACGAGGACAAGCGGCACCCGCGGCGGCGTCGAGAGCCCCGGCGCCTCGACCATGTCCAGGTCCACCGGGCTCATGCCGCTGGGGACCTCCCAGTCGAAGTGGCGCAGGAGGCTGGCGAGCGCGAGCTCCAGGGCTGCCAGCGCGAAGCTGATGCCGGGGCAGATCCTCCGCCCCGCACCGAACGGGAGGAGCTGGCAGTCCGTGCCCCACACCTCCACCTCCGTGGCCTCGCTGCCGGCTAGGAACCGCTCCGGCCGCAACTCCTCCGGCGAGTCCCACGCAGCGGGGTCCCTCCCGATCGCCCACACGTTCACCAGCAGCGTGGTCTTCTCTGGGATCTCGTACCTGCCGTCCTGCAGAGACGCCGCGGTCATGGACTCGTGCGGGAGGAGGAGCGGCACCGTTGGGTGGAGCCGGAACACCTCTCTCACCACCGCCCTCAGGTAGACCATCCTGTTCAGCTCCGCGTCTCCGATGGCCGTTAGCTGCTCGGAGTTGCCGGCGACGCGCGTGATCTCGTCCTGCACCTTGCCCATAACCCGCGGGTTTCTGGCCAGCTCCGCCATGGTCCATTCCAGCGTCAGGGCTGTTGATTCCGTGGCCGGCGCTATCATGTCCTCCATCCACACACGGAGATCGACGCAGGAATGGATCATCGTCGATTAGGCAGACCGCGGACGCGCAAGATTTTCGAGAATTAGAATGAAAAGGATCTGTCATCACCTTGGCAAGTGCTTTGATGGCATCGTCGTCATTGAGCTCCAACCCTTCGAGACCTCCTTCTTCCCTCAGCTGGAGGACGTCCAAGAAGTCACCGCCATATCCCTGCCCAGCCGGCCTCGTCTTCTCCATGTGCTCGGCCACGATCTCCGACAGGAACGTATTCCAAGCCTCGTTCATGTCGTCGATCTTCTTCTCGAGCCCCGTCACGCACCTGAACACCCTTGCCGCCGCGTCCGGCAGCACGTCGTCCGCCTGGAACCCGGCCACCAGCGTCGCGGTGTCCGACAGCAGCTGCCTCATCCTCTCGGCCGTCGTCCCGGCGGACCCGGTCGCGGCGCGGGTGACCACCGAGTTGGTGTAGCCGTACAGGAGCTCCCTCAGCTGCACGGCTTCTCCCGCCTCGGCGGCTCGCCGGGTCCGCGCCACCAGCGCGGCCGCCTCCGCTTGCCGCACGGGCGCGAACGCGTCCACGCGGCGCTGCGACAGGAGGTGCACCACCGCGACCTTCTTGGCCCGGCGCCAGTGGTCCCCGTACGGCGCGAAGGAGATGCTGCGGGAGCCGTACGTCTGCTTGTGAGCCAGCGCGTTGTGCGGGCGGGAGGAGAAGGCGAGGTCGTGGTTCCGGAACAGGTCCGCGGCCGCCGCGGCCATGGACACGACCAGGGTCCGCCGGCGCCCGAGCTGCAGGAGGAGGAGGCCTCCGTCATCGCCATAGCGGAGGTGCAGCTCGTGTAGGGACCGGTGAAATATGTGACCGATGAGATGGAAGTGACCGACCAGCGGCAGAGCCGAGGGCGACGGCGGGAGTTTGCTGCTGCTCCGCCGGTTCTTGACGATTTGGAGCAAGCCAAGAAGGAAGGCAGCGCCGGCGACGGCTAGCACGAAAGCAGACATGTCTGCTCCTCACACTCTGCCGGCTACTGAGCCTGCGGCAGTGGAACGACTTTGCTCAACCAGCTCTATCTGTTCATAAAATTAGTATATTATATATATACTAGTGACAATCACTGCTGGTCCTAGGTTATTAAATCTGCTGGCGGCTAACGACTTTGTTCTGCATGTCCATTCACCGCCGGATTCTGCTTCCGCCGATAATACTTGGCAAAGCCTGATATATACTCGGCAAAGGCTTTGCCGAATGCTGCACTCGGCAAAGAGCTGTCGTCAAAGAAAACGACGGCAAAGGCTTCTTTGTCGAGTGCCACGTGTCAGGCACTCGCAAAGACTTTGCCGAATGCCGGACACTCGACAAAGATAATAAAAAACCTAAAAATAATAAAAAAATTAATTGGGGAAGAGACCCATGGTTTTTTTTCTAGGATTTTTGCACACTTTGCGACGACCGGGATTCGAACCTCACGACCTCTCTCTCGCGTTGTTTCTACCTTAAACACTACACTACACCATCACATGTGTCTATACGTAGTTTTAGTTCTCCACATATTATATCAAACCGAATGTAAATTGCTTTTTTGATGCCCCAAACGATTTCAAATCAAAAACTTGTCAACCATAAAGTTTATAACTTTTTAAGATCTACACTTTTCGTTTAGGAAGTTTTTCCATCCGAGGTCGTTTACAAAATTTAAATTTCAAATTTAGAAAATTCAAACGTAGGTTTAGTATGACAAGATGAACTCAAATAAAAAAGTTGTCAACTATAATTTTTCATAACTTTTCGAGATCTATAAATCTTATATTAGGTGTTTTTCCATCCGAGGTTATTTAAAGAATTCATATTTTGAATTTTTAAAATTCAAACATAGTTTAACATGGCAAAGGTGAACTCAAATGAAAAATTTTTCAACTGCAGTATTTCATAACTTCTCAAGATTTTGGTTGTTTAGTCATTTGTTCATCAAACGTGGTCGTTCTTATATAATTCACAATTCTTCTATAATCCTCTCTAATAGTTTTCATAAAACTTTGTGAAGAGATGTAGAATTTATGAACAACTTTACTATCGATTTGTCAAATGAAGAAATGATTGATATAAACTTTGTATATCTTAAAAGTTATGAAAGTTTTTAATAGAAAACTTTCTCATTTGAGTTAATTTAGTGCTTCAAAATGTATTTTTAAAATTCTATTTGCCGAGTGCGAAGTCTGGCGCTCGGCAAAGACTTTCTTTGCCGAGTGTCCGAGATTTAGCACTCGACAAAGAATATACAATCGGCATAGTCACGATTTCCGGTAGTGGTTGTTTCGTGTATAGTGTCTATTTTGGGGTTGGTCCGTCGACTCCGTTTTGTCAACTTCACTGTGGAAGTAGCTTCCTAAAAATTTGAAGTTCATGGAGTATCTCTCTTTATAGTCTAGCTTCCGAGATTCAGGCTCAAGCCGTTTAGTTGTATGTATTTCATCATGGGCCTGACCCGACGCATGCAACTCGCACCCCGCAGTCTCACTGGCATGAGCAGTGTAATCGTACGCGCGCGCGAGAGCAAGGATGCTGGCTCAAGCACAAATCAAGGCAATCGAATAATTATTTTCGAGAGATGTCATTCCCTTCCCGAAGGTGTTGTTTTTCGAGACCAACTAATGACAATCTCAAGGTCATTCAATCATATCTGTGCTCAACTCAAACCCACACTTGGTGATCTAGCCCTCCCCTTTGTTTGCACATGTAACATGTTCCATATATCCAGCAAGCTATCCCTACTAGGGCCCTTCTCTACAATTCTACATGTTGCTTGGTTGCATTGTCTCACCAAATGCCGGGTTAACGAGACTATAATCCCCTCTCTTTGGGATCTCCTCGTCCTTTTGTTGGCCCTCCCTCCATTGAGGCTCGCCCATCCACCCCTTCCCTCGTGGGTGTTGGTAGGCCACACGTCGATTGGATCTTGAATTTGCGTTAAAAACAATGTAACCATAATTGTCATCTATCAAACTCAACTTGAAGCTTAATAATCACTTCTGGAATGGAGGTTGCCAAAGTACAGCCATTGGTGTGGTGGTATTCTATTGGTGAACAACATGATGTTGGTGTTTTTTATTTTTGTTTTATCACTCGTGCATGTCTTGCCTTGCCTCTTACTTTGTACTTGGCGTTTAGCGTCTCCTTCCAACTTTGCCCGCATCAGTGGAAAATTATTCAGGTGGGTACTATTTATCCCTCCCATTGACTTCTCAGTAAAAATCAATAAGATCACCCGAAAGATAACGAGAACATAGACAATTCACATATAGCGACCTGGAAAAGTTTACTGATGATTTTAAACAGTTCATATATATAGGACAAGGAGGATTTGGAGTCGTCTATTTTGGGTACTGAGTTGCTATCAAAATGCGTTCCGAGTCTTCATGACATGGCCGGGCTAGCTGAAGTTTTAGCTGAGGTACCAAACCTTTAATCATCATGAATTATTCATGAGTCATCAGTCATGACACATTAGAAATTCACGTACACATGTGATGAACTGCATGAGTCACAGCACAGAAGGAGCTTATATGGCAGCTAGTTATGTTTACAATTTTTGTCATCTAGTTGCAGAGATTAAGAGCCTGACAAAGGTGAATCACAGGAACATCGTTTCTTTGGTTGGTTACTGCTGGGAGAAAGATCATTTAGCACTTTATGAGTACACATCTCAAGGCAATCTTTACGACCATCAACTCAAAATATTATGAAGTCTGATAGCCAAGGTGTCATTTTGTCTTACTGTAGTTCTGATAACAAATCTAATGGTATTACTTTATGTGTCCATTTAAAGTAGTTTTGTGTACACTGCTGGTCAAGTTTGACCATCCAAAATATCTTATATTTTGAAACGGTTATGGTGTACTATAGTTCTACCTAGCGTTTCTTGGTCCTTCATTCCCTCCAATACCCATATGAACTTTTTCTTTGTCTAAATCTAGCTCAACTTATTAGATATGACATAGTGTTTTTTCTCACACAACAAAACAACAAAGCCAGTTTATCTGCCGAACAGAAACTATGGACTGAATAGCCCGCGTCAGCTAAACCCTTTAAACAGGGGAGCTAATTGAGCAATATATGTCCTTCCAATCTTATCAATCTGCCTCACTAAGCCGTCAGCAGTTTTTTTTTTAACCTAGACTAGGACTAGCGCTTTATTATGACTAGTATACAATACAATAATAATTTATAAACAAATAGAGCTGGTTCAGGAAAGTCAATATATTCTTGTCGGCCTCAGACTCGGTAGCCGGTAGAGTGTGAGGAGAAGACATGTCTGCTTTCGTGCTCGCCGTCGTTGGTGCTGCCTTGCTTCTCGGCTTCCTCTACATCGTCAAGAACCGGCGGACCAGGAGCAAACTCCCGCCGTCGCCATCGTCTCTGCCACTGGTCGGCCACCTCCATCTCATCGGCCGCCTCCCGCACCGGTCCCTACACGAGTTGCACCTCCGTCATGGCGGCGACGGGGGCCTCCTCCTCCTGCAGCTCGGGCGCCGGCGGACCCTGGTCGTGTCCACGGCCGCGGCGGCCGCGGACCTGTTCCGGAACCACGACCTCGCCTTCTCCTCCCGCCCGCACAACGCGGTGGTTCACAAGCAGACGTACGGCTCCCGCAACATCGCCTTCACGCCGTACGGGGACCACTGGCGCCGGGCCAAGAAGGTCGCGGTGGTGCACCTCCTCTCGCCGCGCCGCGTGGACGCGTTCGCGCCCGTGCGGCAAACGGAGGCGGCCGCGCTGGTGGCGCGGACCCAGCGAGCCGCCGAGGCGGGAGAGGCCGTGCAGCTGAAGGAGCTCCTGTACGGCTACACCAACTCGGTAGTCACCCGCGCGGCGGCCGGGACCGCCGGGACGACGGCCGAGAGGCTGATGCAGCTGCTGTCAGACACCGCGACCCTGCTGGCCGGGTTCCAGGCGGACGACGTTCTGCCGGAAGCGGCGGCAAGGGTGTTCAGGTGCGCGACGGGACTCGAGAAGAAGATCGACGACATGAACGGGGCTTGGGACACGTTCCTCTCGGAGATCGTGGCCGAGCACAAGGAGAAGATGAGGCCGGCTGGGCAGGGACAGGGCGGTGACTTCTTTGACGTCCTCCTGCAGCTGAGGGAAGGAGGCCACGAAGGGTTCGAGCTCACCGACGACGATGGCATCAAAGCCATCGCCAAGGTACGGTGATGATCCGTTTATTTCTCTCGAATTGACGAAAATCTTGCACGTCCGCCGGCCTAATCGAAGATGACCCATTCTATCTTGCGCTCATTCTCCGCAGGACTTGATAGCCGCGGCGACGGACACAATAGCCTTGACGCTGGAATGGGCCATGGCGGAGCTCGCCCGAAGCCCGCGGGTCATGGCCAAGCTGCAGGAGGAGATCGCGCGCGTCGCCGGCAACGCTGAGCAGCTAACTGCTATCGGAGATGCGGAGCTGAACAGGATGGTCTACCTGAGAGCGGTGCTGAAAGAGGTGCTCCGGCTCCACCCAGCGCTGCCGCTCCTCGTCCCGCGCGAGTCCATGACCCCGGCGGCCGTGCAGGGCGGCAGGTACGAGATCCCAGCGAAGACCGGGCTGCTGGTGAACATGTGGGCAATCGGGAGGGACCCCGCGGCGTGGGACGCACCGGAGGAGTTCCGGCGGGAGCGGTTCCTGGCCGGCGGCGAGGCGGAGGCGGTGGACTTTAGGGGGACGGACTACCAGCTCCTCCCGTTCGGCGCGGGTCGGAGGATGTGCCCCGGCATCAGCTTCGCGCTGGCAGTCCTGGAGCTCGCGCTCGCTAGCCTCCTGCGCCACTTCGACTGGGAGCTCCCCAGCGGCATGAGCCCCGCGGACCTGGACATGGTCGAGGCGCCGGGGCTCACGACGCCGCCGCGGGTGCCCCTTGTCCTCGTCCCCAAGTTGAAGCCGCTTGCTTAAAGTTTAATTTTTAAGAAAGAGCGGCAAAAACTTTATCGCGATTTTTATTACGTGAAAAAAGAAAAATAAGACAAGTGTCTCGTTCAGTTTTTTAAATAAAAACTGAGCAAAGACCATACAACTAAGGAGAGCCTCGCTCATCCTACACAACTCAACTCACGCCGTCACATGTAGCTAGACGACGTCCACTCAACTATGCCTCGGTCGGATTGGATCATCGACACGAGTCTCTGCTTCAACTCAACTCTAAACTACTCGAAATAACCACTACCGGTTGGATTGGTACCGGTCGAATTGGGGCCTCAACGCAGCGCAAACCACATGCCGCTTGCTTAAGTGATGCTTAGGCATACGACACTGCAGTTTGCGTTAGGAATAAATTATTCCATGGCGTGGCAGCAGCAAGCAAGCTTGGCCATGGAGCAGTTGACTGGGAGGGTATGTCGTGCATGCCCAGCCCAGGTGGTTTTACGCAGTAGTCTCGGTGTATCTCATTTTAGCAGTTGTTTAAGTGTTCAATTGTGTGTGTAAGCTACTGATACGAGTAGCTGGAACTTTATAGTAGCTAGAAAATAGGCTATTGATTATTCTCTTTTGCTTAATAAAAACACGCTCTATCCTGATCTCGAAAAAAACAAATATAAGTAGCTGGAACTTCATAGTTGGTGTCAGTGCATTGCAGCCAGTGTAATCGTGTTTGTTAAAATAGCACTGTCCACTGGTAGTCGCACCTGGTGTACTTCTTTTTTCTTGTATGTTCCTTGTATTCTAGACTAACACCATGATAACTAGCCGTGACTGCGATCCTAAGTGCTAACATTGGGTATTAGATCCAAAATCACATGCTAATTACTTTTAGATCTCTCCAATGAGTGGTCATTGGAGTGCCGGCGGTGGTGGAGTGGGTGGTGATGGGCAGATCGCGTACCCTCCGTTGACATTCCGAGTGCAGGCGAACATGGAGGATCAAGTTGTGTGGGACATCGTGGAGCCACCAGCAGGGACATTTACCCAAAGGCAGATTTCAACCAATGCACGAAAGGACAAGAAGATATGGGCAGACTTAGTTCTATGCCTCCATGATGATCTCTGGATGGAGCGAAAAGGCCTCTAGCCTATTGGTTAGAGCACTTGAGTAGCACCCAGCAGATCTAGGTTCGACTCCCCGTGAGAACGAATTTAAACAGGTCTGTATTATTAAAAAAAATTAAAAAATAGGCATAGAGTTTCTATGCTGACTTCGGTAAAAAAAATGATCTCTTGATGAAGGTAGCGAGGAAGGGAAAGGAAGTGTGGGACTAAAGGCAAGGTTTGTAGGCGCTTGTCACGACAAGGAGACGCAGTTACAAACATTGAAGAGTGAGTTTGATGCTATGCGCACGAAGGAGGATGAACCGTTTGATCGGTTGGCTGAAAAACTGATGAGGATATCAGTGAAGTATGGCAACCTAGGTAGGACACACATGTTGTAGTTCACAGGAGGAGCACAGGAGGGATGGCTTTCAATCTAAATATCTAAATGATTGTCTGATCACTTGGTGTTGACAAGGAGAAGACATTGGCATTATCATCTTGTGAGACATAGTCTATGGTAGCAACAGCAGCAGCAATGCAATCTTTGTGGCTTAGGAATCTATATTGAGTGAGCTAATTAGAACGAAGCCCTAAGAAGGTGACTTTGTTTATGGATAGCAATTAACTAGAACGAAGCCCTATAAAGATGACTTTGTTTATGGATAGCAATTCAGCCATTCTATTAATGACGAGTCTAGTGTTTCATGGGCGCAACAAGCACATTGATACAAAGTTCATTAGGGAGTGTATTGAGAGAGGCCACGTAGCAGTAAAGAGAATATTAGTAGGATGAGATATAGAAGTTAAAATTTAGACTGGCTTTCAGAGTTGCTCTAAGAGAGGATATACCAACACAAGAAGATAAAACCACCACCCGAACACTGTTGTTTTTTAGTTCACTCTTAAGTAGATTTGAACGTTAAGTATACATATTTGCTCTCGACGCAAAAACTTGCACAAGATCTGCTTCTTAAACCTAAACTTAAGTCTACAAAACAACTAAAAAAAAGATCTGCAATTCTGTGATTGAATTTATTATCTACTAGGCTGTAGTTAAGAATACAGAAGGATTGCCAATGAAAACACAGCGAATCGTTCCACTGTGGAAACAATGACATGAAATAGTTGCATAACCACACAGCACTAGTTACAGACTACATGACACTGGAATGCAGCATCCTTTGAACACGATCGATTGAACTTTGAAGAACAGGTCCAACAAGGATATGGTTGAGAAAACTGTAAAATTAAAGTACTGGAGAGTGCACAATGCAGTAAAAATATACAAATGCCCCTCATATTGTCATATCAAAAGCACCAGACAGTGTCACGCGGGTACACAACTTATTCACACGCTGGGTATAGCTGTTGCAAACTAGAATGAATCAAATTACACGAGCACAAAGTCAGCAAAAGAACTGGATTAGGCAAACATATAATATAATGAACAAATCGAGCTGTAAGTAATACACCCTCCACCCCAAAAGCTATCCATGACACGAACCGCCAAAAACACCCAGACTACCTCTCCAGCACCACAGAATAAACCTTCTTGCTGACAATCACCTGACTAGGCATCTTTGCTGTGGAAACTTTACAGTGGGTGGGTATTTCCTCAGTCCTCAGCCACAGATTGTGACAGGCACAGAGAAAACCTCTTTATAGTGACAGGAAAATGTACATATGGTTTGTGATCTATCCCACAAGTTAAATCTTCTTCGGTAGGTTGTAAGTTTTCTTGAGGAACTTTGTAGCTATCTCATCACTCCGGTAGCACAGAACTCGCAGGACTGTGTTAGGCTCATTTGGACTCCAATGCCCTGTTGTTGGAGGCATTGGTAACCTGTTCTTGGATGCAGACCGATTCGATTCAACCATCATGCGTTTGAATCGCTCAATGAGGCTTTCAGAATCTGCTCGAAAGAGGGGCAGGACGTTCTTGACCTGGGAGGATGCCTTGTCAACTAATTCCTCTGGCAAACCATCCCCATCTGCTAAATACAGATCTCTAAGGGCCCTGAAGTCATCTTCTATTATTTGACAGTCTTGACGGGTGAAAGCACGCAAAGGCCCACCAGCGAGAAGCACCAGCAAGAAACCATCAAAAGTCGCTTTCATCAGTGCAGTAATAGCACGGTTCCGCACTTTGTTGTGCACCATACCAGATATTGTCTCAAGGACAGGGTCAAGTTCCCTCAACAGTACCTCCAACCTGTTTGATGCAGTATCACCAACATAAAGGGTGTCCCAGAGAACATGGCCGAAGTCATAGAACGTCACCTTATATGCAGTCGTCTCACAAATCTGCTGAATGCCTTCTTGGCAGGCTGCTTGACAAAGCTCAAACTTGATGTCCAATCCATCAGTGATATCTGCCTGAGCTGACTCGACATTTCGCAAGCTCGTTTTTATTTTCTTCTCTAGGTTCTCAAGCTCACCACGGATGTACTGAAGCGTATTCAGGCGCACACAGAGTTGAGGAAGGCCCAAGGGATCATTGCCATTTGCTGCTCCATTTTGTGAAACGCGAACCTGCAGATTTTGTGGTTTCTCCTTCTTCTTGAATAATAACTTGGAGCCAACCTCGCATCGTGTTAGTGGAGGTAGTTGGGGCATAAAAGAACTCCGTGTTCCTGTTCAGTGATACAAAAGCAGAAATGAGGATCATCAAAGGAAGATTCACAAAAAAAAAACTACTTAACCTTTATCTAGTACTTACCACAGCCAGATTTTACTTTAGCAACGTAAAGCTGTAGGCTTCTATCGAGCCCAGCTGTCAGATCAGGAAGAAGAGCTGGATGCATTGGTATAGGCAATTGGAAAAATGCATCCAACGTTTCACCAATAACCCGAAGCATCTCCACGGAAGAGGGAGCAAAGTTCTCCCTGTTGGCACCTGGATTCCAGGTCTGCATAAAAGATTTTACCCGGTTTAGTGGCTCAGAAATCATTGAAAGCCCATAGAAACAAGTTCCAAGCTAGGCATAACAGAATTCTGTATCATGTAATGAACGCACAGGGTCTCAATTCAGAGGTTTGTAACCATTTGATGAGTGGCAAATGAACGATGGACATGGAAAAGTAGCATGGACAAATTAGGCAAACACATTATGCATCAAAGATTTGTGCTTAGTAAATAACATCAACGATCATGGATACTGTTAATGAAAGACGGTCCATTTTAGTCAGTATATAATACATTACTACTATAGCAGAAATCAGATTTAATAAAAAAATTAAACTACAACAGCACACGACTTGGTTACTGAATTAAGACTTAAGTTCTGATGGTGAAAGGGGGAAATGAGCACCTCTTGCTTCAAATTCCGGTCAACCCATCCCTTGAGCCTGTCTACTCTTTCTTTTACCCACACTTTTACCAGATTAGCAATTGCATTTTCAGCTTCATATGGCGGCATCTCTCTGATCAGTGACTTGCCTCCATCATCACTATCCACAGAATCTTCTACAGCAATATTAACAAGGTCCTTCTCTAATTTGTCTGCTGATTTAAGTACTTGAACTGTATCAGGGGTCAGCTCTGTAAGCC
Source organism: Bothriochloa decipiens (assembly GCA_023333625.1). NCBI lineage: Eukaryota > Viridiplantae > Streptophyta > Magnoliopsida > Poales > Poaceae > Bothriochloa > Bothriochloa decipiens. Next base: position 28,791,810 of record CM041631.1, on the reverse strand, counting down.
CAGCTACAAACTGTTTCAGCTCATTTCCATAACAAGAATGAAGGGTTGCAACAGCAACACCTGAAGCAAGGGGATGCCACGTCTTCAGTATTGGACTGTACAAATTTTTCTCCTTCATAGCTAGGTCACCAATGTCCTTCGCAAGGATAGAAAGAACTGGAGTAGGGTTTCTTGATGATCGTTTTGAATCTGCTTCTTCCATTCTCTACAAAGGTCAAAGTAACATCAATAACAGAAGAGCTGTGCACTATACCAAAATAACTATACCAAAATATCAATTCTATGAAACTTAGCATCTCAAACCATGCATAATTGAGAACAGTTAAGTAAGATCAAGGAAATGATTTTTGTTTAGTTTCCAGGTTAAGACTTTCTAGCCATTCCTTTACCACACATGGCATGGGTTGTGAGCAAAAAAATGATGTGAAAAAACAAAAACAAAAACAAAAACAAAAACAAAATGCACATAGGTATTTTGAGGTACAGAGAGAGCATTATTATTCATATATGTTAAACCAAAGATTGAGGACGCTATTTACGACTAACAAGACTTACTTGAGCAAAAGCTGTGCGTAGTGAAGACCTTATGTAGGTCTCTACTCTGCTTCGAGCTACATCAGTCTCTTCTTTTCTTCTACGGCGGTATTCATGGGATATATCTTCAACAAGAACCCTTGCAGCTGACACTCCAATGGAGACAATGCCTTGCATAGACTCAATATTACTTGTATTGAAGGTTTCATGATATGCCAGAAGTCTTTTCTCTGTCCAGCCCATTATTGAGCTTAAAGTTGAACTCAATACTTTACAGTAATTTGGATCTTTCGTGGTCTTGGCATCCTTAGCTACTTCAGCTAACTGGTTCTCTGCCGCAGAAAGCAGCTCGATATCTACTTGACCAGACATAACAAAATGGTTGAACAAGGCCCAAGTAAAGCAAAGATTGTGGAGCAACTCGTTGATTCCAAGAATAACCCAGGTCTTCTTCAAGAGCTCCATCACCTCATCGATCTCATCAACCACAGTTCCCTCATCATTATCAAAGCAAGCTTCTACCAACATTTGGTACAGATGGAGATTCAAGGGGAAGCCATCTGCCCAGTGGCATCCATCAGAAGTTCCATCATGAGATCTTCCAGCAAGGGACATGACAGAAGTACGCAGGCCCTGCATTGACTCAGAGTTTTTCCCAGTTTCAAGTGGCCTGTCATATGCACCCCGTATAATTTGCCGCAACCGTTGCACAGAACTGTCTGATTTGTTCAATGGAACAAGTGGATGAACAAGTAGACCAGCCTCAAGAACCTTCAGATTCCTACTCCGCCATGCCTCATACTCTTGAGTATCCAGGAAATCCGATGCCTTGAATTGCTGCAAGAATTCCAAGGGCAACACCATAGATTCTGCACGTCTGCCAAGCTGTGTCATGAAAAATGTAAGAATATATTAAAAAAACTTCAATACATGCACAACCCCATAAAATCCCACCAAAATGATGATGATATTTCAACAGAAGCACACTATAATTACAGTTTTTTATCTAAATTTGATTGAACCTGCATCACTGCATCTTTTACAAGTTGAACCTGCATCACTGCATGTCCACATTCATGTTCACCCATGAATTACTATGAACCAAGCAAACAATGACGCAAGAGAATTTTTGGAGACCATTTCATAACTGACACTCTAAATCATTAAACATCTAATGGTAAGTTGGTAACTATGCCATGCCCATACAAACTTTGGTGATAATCCACTCAATCATGAAAACAAATTGGGTCACTAGTTATGCTCTAAACAACATTATTAAGTAAAGGCCTACTAGACCATCAACTACTAAATACCAAGATGCAAAAGGGAGTATACGGAGTACCAGAGCAAATAGAGCTACATTTGCAATTGCAGATAGCACAGAAAAACCCAAGATGTGAACCCAGCAAGCTCAGGATATGGCTCATACCAAGAAGCTCAATCAAAATAAAATCAGGACAATGTAGAAAGTGATTTTGGTTGTGCAATGCAAATGTACAGCAGCACATGAATTGCCAATTTTACCCATGAAAAAGAAAATAGATAAGAGGCAGAAAGAAACCACAGTCCAATCAAGCTGGGTGAATTATGTGTATTATGTGTCCTGTCCTAAAAATTTACTTCATTCCAAACTGTAAGTTATTTTAGCTTTTTCCTAAGTCAAACTTCTCTAGCATTGACCGAGTTTATAGTTTTTTTGCACAAATATCTACATCATCAAACAAGATTTATTAGATTGTTAATATATTTTATATAAACTTGGTCAAAGTTAGACAAGTTTGACATGGGACAAAACTAAAACTGACTTACAGATTAAAACAGAGGGTGTATGTGCATTCCTAATTCATCTTGGCACTTTATCACGAAAACCCTATACCAAGGTAAGAATTCACAAAACAAAGGTTATCCGTGACTACAAAGTAGAGAGATGCAATTTTATACTCAATGAAGCAAGGAAAAGGCAACAAATATTAATAACAGCTGCTGCAGCCGACACCCAAATTACATGATCCGCCCCAAAAATAATAATTAGAGATAAGCCATTTCACTCCCGTCCCTATAAAAATGCCGCATGTTTGGCAACGGCATTCCAGTCCTGAACTAAAAATATCAAAGACATGCTATAATTTTAAATAAAACAAGGAAATAGGTGTATGTTTAGCTAAATTTGAATTTCGACCGACCCTTCAACAAACTCCGAGAACACCATGGCACGCTTGACCGACTCCAGATCTACTACCACAATCCACCAGCAGCAGCATTGGAACGAGGATCAGTCAAAGAGGCAGAAACCCAAGCTGCATTCCATCCAACGGAAAGAAATGAAATCTGAGCAGCCACCGAAAGGCGAGATCCTACCTGGCTGGCGGCGATGCGGAGGAGCCCCCTGCGGATCCTGGTGTCGGCGGGCTCGGAGATGCGCATCTGCACCCGCATGAGCTCCCCGACCGTGGCGGGCCTCCGCGGGGCCGCCCTCCCGCCGCCGCTCCCTGGGCTGCCGACGCCCTTGGACGAGGCGGAGGAGCGGAGCCCGAGCGCCTTCTTCATCTTGCTGGCGGCGGCGGAGGTGAGGGAGCGCTGGAGCGAGGCGGATGACGCCGAGGACGACGCGGAAGAGGAGGCCGGGGACGCCGCCCCCGCCCCCGCCCCCGCAGCGGCGGCGGCGGCGGCCACCGAAGAGGACTGCGGGATGTAGGTGAGCGGCTTCCCGCCCGTGGTGCGGGAGGCCGCCACCAGCACCTCGTACGCGGCCTCCCGGAGGTCCGCGGCGGAGAGCGCGACCCCGAGGTCCGGGAACGGCGAGGGGAGCGCGGAGGATGGGGTGGACGCGGTCGCCGGCGGGAGGCAGCCGTTGGAGGAGGAGGAGTGCGACGAGTCGCGGCGGGACTCGCGGAACAGGCGAGCCATCGCGTCGGCGTCGGCGTCGGCGTCGGCGACGGTGGCCTTGCGGCGTGGTTCTCTCCTCCCCCTCTCCCTCTCGTGCTACTGCGCTGTCTAGTGAGAGGGGGGGGGGGTGTGGGGAGAGAGAGAGAGAGAGGCGATGAGAGAGAGAGAGAAATGGGGCCGCTTTTCGTCGCGGGGTGGATGATGAGGAGAGAGAAAGAGGGAAACCCCTCCCCCAGCTCCAGCTCCAGCGAGGGAGATGGCGATTCCCGGGGGCTAAATTGCAAGGGGTACTCCCGCAGCTAGGTTTAACTACTGGGGTTTTTTCTTTACCGTGCTTTTACAAAAAAAAAAAAGCAGGGCAAGTACACATTGGTGTAAATTGCGTACAGAAAATCGAAACTAATTGGGTGTGTTGATTCCAAACCCATGAACATTGGATGCCATATTGAAGTTGGAAATAGCTCGATATGTTGATTTGAAGCTTTAGTGGGCGTGGTTTGCAAGCACTATACACATGATTGCAATGTAGTTATATTTTGTTTTGATTAGTGGCTTCATAAACTGAGTAAAGAAAAATGTATAATTTATATAAATTATATTGTTAATTAATTGAATTCAAGTTTAACTTGTTATTTTTATGAGTCTTTTCAGCTTCTTGCGTAGCATTGATGAGGACGGAGAAAAGTGCTTTGTTTGTGGACAGCTTTCTAGTTTGTAAAATCTTGCATCCATAAAGCAACTAAAATCATTCAATGGGTTATATTTAGATATTTATTTTAACATCGGTGAATTTCTAATCCACGGTCCCTATAAACCTTTTTTTCCTTTTGCGGAACTGTGCCTATAAACCCTTGTGTGCTCGTCTAATCCCTGGCTTCATACCATACATGTCATGCACCACAAATGTGAAAAGCTTCTATCCTAGGCAGAACTCGTTAGATGTTGTAAAGGTAGAAAAGAAGATAACCATGATGGATTGTTTATACCTTTTTACAAAGGGTAAAAAGCCGCAAATGGAACATAAGGAACGCACCAACAGGCCCTGTGTCCAGTGTACGTTGTGACGGTGTGCGGAGCCAAAGCAGCGTCCTCCTCCATCCACTCAGCTTGATTACCGTATGTGTTAAGGCTAAGCAAAGACAGAAAAGACTTTGGTGGGAGTGGTACGCGTACTGCCGCACTAGCTGCGAGCGACGCGGTCATAATAATTGTGTGTATATGTAGATCGCTATCAGTATCAGCAGGTCCTTGGCCATGGGCGTACGTTCGTAGACGCGCGCTTGCCTGGTGTGTGCTGTGTGGTGAGCCGAGTCCACCAAAACCACCACGCGTGGTCGCGGATGATGGGCACCACACCACGATGACAGCTCAAGCCTGGCTCGTTGCCTCAAAAGAAACCAATCAAAAGAAGAAACTGTGATGCATGGGCAAATTCAGGTGCCGTTTTTATCTGATCCGGCAACAGACATTGGACGGTTTTTGAGACGTTCATGGCATGGTTTTGGGCTTTGGTACTCCTAGGAGTACTGTGGGAGTACGTAGTGCTCGTGGAGGAGGAGAATTGGCCAAGGCGATCGAAGCACGAGGAGGTTGTTGGCCTCGGCGCGCACTAGGCGGCAGACCCAGCTCAGGTCTCAAAGTCAGAACAGAGCAGAATTGCGCATGTGATGGGGATGCTGCACGTGCTCCTCCGCCTTGGAGTAGGAGTTGGACACACAGTCACAGCTCATCCAGCATGCCTACACCTCCAACATGCGCCGAAATGTCCCACTCTCACTCACACGCTTGGCATATTATACTTACTAGCATCGTAAAAAACACAAGGATCGTACGTAAGATGACAATATTTTAAAATTAAATAACAATAGTAAAGTGAAATTTAATCCAAGCAACTAAAGTTCATGAAATTAATACAATCACAAAGATCGTGATATCGTGGGCTGTGCATTGCAGCACGAACAAATAATGCCCTAATAATTTGGATCCTGCAGATTTTCTCACCCGGTGGCAAGAAGTGTTTACAATGCCTTTGAGCATGAGCGGTTTGTATTATTAAAAAGATGATAACGCAGAGTGTGGTGTTCCAAATGTCGATATTACAAATTAAATTTTGTGCATGGCGAAATTTCTCATTTATGGTTTGAACCCAACCTTAGCAATATCAGATCTGGCGACCCCAGCACACAACCAAGCCGACAACCCGATCCCACTTTAGAGAAAACGATGAAGGGGAGGGGCAAGGAGCATGGCATGGCACGGGCAGGGCTTAATATGGGCACGAAAATCCAAAAACCGAGAACCGAACCGAAATAAACGGAACTAAACTAACCGAACCGATCGGTTCCGATTCTAAATTCGGTTCCAGAATCCCAAGAACCGAATTTAGTACGGTTATTTCGGTTCCAGCGCTTGGTTAACCGAATTGACCCATAATGACCGAACTTTGTAAAGCACATACATCAATTCAGAAATGCATAGAAACATAAAATTTCCTTAAACCTGATAACACCCTTGAATTCAGTTTGAAAAATTGGTAGCGCCTGATATATTGAACAACATTCGGTGTAGGGCCACCACCGACCAGCATCCTTCCTTGCCACATCGTCGTCGCAGCTGTTCAGCCACATAGCGCCATGGACACACATCAATGGATAGAACACTGCAGCCACGGATGTTCATCAAGGGCAATAGAACAAAACTGATCCGCAAGAGCTCTATAAACAAAATATCTACATTTTCAGTTACATGGCAATATGCAAGACTGATTAATAGATCTGCATTTTCAGTTAAATGACAATAGTACAAGAATGATCACTCATGTAGAAAAAATTGAAGAGCATAAAGTTGTCACTCTAATTTGAACCCAAATGGAAGGAAACAGTGAAATCTACATTTTTTCCAAACAGGCAACCCATTTCCATTATGATAACGGAAATACACAGCAGTTTCAAGACTGATTACAGAAGGATGAACCATGGACATAGCAGAACAAAAAAAAAAAAAGAAATTCACCCTTGTGATAAACCGATCAGACGGGATCTAAAGTGCAATACCAACTAACCAACATCGGACACTACCATCTACCTCAAAGACCACTGAAAAACCACCAGCTACTTTCACCAGAAACACACCAACATCGGTGCTGCCAGAACAAACCAGTTCAGGTTTCAACACTTTTAAAACACCTATACAAGCATGGTAAAGATAAACAAAAACATGACTTTTCCTTGAACGAGACATGCTCCATGTAACCTTAACAGCGAAATCCATTTGAATTCACGAAAAAAAAACCCACAAGAAATCAACCTTCTGGAACATCATCCAAGTCCTGGTCGACCTCTACATAGTGCACTCAAGCAGTCTTTCTATCCCCTGTGGGTGAACCACAACCTAAAACAGAAGCAGCAAAGCTGACTATAGCTTCAAATGATAAAATGCTACAAGATCACCTCATAAATAGTATAACTATACAGGCCAATCTTACAATTAGATCCAGTTTGGCATCACCAAGAGCCTCTTCAATAAGCAGTGGGGTTAACAAATTACTTCAGCTATAACAGTCTACTAAAAAACTAAGAGAATAAATGTCTACTTTTATCTAAGGATGAAGCATAACCTCACCTAAGTACATACGGTATGTCCTTTGCATGGGAACTATATATTAAGTGAATCACTGTGTCCATCAGTCTGAGTGCTATCATGGACCATGGGCGATTCCAGGAAAAGAAGCACTGGTGTGACCATTCACAAACTATCATTTTGGCGCGCCTTCCAACTGGAGCTGATACTCCAAGCATATTAGCAACTGCTAGTTATATATGGTTGCTCAATCAGACTGCCAATCTTTTACGGTCGCAAAATTTAAAGTGCTTTGTAATATCCAAATCTAAACATTAAAGAATTGGGTATCAATAGATGATTTGTTCCAATAAACGTATTATCAGGTATTTGAAAAGGATGCTTCATAATTCATAGGTGTCAGGACAAAAATTATAAAACTCAAGAAATTAGTTGGCATAACTTGCACATAGTCATTCGTAGGTATCAGGACAATAAAAAGTAGCAAAGCAAGGACTAAGCAGGGAATTTCATCAAACACCTTAGATGCATATGCCAACTGACAAGAGGCGGTCACAAACGGAGAGAGAGAAGTGCACTGACGCATCCGTTCCTTTCACGTGGCCAGGCGACCAGCACATCCTCCTCCACGGCGGCCACCACGGGCCTCGCTGTGGACTGCCTCTATGCACATCCCAAGCCCCTCCCTGGTTAAAACGGATGCCACCACCGCGTCTCCACTCTACACTCCGGCCTGCCAGGAAGAGTGAGAAAACAGGAAGAGGGGGAGCTAGGACCTCGTCACCTCGATGATCTGCGCCCTGCTACGTGGATCTGAGCCGCCGCCGCCGCGCCGGGAGGTCACCCATGAGGCCATGATGGGGTTGCGCTGGGGCCCGCCCGTGCCAGGGCCACCGCTGAAGAGAGGAATGGCTGTCATGGAGGCGGCTATGTTTTCGGCGGCGCTAGGGCGAACGGCGAGAACGACGGCGCGGCAGTCGTGGAGGCGGCGGTGTTCTGCGGCACTGACGCACGGCGAGGATGGCGGCACAGTCGGAGGGCGTCGACGCTCGACCGGTGGCCTTGAGCTGGCAGGGCGGGGCGATGTTGTCGCACGGGGAGGGGAGATCACGAGGCGGTGGCACGGCAGGACGATGCTGTCGCATGGGGCGGGGCGTGCCACCCGCGTCTCCAAATTTGTCGCTGGGGAGAGACCGCGCACCTTCCAAATTTGCTGCGTGGGAGGGGAGGGGAGGGGAGGCCAGATTGACACCTTCCAAATTTCTATCGCGCGATGGGGAGGCTAGCCGCGTGGAACGGTGAAAGCGACGGTAAAATTTTTACCGTACCAAATAGTTTTCTTACTTTTGTTTTTTTTTATTTGTGGAAGATAAATATGCTTATAGTATTATAGAGAAAATGTCAGAAGGGACGAGGAGAAAAGAAAAAGGAAGGCTAAACAATTAGCACAGCCTGATAGATTAAGTAGGAGACAGATTGGTGATTCTTGGGAGAGCGAGGCGTCGCTTTCACAGGATCACAGTCACATGTAAGGTATGCCAGACACAAGATTGGACAGGCAGATAGATATGTATACTGTACAGTATAATGGAGTAGTACGCAATACGGCATGGTGTTGGATTGAGTTGTCAACCATTAATGAAATTTTTATTATGTATATATAAGAAGATAAAAAAAATCAAAGAGAATCGACGGAGATGTTAATCCAGCATGGACCGGACCTGGCCCACATGTCGGTGAGGCAGGGAAAGGTAGGTGTGGATTCCTTCCGATCTGGTTTCTTGGTACCGACTGTGGAGCTCAAGTCGGTGGCCGAGCGAGAGATATCGAGGATCCAGCACTGCAAGCGCCAACCGCCAAGCAGATGCTGAGTTGTGCGGCACCGGCAGTCCATCTTATCTCATCGCATCCTCTACAAACTAAAAAATAATGAGTATGGTATGAATGATGCTGATCTATCTGGTGACTGACTGACTTAGAGGAATCAAACACAGAGGAGCGTGAAGCCGCTGATTTGAGATTACATCATACATGCGCGAATCCATCTCTCTATTATATCAATAGTAGCTGTATAATGCCTGTATCGTGAAAGAATCGAGCTGTATGCGCGAATTCCGTGGGAGTCTATCTCTCCGTCCTGTCGTCATCCGCATGGCTTGCTGCTCTGTTTGCCTCTCTCCACGGAATGCAGAATCGCAGCAGACTTCCAAAAAGCCACCAAGGCCATACAAGGAAACAAAAAAGACACTCCCACCGGGACGTGGACAACATCAACACAAGGGAAACAAAAAGAAAAAAAAAAAGGCTATCGCCCACCGTGGGGCTCGAACCCACGACCACAAGGTTAAGAGCCTTGCGCTCTACCGACTGAGCTAGACGGGCTTTGCTGATGGCGACTGCTATTCATTCTATCTCACTTGTCACTTGCATCAGATCGCGACTGCTATTCACCCTTTGTCGCTTGCATCAGACGCTTGGAGGCGTCTGAATGTCTTGCGCGGCGCGGAGAACTTGACGCACAATAAGGACGACGCGCTCAATCTCCACGGCAGACTATAGAGGCGCAGGGACAAATGTTAAGTGTTCAGGTGGTCGTGGTGGTGGCTGTGAATACGGGCCAAAATCGCAGCAGACTAGCCGACCAACTCATCAGTGCATAGGATCGGATCCGGATCCACAAAGCAAGAGAGAGGCTGGTTAAACAACCAAGACCAGCGAATAGAAAGGTGGAAAACATGCTCATGGAAACAAGCTATAAATAGCTAACCTAAACTGAAGGTCCCCTCCTCGGCACCTGGCCGGTGAGGATGCCCGGCGACTAAGGAGCGAAATCCAAGACTTTGGATCAAGAGAAACAAGATGATGCAGCAGCAAGAACATGAAACAGCAAGCATATAGACCACATTATACACAGTAAGTGCTCAAGGTGTACCCTTCCCACCCTAACCCTCCTGCACTGTAACGAGTCTACAAAATTCAGCCGCCTGCAGCCAGTCCGGGCAGCCCTGTGCCAAAGAGGTCGAAATGCAAGCCCATGCTTCCAGCTTGCTGCCGGTTGCTAATACACACACCATCAAGGATGCCAGTATGCCACAAAGTTCATCCCCCTAACTTCACCTAAGTTTCAAGTTCTGGTTAGAGAAAGATATGACCATCAAGCTAACATGAGGAGCCTTCAGAAGTACTTTGGCCGCCGAGACAATCTTCTCAGGCTCACCGTCTCCTGTCATCAGCCAAAACAGAGGCTTCTCAATATCAAGTCATATTAATACTTCTACAAAACAATCAAGAACAATCAAAACACTCTATGATTAGATATGATCAATAATTTGCTAGGGTATGGTTGGTTGGATGAAAATACCTCGCTTTCGTCATGATCGTATTTAACAAGGAATACACATCTGCACCCCCTAATATCATGCTGCTTCCGCTGAATCTCAAGAACATGCGCATCGAAATGCAATGCCTCCTGGTTTCCCTCCTGACGTTCAGATCACAGTAAGAAAAAAAATTAGAGCCTAATGGATGAACTTTAAAATGGTATCAAGAACATGTGCATCGAAATGCATTGCCTCGTCATTTCCCTCCTGATGTTCAAATCACTGTAACAGAAGGAACAACATATGTTCTAATTGCTATCGCTCTACCAGGATTCATGCTGCTGCTATTTGATCCACTTACCCTGAAGCAGAGGACAAGGTCTCCTTCAACAATGCTTTTGCACTGCGAAGACTCCACAGGAATGGAACGCTGGCGGATGAACTTCTTGACATTCACCCACTCATCCTCTTCCGCCCCAAAACCCTCGAATCTCACCCGGACATCCTAAAACAACAGTACACAAATATTGAGTTACAAAAGGATGAAATTTAACTTTGAATATCCTATTGTACAAATGATAAAGAAAACTATAAGGAGAGGAAATAGCCCATAGAAGCATTCCGAAAACTTTTTTTTTTTCAAAACAGCATTCCAAAGACTCAAAGGAGCCATATGGTTAAGTATGAAAATGTAATAAGATATCAGTTATTCTTACTACTTCACCCGTGCTGTTCTTCCTGTATGCCAAGAACGTGTTAATGTCATACCTGCATGGCACAAAAAATAGCATCTCATGACACTAAAATTGGCTGCCAAGTGATTGAAATGCCAACCCCACAGGTGGTGCTACCAACATGATGCAAGCATTTTTTTTTTTTGACTGAACAACATGATGCAAGCATATGCATTCTAATCTGCCAGCTAGCAACGCTAAACATCAGTACCACCATTGCCAACATCATATAGGAAGATTACCATAGTTTAAAGAAACATCATTAGCCTTACCAGGATAGTGCAAATAATTGTTCACAGAAGAAAAGGATAGTGCAAATAATTGAGAATTACAGCCTGTTAGCTCGGTACGAACTAGTACATCCGATAATGAGATCACTTATATTATCTATCATTGTATTCAGTTCAATATTTTGTATTCACCAACAAAATCAAGCTGAACAGAATGAGGCAACAGTCACAGAAGCCAACAAATGAGGCAAAAATTGAACCGAATTATTGCAAGTAAGTGGAAGAAACAGACAAAGGAAACAAAAGGATAGTTGCCTGTGCAAGGATATGTACCATGCAGAATCCTTTGCCGACTTGGCCTCAAACTCCAGGTCTTCAAGTTCAGGAATCCTATCTCTAGTTTCTGAGAAGAAGAGTACATACAACATTTCATTGCCAAGCACCAAGCATTGAATTTTCCAGAATCAACAGATCTATGTTTCAAAATACCTAATGGAAAAAGAGGAGAAACCTCATCCTCATTGTTTGAAACACTTGTATCAAGAGGGAAAAGTTTTTCTTCAGAAGCTGCAGATCTTTTTTCAGAAACTGATACATTTACTTCTGAGGCTGAATTACTTTTCTTGGGAAGCAGTGGATACACAAGTTTTTCTTCAGAAGCTGCAGATCTTTTTTTAGAAACTGATACATTTACTTCTGAGGCTGAATTACTTTTCTTGGGAAGCAGTGGACACACAAGTTTTTCTTCAGAAGCTGCAGATCTTTTTGCAGAAACTGATAAATTTACTTCTGAGGCTGAAGTCTTTTCTTGGGAAGCAGTGGGCACACAAGTAGGTTTAGTGGCTGATGCTGGAAACTTATTAAGGAACCATCCTTGAACCTATAGACAGAGATGTCAATAGATCATGCTAGTGCACAATTGGTAAAATATAGGGCATATTAAGGTACCGTCACCTGTGTAGCCTGTAACGCTTTACTTCCAGCACGGCCAGCCGAACGACTGTATATAAGAGCAGAAAATGTAATCACACATCAGCATCACTTTAAAACTACTGTAACCCAATGTTTAAACTATAAAATGGATGTGTTTCAGATTCACAACACCCTGCATTAATACTGTCAAGCAAAAAGGTACAAGAGACTCGTGCTTATAAGAGAACAGTACAGGATATCTCAATCGTACTATATGTTTGAATTGGAAACAACAACAACATAGCCTTTTGTCCCAAGCAAGTTGGGGTAGGCTAATATGTTTGAATTGGAAAGTTTGATAAAAATCTGTACTCGTTCCGTTATGTTTCAAACTAACGAGGAAGTTGGAACAAAGTAACAATACGACACTTACTTAAATTCTTCTGCAAGCTTCTGGCAGAAATTGTTATCAAAGACTTGCTCTCTTCTATCTGCAGCCAATTTCTCCATTCTTGCAATCTGTACCAGGAGTATTTCAAGCTAGCTATAATGGAAAACGCAGAGAAGTACATCTAATAAAACTAACATGATATAAATGCATATCTACTTGAAATGCAATATCAACTCCATATTAACATAGTGTACTGATTGATGATGAGAGGATCCATAATTCCACATAACACAAAAGTGGGTGCACCTAAAAGAATAGGCCATTTATAATGTTTGACCCTACAACCTAACAGTCCTCGGCACAGCAATGGCCTTGGTACAATAATCTGATATGATCCGCATTATCAAATGCCAGCACAAATAACACTAGAGGGAACATTTTGGTAATTTGACTATCATTGTGGCAAAATTTACATGTATTAACTGAAGATATCGACGGAACAATCAAACAATCCGTTTTCCCGTGTTTCACAAATCGGTTACCTAAAAGAACATTTTGCACCTGCCAGTGGAGCATCAGTTGACTCAAAAAAAGCCAAACCTTATTTATACCCGCTCCGTTCCAAATTGTAAGCCGTTACTATCCATTAAGCGAAATACAGCAAAATCCAAGATTGCACAGAACAGCCCGTTTTGGTATTCACACTATTGGCGTGGCCAATTTCACAAGTATAATAACTAAATGTATGTATCAATGCAATAATCAAGCAATTCCTTTCTGTCCCGTAGCATGAATTGATTACCTAAACCAGCAACTGCGATTCACCCCGACTATTGGGCATCTTTGGTGCATGAACAAAACCCTAGTAGGTCACAAAACTGTACCGGAGCAGCCGCCTACCGCAGCTCGGACCGAGCGATTGGCAATACCCAATCAAGAACCGAAAATCGGATCCACAATCAACCCGACGATGATTCATAATCATCGGAACCGTCGTCCTCCCTACCCCCAAGCCACCGGAAAATGCGATCGCCGGACAAGTAAATGCACGAGCACAGGGAATCCCAACAAAGTTCCTCCTGGAAAGAAGCGAAGCTCCCATTGCCCCAGGAGCCGGCCAATGGGGACCCAAACGGGAGGGGGGCAAAGAAACCCCCAATAAACCCCAGCAGGCAGACAGGCAACCTGCAGCGGAGCACCGCGCAAGGCAGTAAACCAATCTTGCGCGCGGGCAAGAATCCTCCAACATCATCCGGTCAGACAATGAAAAAAAAAAGATTCTTTACGCCGGCAGCAGCAATAGCCCAACCCGCGCCGGGATAGGGACGACGCGTCGCGATGAACAGGACGGACCCCCAGCGCCACCGCGGAGGAGGAGCGGGGAGGAGGAGAAGGAAGGGGAGGGAGAGGGAATGGCACGCGGGGCAAGTGCGCACCTCGGAGGGCACGAAACGGAGCGAGGACCGCCGCTCCATCGCTCGCCGGCGGGAGGCCGAGGCCGTCGCGAGCGAGGAACAGAGGTCTTTACTGGGGACAGTTGGAGGCGAGCTGGAGAGGGGAGGAGCAGGGGACAGGGCGGCTCTCGAGTTTCCCAGGCAGACCTCCAAAGACCCAACGAAACGAAACAAACGCAGCGCCGTTAATTAATTATTGATTAATTGACGAGGAATAAAAAGGATGAGAAAAATGCGAGCCAGGCAGGACTCAGAAGAAGAGAAGAGCAGAGCAGAGCAGTGCAGCGGAAGCTTGGAGGTGGCTGCGTGGGCCCACCGAATAAAGCGGCGGCGACCGGCAATGGGGCCAAGGCGCACGCATGGCCGGAATCGGGGCTTGTTCTCTGCATGGCCGGAATCGGGGCTTGTTCTCATGCCTTGTTTCCCGAAAAGGAATCGGGGCTTTCTTCTCATTCATGCCTTGTTTCCCGAAAAAATGAATTCAAGTCTTTTTGATTTTCTTACAAAATAGCTTTTATGCATCTCATCTCAAAACTGCTTATTTCAACTTTAAAAAAGCCAAAAACATTATAATTTAGGGTTAACACCATTTAGGTAGGGGAAAAGAAATTATATGGGGGTACTTAGGACCTCCCATATTATAATTTGTTTAGGGTTATCCTAGGGTAACGATGAGGGAGAGGGAACCCTAGGGTAGCGCGATTTAAGCCAAAATGATGATGGGAGGTCCTAAGTCGCGCTCCTGGTCCCGAGCTAGCGAACCAGAGAAGGAAGGAAGGGGAGCAGAGGGGATGGCAACATGATTCATTTTCCTCGTTAAGCGTCATAATTAATGCCGAGGAAGTAGAACGAGCGGCGAGCGCCAGGTGCAAACGCATCCAGTGCAATCCCATTTGCATACAATGACATGCTTTGTGAAAACAGGCTAAGAGCCCAGAACGACATGTTTTGTGGATGCGAAGAGAGTAGATCTCTGGTGTGGATGCATATGTGGCGTTTGATCAAGAAGTCTTCATGTTGCTTTTGTTCTTTTAGTGTCGATACGTCTAGGGAGAATAATGAAGTTGTCCAGTTAAATATGTGTGTTGTTGGCTCACTGGATTCCAATCTCACAACTTTAATATAGGTATGTAGCTAGACTTTTAGATCTAGTAGTGTTGTATTGGCAGTGCCACATTACTATAGATTGCTCATTGACCATCTTGGTCAACAAAGCGGTCGATGTTGTTCTTCCAACTTGTCAAATGCGCCTTGAGAAGTTCTTATGACATTGGATCATATAGTGTTTGCACCAAAACAAAACAAAACAAAACAGAATTCTTATAGAAATCATTGTGTGCCTCTTGTTAAGGTGATTGGCAAGGATTATGTTCCTTTGGTTTGGTAGATATTGACCGCTCATTATTGGGTAATACAATGGATTGGACTTACATAGTTATCAACATAGTTTAGAAGTCAAGATTGTTATCTTATATACTCTTTCTTCGCTTCAAGAGACATGCGTTGCACAGATATATGTAACAGTGCTACCTTACCTTATAGTCCCTTTCTCTTGCAACAAAAAAAAAAATCTAGCAAATGGAAATGGACAGTACGTATAATGTACTTGTGACGTGTTTGTCTGAGACGTGTTTGATCGAAAGACTTGAAATTACCAGTTGCATATAATTGATTAACTTAAGACATGTTGTTATAAAAGGGGAACTTATTCGCACGTGTTGATTGGTTGATCCGTTCCGTTCCACGGGTTCATGCACACACGCTGAGCCACGAGGGAATGCATGCATACCGCAGACCGCGCTTATCATCAGTGGAAACGTTAGGTGCATATATCTTCTTCATTCATAGAATCATAGTTTCAGGTCAAAAGGGAACTATAGTGTGTGTGTGTATATATATATATAAATATAAATGGAGAAGCATCGTGCTTATATATATATATATATAAGCACGAGGTCATCACCGTTAATCATATCGGAACCGATCAACAAGAAGCAGGCTGGCGGGCTAGCAAACACTACTAGCTAGGATCGAAGTGCCGTCGTCGCGAGTGGCGAGTAGTCTGAAACTCTGAATGGCGTTCTTGGTTTTATTTGCTGTAATTTTGGTGTTAGCCGCCCAGCCGGTTCATGTCGTCGGACAGCGGAAAGGTTTAATTTCTCTCTTTTCATTTCATTGATCATCGTTTCTTAATCAGTGCATCGTCGATCGATTGCAGATGTCAGTCATAATGCGCTGCAGCTCTGCACTATATATTGAGCTAGATCACATTTGCAGGCTTCGTGAGCATCGACTGCGGCCTGGATGCCAGCTCGGGGAGCTACACGGAACCCCAGACAGGCATCGAGTACGAACACGACGGACCGTACATCGACGCCGGCGCCGGCGAGAACCACAGGCTGCCGTCCGGCTACGACGTCTACCAGACCCGTTACCGAACGCTGAGGAGCTTCCCGTCCGGCGTGCGGAACTGCTACGGGCTCCCCACCGTGGCCGGCACCAAGTACCTGCTGCGGGCGGAGTTCGAGTACGGCAACTACGACGGCAAGAACAGCACGTCGCTGGAGTTCGACCTGCACCTGGGCGCTAACCGCTGGCGCACCGCGAGGCTGCCGGAGTTCAAGGACGAGCACGAGGTAATCTTCGTCGCGTGGGCGGCCTGGGCGCCCTTCTGCCTCGTGAGCACCGGCCGCGGCACGCCGTTCGTGAACGTCGTCGAGCTCAGGCCGCTCGTGGGTGGCGCGATGCTCTACGCGCAGGCCGCACCCGGCCTCTTCTCCACCATGTACAAGCGGCTAAACATGGGGACAAGCAATTTCATACGGTAAGTACGACCAAACTCGGATCGATTACAGGATGATCAACCATAACCCATTCTGACTGACTGACGATGATTTGGTGAAGGTATCCTGATGACCAGTTCGACCGTTTTTGGTCGCCGATGGAGAACGTGAACCCACGGTGGGTGAACCTGTCGGCCCCTGCAGGATCCATTCCGCTGGACACCGTTTTCCCCGTGCCGCCGGCCGTTCTGCAGACGGCCGTGGCGGCGGCGGGCAACGACACGTCGCTGACGGCCATCGCGTGGCACGACGACAGCGAGTACTCGTTCACGACGTTCGAGCACTACGCCGACTTCCAGAACACCCAGCTTCGACAGTTCGACAGCCACTCGGGGACGGTGTTGGAGTCGTACAAGCCCCCGTACCTGGCTCGAGGCACTGTGTACACGGAGGCCTTCAAGACTGCGGACGGCAGCTACAACATCACTCTGGTGAAGACCAACACCTCCGTGCTGCCGCCCATGATCAACGCGCTCGAGATCTACCTTCGCGTGCCGTACGAGAACCCGACCACACTCCCTAGTGACTGTAAGTCCTCCTCTCTTCTGTGTACTTCCAATCCAATCCCGAAGTCATGGCACTCCCTTGCTGCAAATGTGGGTACCTGGGCGCGCCCAACATGCTCGATGGAATGTCGCTTAAGGTTATGGATCATGGCACTGATGAACTGGTCTAACAATGAAGCCAGGATATATGCTAGAATGGTTTGCCAAAAATTCTGCTTTGAGTTGATTCCTCCCACCACCATTTTCCTCCCTTGTTGTATGCAATGGTTCCGGAAGTCATGTATCTGCGTGCACACCGAATTGGTGAATTCCCAAACATAAGTCATGACCAATATTTCTTGCATTCCAGTTGAAGCCATCATGGCTATCAAAAAGGAGTATGGAGTGACGAAAAACTGGATGGGTGACCCATGCTTCCCAGCCAATTATACTTGGGATGGCGTGAAATGCGGCAATACAAATGGCAACACTACCAGGATAACATCGTTGTGAGTATCTGGAACATTATTTAGCAGGTTCTACACCGTGATGTTAATTGTGCTACCATATTATTAGCGCGTTTGATTTATGCTGAATTGCATTTTTCTCATGCAGAAATCTATCCAGCAGCAATTTGCATGGCACAGTATCTAAGAATTTTTCACTGCTCACCGCACTCCAGAATTTGTAAGTGCTATCTAACAGACTGATGTGCTCTGCTTTCATTATTTATTTATGTGCCCAGAGTCCACGTTCCATGAGATCATGACTGACGTTTACATTCTGCAACCTGTGATCAAGATATGTTAGATCCAACATGTTAGTTTATTGGATCAGTCCTGACATTTCTTGTAATGAACATCAGTTACAGGCCTCTGTAAAGTAACAATACCATACACCACTCTCTCTTAGTTCAAGTTTCTGTAAAGACGATTAGTAATGGCCTCTGTAACGAATCCAGATTGCAGTTAAGGGGTTCATAAATCATGCAATAGAATGACACAAACTTTCCGCAAAAAAAGATATAACCTATATTTTTTTTCCAGAATCCCTTCATATAGAGTTTGAATCAGGTATAGAGTTTGAATTGGCGCCTATGTGAGGGGCGACTCGGGCGGCGACACCAGCCACCGCCGCCAGGCCCCCCGCCACGCCCACCTCCGGCCGTCGCCGCCGCCGCTCCGGCTAGCGGTGGCGGTGGCCCCCTGCGGGAGCTCAAAAAGGCCACCCCGCAGCAGCTCCTACCCTCTCCCTCCCTCCCTACTCCTCCCTCTTCTTCGTGATGTCTGACAGGCAAGGTCGGCCACCGGCGAGCTACGCGTCCATGAGGCCGGATCCGTGCTGCCTTGGCCTGGATCCGGCGGTTCCTGCCCCGGATCTGGCCGCTTGGAGTCTCTGCGCCGGTCTTGCGACCTCTATGCGTGTCGGGGCTGCGGGCGTTGGCGAGCGTCGCGTCCGGGTTGGGGGCATGCCGCAGCTGCAGCTCCCGGCGGCGCGCGAGGAGCGACGACTCCTTGCGACGGGCAGGGCGGCCGGCGGGGTCTGGAACCGGTGCTCCAAACACCGGACCTCCACACCTCGGGGGGTCGTGCCCGCAAGTGCACAAGGCGGGCGGCCAGCCTCGAGGTGCCGCGCGCGCCTGTGCGGGTCGCTCCAGGAGCGGGGAATGGACGCGGGCGCTGCCGGACGCCGGAGCGGCGGCGGCGGCCAGAGATGGTGCCGTCTAGAGGCTGGGGCCGGCCGGGCCATCCCCTGGCCGGCCATGGCTGGCCATGTCTGCCACTGCCGTGGCAGCAACTGAAGCTCGCCCCTGGAAGTTCCTGATGCTGGGTCCATTTGCAGAGGATGGGTGCGCAGTTCGGCAGCGGGCATGCCGGCGGTAGGGCAGCACGCCTGCTCTCTTTTTCGAGTTTCTCTGCAGGGCGACGTGGCGAGCAGTTTGGCCGCAGGCTTGCCGGCGGCGGGGCTGTGTGTGTCGGTACGTCGTTGTGCCCCGGGCTCGCTCCTGGTTTCTGAGTCGGCGAGCTATGGCCACGGGACCAGGGAGACGAGGCGAAAGCCATGCACGACCTTGTCTGTGCAACCGACGGCGACGCCACTGGCGCCGTTTACCTCCTTGGAGGTGTCGATGGTGTAGTCCCCCACCCTATGACCATAGTTTTGTCCCTCCCCTCCGGGTGAAAACCCAGCTCCAGCTATATGGAGCCGGTGGCGGCGGCATTGTTGATGTCGTAACCCTCTTGAGGGCGCCATTGTGGAGGGCAGATTTCCAGCTCGATCCTGCCACCGCTCGGTCTGTGGCTATAGTTTGTCCCTCTCCTCCTGGTGAAAACCTTGCTCTAGCTATCCGAAGCCGGTGGTGGCGGCATCGACGATGTCGTAACCCTCTTTAGGGCACCACCGTGGAGGATGGTTTCCAGCACCCTTGTCACGCCCTTGTGTTCCTTTCATTTCCCCTTCTCCCTTGCTGTTGCCCTCTTGGGTGAGTGTGGCCCTGGCTGTCTGGTGTTGCCGGCGATTCGATGTGCGTCCTCTTCTGGCACCTTTGCTCCGTCGACGCTCTCCTTGATGGTGCTTAGAAAATCTTACGCCGGATGGGGGCCCGGATGTGTTGTATGTCTCACCATTGGCATGAAGGAGGTCGTCGTGTCCGGTGATCTTGGGCTCGTGTGTCCGTCACCACTCTTAGTCCCCCTCCTCTGTTCGTTCCCACTCCACATTTCGCGTCTCAGGTGGTGGGCAGTAGCGGAGCGGCGTAGCCACGAAGAGTGGTGCAGGGTACAAAGGCTTCGGTGAAAATAGCGAGTATTTTGCTCGGTGGTGGTGCAAATCGGCGATCGGCTAGCGGCTCACGACCGGCGCCTAGTCTTACCCTAGGGTTATCGTTTTGTTTCCCCTTCTCATGTTGTTCTTGGTGTCCATGTCTTGTTGTAATCTCTATTGTTGTTATGATCTCTCTCTCCCCCTTTTCTACCTCTCAGGAAACATTTGTATGAGGATTGGCGCTTATGCCCTTCCACCGCTCGGCTTGCCGAGCAACCGTGGAATGAAAAAGTAGGTGGGGATCGTTTTGATCCCCCCCGAATTCCCCTCAAAAAAATTGGCGCCTATGTCAAATTCCCAGTGGCTGCCTGCAATTTTGAACACTGCTTGCTCACACTGTACGGATATTTTCAGGGATTTATCTTACAACAACTTAAGCGGCTCAATACCTGATTCCATACCAAGTTTGACTTCCCTAAGAGTTCTGTAAGTATATATTTGTTGCAAATAATTACCAATCCAAGGACTTTACTAATTGCCTTTCACATTCTACAGAAATGTATCTGGCAACCAGCTCAGTGACGACTCCCTATGTAAAAATTATACTGCATCACTAATTTTCAGGTTTTGATTTTTCTTCTTGATGTTTCTTTTTCCCATTATTTTGCTTGTGAACTTTTGGACAATATATCGGTTTCTAGGATCTCTAACCAAGTGAACAGTCAAAAGACAACTCCCCGTCCCAAAATAAACTCTGACCTTGTTGTCCTATGTATTTCAGACATGATTCTAGTAAAAGTACATGCAACAAAAAGACAACTGCATCAAGGAAAAGCACGGTTATCTTAGTTACTTCAGTTGTGGTCGCTGTGGTGATTGTATCTGCAATAGTTCTTGCATATTTCATCTGTAGAGCAAAAAGGAAGTCTACTGGTGTGCATCCTATCGCTCTATCCTATATTACCATGTATATATGTGTATTTTCAATTTATTATTCTTATATCAATATATCATATATACTTGCTGGAACCTTGTTCCAATATCTAAAAAAATATTGTATATACTTGCGCAACCAGTTTCTGTAGACTCTCACACAAGAAATGCACAACTCGAGATTGCTCCAAGAAGTAGAACAAGTCAAGGGAGTCACCTACAAGATAATGAGAATAGGCAATTCACATATAGCCACCTAGAAAAGTTCACTGATAATTTTAAACAGTTCCTAGGACAAGGAGGCTTTGGAGCCGTCTATTTTGGCCATTTAGAAGATGGTACTGAGGTCGCTGTCAAGATGCGTTCCGAGTCTTCATCACATGGGCTAGATGAATTTTTAGCTGAGGTACCAAATCTTTAGTCCGCATGAATTATTCATGAGTCATGACACATTAAAATGTATGGCATACATTTGAATAAACTGCATGAGCCACAGCACAGAAGGAGCTTATATGGGTACTAATATCTTTCCAATTTTTGTCATCTGGTTACGTAGGTTCAGAGCCTGACAAAGGTGCATCACAGGAGCATCGTTTCTTTGGTCGGTTACTGCTGGGAGAAAGATCATTTAGCACTTGTTTATGAGTACATGTCTCAAGGCAATCTTTATGATCATCTGAGAGGTTTGACTTCCTAACTTATTTGACAAGACTAACATTTTTTCTTACAGGTTGTTCTGATAACAAATCTAATTGTATTACTTTTCATGTGTCCATTTAAAACAGTTTTGTGTACATTACTGGTCAAGTTTGACAAGTCAAGTCAAACTTTAAAGCTTCATCTTTTCCAAATAGTGGCACTACTGAATATTGATTAAGAAGTGAAAACTATGTGACAGTTTTAAATGGTACCTTACTATCTTCTGAACTTGACATATGAAGTTGTTAACACAGTTGTGCTCTGTTAATACAATGAAGGTCAAATTGCTGCTGCTGAAGCCTTGAACTGGGGAACACGTGTACGAATAGTGCTCGAAGCTGCACAAGGTATGCTCCAATGAAAAACACATATAGCCAGCTCATTTCTTTCACGATCGGGCCATTCACCCTTTTAAAAGGAATCTGGTGTTTGTTCTTTCTCCATCTTCAACTTCTGGCATTACTCCTGTTGTAGGTCTGGATTATTTGCACAAAGGATGCAGCCCACCAATAATTCACAGGGATGTGAAGAGCAGCAACATACTCTTGGGTCAGAATCTGCAAGCTAAAATAGCAGATTTGGGACTTAGCAAAACATATATTAGCGATGGGCATACTCACATTTCAGCCACGGCAGCCGGCACAGCTGGTTACATGGACCCAGAGTATGTCTGTCCTCCCTGTGTAGTATGTTATAACATTTAATTTCGCACTCCATTTCAGCCAAATAGCAGAGTATGATGTTTTCATTCTTTTTTTGCTTATATTCCAATGACAATTAAAATGTAAAAACTAGTTGAATTTTCCAAGTATTTATACACCAGCACTTACCCTTGCGGTGTTTCGATTTAACAAGATGAGGATTTTCATTTTGATGTCTTTGGTTATTACTGTTTCTTCCAGGTACTACTTCACCGGAAGGCTCGCCGAGAGCAGCGACGTGTACAGCTTTGGAGTGGTCCTACTCGAGGCAGCCACCGGGGAGCCTCCTCTGGTGCCAGGCCAGGGCCACATTGTCCAGCGCGTCAAACAGAGGGTCTCTGCCACCGGCGACATCGGCTCGGTCGCCGACCCGAGGCTCGGAGCCGCCTACGACGTCAACTCCATGTGGAAGGTGGTCGACACCGCCATGGCGTGCACGGCCGAGAGCGGCGCGGGGCGGCCGACGATGGCCGAAGTGGTGGCGCAGCTCAAGGACAGCCTCGCGCTGGAGTATGCTCGCGACAACGACGACCACCGCAGCGTCCCGGCGAGCATTGCCGCCAGCGATAGCGCGGCCTTGATGATGTCCGGGTTTGGTCCGTCGGCGAGGTGAAGCTGTACATCAGTGCATGGGCTCGGATCTGAGTTTGGTTCGTTGCTGGTGCTGCTTTCTCTACTCCACGACACGTTTCCAACTGGGCCATAGACCTAGTAGTATTTGTATGCCTATATTATTTATAATCGACAGTGAAATGTACATAATACCGGGATTTTGATTGGTTACTATTTCTATGCTACTCCATAATAGTGACATGTACAGTTGTGTCCGAATACGGTAACATATTTCATTTGTTACAATAACTTGGCGACAAAGTTTTGTCTACATTAAAGGTTGGTTACAAAAAATTAATAGTTACAAAAAATAACAAATAGTGGGGATATTTCAGTTGGGAGAGCGTCGGACTGAAGATATGAAGGTCGCGTGTTCGATCCGCGCTCACCGCAAATTTCTTTTTTTTAAACTTTCTTATTTCTTTTTTTAAATTCACCTTTAAATGTGAACCCAAGAATTCACCGCAAGGTTTCTTTTTTGTTTTAACCAAATCTTTTATTTATTTTTTCTTTAAAACCTTTGTGATCCCTTTAGTTTTTAAATCATTTGTTTTTTATTTTCTACCAGTTTTTTCTTCTATTTTAACCCTCTTTTTAAATTTTTACCCTTTGTCAACCTAAGAATTCACCGCAAGTTTTCTCTCCTACTATCTTATTTTTTTTTGTATATTATACCCTTTGTTAACCGAAAAAGAATTAACTCATAAGGCATACTTTTTACCTTTCTCTACGCAATTGTTTTTATGGTAAAAAATAACTTATACTTTTTACCCTTTCTCCACCAGAAAAAACAAACAAACAATAACTCTTCCTTTTTCACCCTCTCTCCACCGGCATTATTTTTGGAGCACCTAGTACGCAAGTTGCCAGCTCGCGCCGCCCGGAGGCGGATTCCCCATTTCTTTCCCGCCTCCTCCTCCCGCATCTTCCCCTCCCCTCCACTCCCCCAAACCCCCCAAACCCTAGCTGGCGAACGACCCCGCGCGCACGCCCCGTCATCCCGTCGCCCATGGCGCTCAAGCAGAAGGGCACCGATGCCGCCGCCGCCACCGACTCCAAGAAGCGCCGCCGCGTCGGCTTCTCCGGCACCGGTACCAAACTCGACCCAACCATCACCCTCTCATTTTGCCGCGATTCGTGCGTATGGCGGCGAGTCCGGGGCTGCAGGTCCCAGCCGTGTTGTGACGCGGCGGATGTCTTGTTGAGCGCCGGCGCGTGTTCATTTTTTATGTTTGTTTTTGCCCTGGCGGCTTCCGCTGGGATCGTCCTGCCATGGTTGGATGTGCGTAGCCGAGAGGGTGGTGCTTGTCATTTAGATGTGTCTGCCTTGCGTAATTGGTAGTTGCGACATTGAAGCGTGGGGAGTTTATTATCTGCTAGTCAAAGGGGTTGAGAAAGAAGCTGCTAAATCGTTAGGCTTTGCCCTGTTTTCTGGACTGAGGTTGTGCATTGCCCGTACTGAATTGATTGTCTGCTGTGGAGCATTGGATCTGGCCCTTCTTTCCTTGGTTAAGCCCTGATGCACTGTATTTAGAGGTTTTGGAAAGCCACACAGGTTAAAACGTGATAGGAAATGGTTAACCTGTCCACCTTTTGCATTCGGTTCACTCTTATGTTTTCCCCTATTTTGCTTTGTTTGTGGAGTGTACTCGGCATGATTCAAACTGTAGACCTGTTTTGCCTTTTGCAAACCTGAAGAGACATCAGACTTTTGTGGTTCCATCAGCCCCATGAGGATTGCTCTGTGAGATACAATCATACAAGTTAAATTGTGCTGTTTGTTCATTTGTGTGGATGCCCCTTGCGCATTTCTGTGCTTTCAGCCGTTTTGGTTTATTTCCAGCCTACAGGTGAACTGGTCAATTCACTTTCTGTTTCCTATTGTTGTGCAGATGCTGGTGTTGAGGCAAATGAGTGTATGAAAGTGTTTCTAGGTATGGAATTGCTTTCAGAATCCCTCTGCAAATTGCAACTTTTAGCAACTATTACACCCCCTTCTGTATGTACTATGTATGCTTGTCCCCTTGCCTCACATTCTCACTAGCTTCAATAACACTTTTCACATATTGAAGTTCTTCAAAATTACTAGCAATTTCACAAATTTTATGTTTATACTCAGTGAATCATAATCCTGTTAATTTGTTTCCTTCAGATTCTCATTTTTTTTTTCTTGCATTGGTTCTATGGCAGTAAGGAATCCTGACGAGGTGGGCTCTGTAGACTGCACTTCTATTCAGCCATTTGATCTAAACCATTTTTTTGGTGAAGATGGAAAGATATATGGTTACAAAAATCTGAAGGTAAAGGACTGTTATTTTAATAACAGACTCCAGCCCTTTCTCCCACGAGCTTGACATATTTGTATTTGATGTGCTTGTTTGTTACAGATAAACGTGTGGATAAGTGCGAAATCATTCCATGGATATGCTGATATTTCATTTGACGAAACATCTGATGTGAGTACTAAGTTTATAAAAAAATACTCAAGTAACTATGTTGTTATGAGCCTATTTGATTGTAGCATTCCATCTGTATAGAACTTTGACTTCTTTATGGATATAGATGTTTTTAAAATAAAACTTTTAGCATGTGCAGTTACTGCGTATGATTGCCAGCCGTAATTGATACTCCTTTAAAATGCTTTCTGATCCAAACTGCAAAGAAGTTGTTGATACTTCTGTTGTTTTCAAACTTGTCCCTTGTAATTGTAACCTTTGACTTGTTTTACATTTATGTCCATTTCTTCGAAGTATCAATGACACCTCACAGAAACCATCTCTAACCTCCAACCATAATTCCTCATCTCTGATGTCCTTCTGTAACATTTGAATATAGCTTCTATTGTTCACTGGGCGGTGAAATGCAGATTTTAAAATTTCAGTTGACATGTATTTGTTAGTATCTGTAACTGGTTTCCTCAAGTCAATGACAAAGCATTTTTACTGATATCTTCCAGGGAGGGAAAGGAATAACAGGTCTAAAGCCTGTTCTTCAGGTCTGTTTTGTACACAATGTTCTTATATAACTACAGACAACCTTTGTGCATAATGTTTCCTATCTCCTAAACTTTGTTTATTCTATAACAGAACATTTTTGGAGAAAACTTGGTAGAAAAAGAGGAATTTCTGCATACATTTTCGAAGGAATGTGAATATATCAGGTACTCTTGTTTCCGAAGTAGTATGCTGCAGCAGTATTATTTGTTGCTTCAGGAAGCATGATTTGGTTTCTCTTACTGCTACAGAACTGCAGTGACAAATGGTAGTGCCATCAAGCATTATGGCTCATATGAATCAGATCCAGCAGTTGAGGTGATCTTTTTTCCTAAAATCCTATGCATTTGTAATTTTAATTTGTAGCACTTATTTCATCCAATTAAATCGGTTCATGTTTACCCAAAAAATTTATGACACTATATTTTCTCAATCAGTATAAAGTGCAATCACTTACTCTGTCAAAACACAAGTATTTTTCCATATTCAGAATGTGTAATCTGGTATGTAGTATGAATCTGTTAGATCCATGGAAATTTACATTCAGTCTGTTCTCTGTTGTTCAAAAATGTTTTCCTACTCAGTTCCCATCAGTTTTGAGATTGATTTGTATATAATTCCCAGATTGTTCGAGTTGAACTCCAAGGTGCTGCTGCATTCCTTTATGCTCGTCTGGTACCGCTTGTTCTTCTTCTGGTTGAAGGTAACTGAAGGTTTTGAAATATAATAGTCTGTTTTACTCAGGACTTCTATTGCTTATATCGTTGCACTCTAGGTTCCACGCCTATAGATATTGGAGAACATGGATGGGAAATGCTTCTGGTAGTAAAGAAGACAACAGAAGAGTCCGCTTCGAAATATGAACTGCTAGGTTTTGCAGCTGTCCATAACTTCTATCATTATCCTGAGAGTACTCGCTTACGAATCAGCCAGGTTGGCCTTCTTAGAGCCTTACTTCCTATTTACATCATTTATGTGGTGTGTCCAGTACTTAATCCATTTCTCCATTTCTTTTTTTTTTACAACAAAAAAAAGGAGAAATGGACTAAGTACTGGACACCATGGCGCTACTAGGTTATTTCTTTTTGCTTTGGCGCCCGTGGGTTGCCTTTTTTTTTTCAAAACTTAAACTGATATTGACAGAGGTGTGTAACCAAATCTTTTGAAAAGTAAAGCAAATTTCTGGTAGGTGCTTATATGATGTTGTATTTTTCAGATACTTGTCTTGCCACCTTATCAGGGTGAAGGCCATGGTCTTCATCTTCTTGAAGCAATCAATTATATCGCAGAGTCTGAGAACATATACGATGTAACCATAGAAGACCCTTCTGATTACCTGCAGTATGTGCGCTCATCCATTGACTGCCTGCGTCTGCTCACGTTTGATCCGATCAAACCTGCACTCAGTGCAATTGTCTCATCTCTGAAGGGGACCAACCTGTCAAAAAGGACTCACAGTTTGAGAATGGTTCCACCAGCTGAGCTGATGGAGACTGTCCGTCAGAAGCTGAAGATCAACAAGAAACAGTTCGTCCGATGCTGGGAAATTCTTATCTTCCTAAGCCTTGACTCTCAGGATCATAAGAACATGGACAACTTCAGGACCTGCATATATGACCGCACCAAAGGGGAGATCCTTGGCAGTGCCTCTGGAACTAATGGGAAGCATCTATTGCAGATCCCAAACAGTTCAAATGAGGAAGAGTCTTTTGCTGTGTATTGGACACAGGAGAGTGGGGACGCAGACGACCAAACTGTTGAGCAGCAGCCAGAAGATCTCAAGACACAGGAGCAGCAGCTCAATGAGCTCATAGACAACCAAATGGAGGAGATTATTGGGGTCGCTAAGAACGTCACCTCACGTGGCAAGGACAAGCTGGTAGAGCCGGTTGCCCAATGAATGTGGCTGATTCCGATGTGAGATGATGTTAAAATGCTGTTGAAGCTTACCTGGAGATCTCTTTTATTGGTTGGCTTTTTGGTAGAAAGGGAAATGTTTACACTGTCATCGTAGTGTTAGAACCAATACAAACCTTAGGCACTGAGGCCTTGTTTAGATTGTGGTATTTTTTGAACCCGATGAATAGTATCACTTTTGTCTTATTTGATAAATATTGTTCGATCGTTGACCAATTAGGCTCAAAAGATTCATCTCGTGATTTTGAACTAAACTGTGTAATTAGTTATTTTTTTACCTACATTTAATGCTCCATACAAGCAGCTAAATATTGATGTGATGGAGAGAGAGTAAAAAAATTATAACTTTTGGATGAATCTAAACATGGCCTGAGTAGATTTTGTCACGGCAGATTGTTATGTACTTCAGTTCTGAAATCTTTGTTGAGGATGTTATTTTATAGATCGCTTGGCAACACCAAATCTCAGAAGTCAGCAGTGTTCCATTTCCATGCACTACTTCCCGTTCAGCCTGAGGCATTGATTGAATTTGTAGGGTGATCACTGACTAGTGATCCTTTTATGATTAACTGGTAATATAACTGTCTCCGGAGCGTACGTTGGGCTAGCTACGTCAGCAAATGATATCGGTCCAACATCTTAGCGAATGGAATGGGCACAACCTTTTCATGTGATGCTGCTCCAGTATCCAGAGAACTCGAGATGATACGAACACGCACGTGCTATCAAAAAAACCTTTAGCACGCTCAAACGCTCCTGTCGACGAGACATTATTTCTTCAAAACACTCATTTCGACTTCCAGTTGTGGCTATCAAGTAGAGCCATATCTAGGTACACGGGTACAGGCACAGATTTATGTGCCAATGGACTGAATCTGAATCAGAGCTTTCAACCTGGGATTAGATGTAAGCTTCCTTTCTATATTTAATTTAGAAACTAGGGATTTGGGGAGCTTTTAGTATGCCATTGCAAATTTAGTTTGGAGAAAAACTAAAATATTCAATGTAAGGGGGCTGAGGGCTTGTTTGGAACAACATGAATTTCATGAGAATCCGTTCAATTTCATAAGAAAAACACAGAACAAGGAAAATTTCCGGTGTTCCAAAAAGGCCTTGAACATTCAAATAAATCTGTAACTTTTTTTTCGAGAGCAGGCATATAGCCCGTATTTTATTAAGAATAAGAAGAAGAGAGTGGCTAATAGATCTACATATAGTTAATACAAAAGGGTTCACGCATAATCCAAAAATTACCAACAAAGTCTCAACACATAACACAAAACAAGAACATGGAGAGGAGACACCCTCCACCTAACAACCCCAAGAACCGAGCCTAATATAAAATATATCTCAACACCTAAGTAGCCAGTAGTGAAAGGAGCCGTTGATGAACCAGCGAGACACGGCATCAAAGCATCCGCCCGAACACCATATGGCCAAGCATCTGTCCTCACCTCAGCGACCTCAACGGCCAACCCACCGGAACGCGTCATCGGTGGCAAAGCAACCCACTCCTCCGAGTCACAAGGGCCAAAGCCCTCCGGACCACGTGCGAGGAGGACATAGATGAAGAAAGCACCTTGGTGGCAAAGTATCCGCCGAAAACACCTCGATGGCAAAGCATCCACCGGGAAGACCACTACTGCAGCTACAACAGACACTAGCTGGCATACCTAGGTGAGAAGGAACATGAAGCACAATTAGGCGCAGTGCGACGACCAAGGGACCGCGTGGACAGCAGGCGATTCTTCAACATGGCATGGACTTCAAAGACAACGCCTTCAAGAAGGACTGCGACGCCGTAGCGCCGCCGCTGCCTGCCCAAACCCGGCTAGGTTTTTACCTCGAAGATCCACGCAGGTCGCCAACCTCCCAACCCTAGAGCAGAACGGTGCGAAGAGCGGCGTGCACCACCAGCCCTGCCACTATGGCAGAGCTCGTGGGCCACACACCACCACCGGTCCTGCCACCACAGCAACACCAGAATGGTGCAAGGAGCGGCGTGCACCACTAGCCTTGTCACCATGGCAGAGCTCGTGGCCACATACCACCACCGGTCCTCCCACCACGGCAACACTGAAGTACCATCAACGCCAAGCTCCAAATGGGGGGGACCAGCGTCCGGGCCGTCCCCCACCGCCGGCGGCGCAGAATGACACCAGAGGGGGCCGCAACGAACCCAGTTCCAAGTGACGAGGACCCAGATCCGGCAGGCCCCACGACGAGGTCTCCGGCCCGGGGGAGCGCAAGGCCGATGGCGGCCATCACGCAGACAGGGGGCAGGCCAAAGCCAGATCCGGGGCCCGCGGGCCTGGATCCGCCCGACCCCCGCCCGACGCGGCCGCCAGAGGGCCGGCGGACGGCGCCTGGACGCCATGGACGTCGACGATGCGAGAGGGGGAGGCAGCCGACGCCAGATCCGAGGCCCCAGTGCCCAGATCCGGCCGACCCCCACCGCCCAGGCCGCCGGAGGGCCGCCAGCGCACCATGGATCGCCGGAGAGGGTGGTGTGGCGGAGGGGGGGTTGGGGAAGCTTTGGGGGTGGGAGGAAGCGAGCTGGAGGGGCGGACGACACCATTTTTTGGGGGCGACGCCGCTGGCCGTCGCTGCCGTGAGCGAGGGCAGCGACAGCGGCCGGAGGAGGGCCGGGGAGGGGGGGGGGGTGCTCGGCGGGTGAGTGGGGGCGCCGCCCGAGTCGCCCTCCCTGAGAGCGACGCGGGGGCTTCCCTCCAGCGGGAATGGGATTCTTCCCTCGTACTATCTCAAATAAATCTATAACTAGGAGAGAAAACTCGTAACAGTCAAACCAGATAATAGGCACAACATAAACTCTAATTTTAGCGACAACAATGATCTAAGCAGAAAATATTGTGATAATTCGATCAGTAAAATACACAGAAATGCAAACAAACAACGAATAAAAGTGCAATCATGGTGGCAATATGATATCTAAGGAAAACTGTTTGAAATTGAAAAGAGCTATGCATGGTGGAATGGAAAGGCTCACGCTCATTTTCTCAATCCCTCGCTTCAAAATGCAATTACATACAAACATGGGAAATATTTGTCAAAAATATTTACAGAGCGTGGGAGCTCATAATATCTGGATTCTGGAGAAGCTGCAAGCTCACACCAAACCTTATTACACGCAAATCCTTACACAGACAAGCAATTTCAGATTCAAAACAGGGCACAGTTATACACTAGTTGTCTTCACATGACACGGAGTTCACCAAAAACCCAATGTAGACTTTTAGTAGACATGCATCGACCATGAACCGAATCCAGGCACAGGACAGCTTCATCTTGCCAATGTTCGAAATGTGGACACCATAGCTTCTATATCACTCCCTCGGTTTGCCATGATGCTACTGTCCTTCTCACGAGCTTCCTCCAACGCCAAGCTCTCCTTCAACTGTATCACAACAGTGGCCATCGTTGTCCTTTGAGCAGCAGAATCTGTGGTGCACATCATAGCCGTGTTGATTACCTTCCACATGGAGTTGATATCATAGGCATTTCCAAGTCGCAAATCGGCAATTGAGCCGATGTCGCCAGTGGCAATCTTCTGTTTAACACGCCAAGTGATGTGGCCATGGCCTGGCACTATTGGGGGCTCGCTGGTGGCTACCTCAAGCAGAAGAACTCCAAAGCCGTACACATCACTGCTCTCAGTGAGCCTTCCAGTGAGGTAGTACCTGAAGAAACAGCAACAAGAAGTTCAAGAGACACTTCATACCAGCAGCTGGCAACAATGCTTCACTACAGCTGCACTACATGCACGTTCAAAAAACACAGCATCAGACAAGCGTAACTTTATTGAATAAGAAAACTGCAAGAGAAGAAAACCATGTTGCCTGTATTAAGGCGAGTTTTACTAGTTTTGTTTCACTTAGTACTCATTCAAGAAATAAGCTACATGGAGAAGATACCGAAATGCTAATAGAGTACACTGGGAAATAAAAGACATACTCAGGGTCCATGTAACCAGCTGTGCCAGCTGCAGTGGCTGATATGTGAGTTTGTGTATCGCTAAGATATGCCTTGGAAAGTCCAAAATCTGCTATTTTAGCTTGCAGATTTTGACCCAAGAGAATGTTGTTGGTCTTCACATCACGGTGAACTATTGGCAAATTGCAACCTTTGTGCAGATAATCCAAGCCTTTATATATAACAGGAAATGCCAAAAAAAAATGAGAATAACATTAATGACCATATGAAGGATTTGCTTAATTCCAATTTTCTTGATGTGCTTTCGTTGCGGCATACCTTGTGCAGCTTCAAGCACTACCTGTACACGTTTCCTCCAATTCAAGGCTTCTGAAACACCATTTTTACCTTCAATGTTTTAACATAACAGAACAGTGAAAAGGTTTCACATGTAAATTCAACAAATTTATGGAATGTTTCATTTTACTAGTTTTGATACAATCTTCTATAATGGAATTGCAATATAGTTAATAACCAAAATAAAACCAATGTGTTAACATACACATTAGCTGAAATCATACACTAAAATAAAATAAAGCATAGGCAGGTGGTGCGGTTTAAGCTAACTGGATTGAGCTCACAGCATCAAGTCACCCCTCATCCCAATGTTAAGATGGACTAACGATTATAGCAGGATGTTGGCAAATATTTCGCAACCATGCTGTCACTAAGGATTAGGCATATCACTAGGAAGACGTGTAGATACCCCAAAAAAGGCTTCTGATTTTTCAGATACCAGAATTATATATAAGTCAGTCAAGATAGTTTCTCAGTTCCAAACCATGCATAGACATTTCAATTGCAATTTGAAATGGTCACGTAGTTGGTTATGCCTAAATCAATACTCAATAGGCTTTCCATAGACAAACCTCTCACATGATCAAAAAGACTGCCCTGAGACATGTACTCATAAACCAGTGCCAAATGATCTTTCTCCCAGCAGTAACCAATCAAAGACACTAGATTCCTGTGATGCACCTTGGTCAAGCTCTGGACCTATGTAACAAGGTATGGAACATATATTATTTGCAAAGTTAAATTGATAATATGCTTTTTGTAGGCCACTGAAATTTGGTACCTCAGCTAGAAATTCATCAAGCCCATGTGATGATGATTCAGAACGCATCTTGACAGCAACCTCGGTGCTGTCTTCCAAACGGCCATAGTAAACAGGTCCGAAACCTCCTTGTCCTATTAACTTCTTGAAATTATTAGTGAACTTCTCGAGCTCTTTATATGTGAACTGGCGATTCTCAGTTTTATTCAGGTTGTACCCATGACCTTTTTTGCTTCCTGAAGCATTATCAGGTTCTGGATCTCTTGTTGAGCCATGTATGGTGACTGGTTGCACTAGTATCATATAAGAAAGGTAAATTATTATAAATTGAAAGCATTAATATCTGTCAGTAAAGAATTGAGTAACAGGATGCAAACCATTAGGCTTTCTTCTCTGCCACCAGATGAAATATGCAAGAAGTAAAATTACTACCAACACAGGAACCATTACTGAAATAGCTATGATGGCTACTTTATTTCTTCGTGGGCTTGGTGAAGATTTGTTGCATACAGAGGCACCATCATGTCTGAAAGTATAGAGAATCAGAACTGGGCCTATTTTCGAGGAGAAAATGTCTTAAACAGTAACTTGTTTGAAGGTCACAGCAAGATATACAATACAAAACTCAGAAGCATATTAATGGAATGGATATCCCTAAGGATTTAGCTATGGATAGGAGCGCTTGAAGACTAGCAATTAACGTGCCTGAACCGTAATCTTTTTCTTGTACCATTTATGTGTTCTTTGTTTTCATGCCTCTTTTGGGTTTCATCTCTAGCCTACCCCAACTTGCTTGGGACAAAAGGCTATGTTGTTGTTGTTGTTTGGATATTGAGGGAAAAGAATCAAAACCTGAAAATAAGTGGTCCAATATAATTTTTACACAGGGACTCGTCACTCAGCTGGTTGCCAGATACATTTCTGTAGAAAGTGAAAGGTGATTGGTAACATCCTTGGGTTGGTAATGATTTGCGAAAAATATACACTTACAGAACTCGTAAGGACGGCAAAGTTGGTAGGGAATCAGGTATTAATCCGCTCAACTGGTTGTAAGATAAATCTCTGAAACATTTGCACTACAGTAAGGCAAAAAAGTACAAAGATATATTTTTTGAATGGTACATAGATATTCGATTCAAACTCTACAAGAAAGGAGGTTAACATATCAAGCTAGTAATAAGAAATAAAAGCTTTGTAGTTCAATCATTGGGATTGGGAACATATTCCTGAACAATATGCTCTGGTATGTCAATTAATTTTCTAATAGCATTATGTCCATTTAAATTTTCTGGAGCCATTTGATCAAAACTAAAGAGCAAGGTACATTAAATATTGATACATTTAAACATAAAGGATTGATTTAGTTTATTATTTCGAAAAGATGATGATGCAGTTATGCAAAATATGGCCAGAAAAGGCTCTCCTACTATTGCCTCATCCATTCAATTGGCAACTACAGATTTGAAACAGAAGACATGCACGAAAATGAGGTGCAATGCATGCTACTAAAGCATAGTAGAACCCAACATCCTATCTCCTCGGTATAGAGCTTTGATCTTGGGGAGAGTGGTTTATTGTATTATAGTTTTACAGAGGCCTGTAACCTGGATTAATACCAAAAAAAATATCTCTAGACTGATCCAACAAAGTTATTAGCACAGAACATGTAAGCCAAAGAAACTGACTTATCATGATCACAGGCAGTAGAATGGGATTGTCAGTCATGGAACATGAAGTCTTGGGACATAAATAATGAAAGCAGAGGACATTAGCCTTCTGTACGTTATATAGCACTTACAAATTCTCGAGTGCTGTGAGCAGTGTAAAATTCTTAGATATTGTGCCATGCAAAGAGCTGTTGGAGAGATCTCTGCATGAGAATTTGTAATTCAACATAAATCTGTTATTGAATCCACCAATAATATACTAGCACATATGAGATCTTGAATAATGTATCAGATACTCACAGTGATGTTATCCTCGACATGTTGCCACTTGCATTGCTGCATTTCACGCCGTCCCAAGCAAATTGGATTGGAAAACATGGATCACCCATCCAGTTTTTCTTGACCCCATACTCAGCTTTGATAGCCATGATGGCGTCAACTAGCATGCAAAAAATTATAGTCATAACTGTGTTTGGGAAATGGGTGTAATCAAAGTAGAATATTTGATAAACCATTTTAACATCCTGGGTTCAGAGTTCGGACCCAATACAAAATATATTCAGTGCCATAGCCTTAAGCGACATTCAATCGAGCACGTGGGGCACAGAGTGCTGGATGAGGGAAAAGAGAACTGGACTAGCTTACAGTCTTGAGGGAGTGTCGTCGGATTCTCGTACGGGACGCGAATGTAGATCTCCAGCGCATTGATCATCGGAGGCAGCACGGAGGCTTGGGCCTTAGCAAGAGTGATGTTGTAGCTGCCGGCGGTGGACCTGTAGTCTTTAAAGTAGGTATGGGATGCAGTCAGGTACGATGTATCATTGTACGACTGGAGCTGCGGTCCCGATTCATTCTCGTTGACGAGGATATCGAACTGCCGAAGCTGGGTGTCCTGGAAGTCGGCGAAGTGCAGGAGTATCATAAACGAGTACTTGGTTTGGTATTGCCAGATGACGGCGGTGAGCGCCGTGTCGTTGCCCGATGCCGCGACGGCCGTCTGCAGAACGCGCGAGGGCACGGCGTTCGGATGGCTGGCGCTCGACTGAATGGGCCTCGTGATCGATAGGTTCTCCCACCGTGGGCTAGCCGTGCCCATCGGGAGCCATAAACGGTCGCATGGATCATCAGGATACCTTCATCACGGATCAAAACAAACTTGTATGATGATGGTTCGTTGAAAATCAGCACCAGAAAGAATATATAATATATGCATGTAATTGTAATGTACGTACTCTCTCTGTTTTTAAGCCATTTGTATATATAAGATCTGGTTTATTGCGGTCAATATCGTCTTTTCACTATAACTAAGCGATCTAATTAAAAGTAACCTTTTTGAATACACAGTTACTACAAAGTACAAACGAATGGCCATGATATCAATCCTACAAAAAATGGTTTCTAATAAGAACACTAAGAGGCTAAGAGCATCTCCAAAGGACTCTTTATATCTTCTATAGATTAGACAAATAGAGAATACCCTCCTACACCGTCTCTTCAATTGGATATCCAAATATAGATATCCTCTAATTCGGATTTCTCGCTAGTTAAAGATAGAGAGTGAAGATGACTCTCTAGACAGCGCATAAGATTTAGGAAAGCTGTTGGAGAATAAAAAGATATAAAAAAATAATTTTTACTCAAATGACTCAAAACTATGATTTATAGAGTAGATTTTAGAAGAGCTTTGGAGATGCTCTAAGAGCAACTCCTGCAGTTTTCATATCCACTATGATATAGGGAGGGGATTGGGTTGCTCCCTCTCTCTCTCACGGACCGAGGGAGATAAATTAGGAACAATTTTTCTTTTTTTCTTTTGGGTGGGGGTGTGGGGTGGAGATGGGAGGAGATGTGCTTAACTCAGACTTTTTATTCACACTTCACTTTTATTATTTGTTACTAGATCCAAAATCATTAGGGGCCGTTTGGATCCCTTTATTTTGGAGGAATTAGAATTTACTTAGTAAATTAGGCTATTTGGTCTAGAATTTAAAATTTCACCACTTTCCAAAGTTCATAGGGTGAGAAATAGAAAATAGATTCTACAGATTACATTCTTTTTTTGTACTCTCTAACTTAAGTAAAGTTGTAGAAATTATATAACTTGTCTCAAATATGTGCCTAAACCTAATTTATTACAACAAATTCAATTACAATGATTAAAATGTGACCTAAGATCCAAACAAGCATTAAGAAGATTATTATAAGCACTAAATTTAATATCTAGGTATTAAAATTTGTTACAACTCATATATGGCCTACCACTAAAAGAATAACCCACACCTATATATGGCCTGTTTGTTACATCTCACTTTTACTAGTGAAGATTTCTTTTAATTTTATTCCATAAACCAGCTTCACCAATTAAGCTAAAATTGTTTTAAAAAACATTTGATAAAATAGCTTTTCAGGGAATATAGTAGAGAGAAAGAGCTGAGAGAAGCTAGTGTTATCAGCTTCACCTAGAAAACCGTGCATGTGAGAGAAACGGAAAAAAACAACTTCTAGTGATGAGAAACTATTTGGTAGGAAAAGCTGAAAACAACTTTACGTAGTTTGCCCAAAAGTTGTTCTAAACACAAAGTCAGATGTGCAGTTCGCAGTGCAGTGAGCGAGTCCAATCAACTGATCAGCTACGCTTACGTCATAGGGATTAGTTTTCTTTTTTTAATTTTGTTGAGAAAGATATTAGCTAAGGCGCCAAACAAAGATATGAACTTTTTTAGAAAAGGAAGATATATATGAACTAGAGGTAGACATTTCAAACTTCAAAACAAGGTTTTAGGAAACATGTTTTTTTTTTCATAAAATAAAGAAGGCTATGCAAACAACCCTTGCTACGGTAAAAATGGTGTTTGTCGGACCTAATTATGCACAACCTTGCTGTCCCACGAGAACATACCGCAAAGTTGAAACGGCGGCCCCCATGTTTATGAGTGCACAAGAGGATATGATGAGGCCGGGTGTGACCAGCGGATAGAGCGCGTCGCCGTCCCCGAGCGACCTGAGCTCGAGGACAGACATGAACGGCGTGCCGTGGCCGGTGTTGACCAGGCACACCGGCGCGCTGCCTGCCCACGCGAGGAAGATCGCCTCGCGCACGCTGCTGATCCGCGCATTCGGGTTGGTGGTGTCCCAGTAGTTGGCGCCCAGGTGCAGGTCGAACTCCAGCGACGAGCTGTTCTTGCCGTCGTAGTTGCCGTAAACGAAGGTGGCCCGCACCAGGTACCTGGTCCCGGCCACGGTGGGCAGCGCGTAGCAGTTCCGCTGCCCGGACGGGAAGCTCCTCAGCGTTTGATGACGCTCGTCCGGCCACGAGTTCTCCAGGTCGGGGGCTATCCTGTGGTTCTCGCCGACGTCGATGTAGAAGCCGTCGGAGACGTAGAAGATGCCAGTCTCCCTGTCCGTGTACCCGCTGTAGTTGGCGTCACGGCCGCAGTCGATGCTAAGGAAATCTGCATCCCAGCACGATTATATTCTTCAACAGTAATTCCAAGGTCATATATGTGATATGATATGATCGACGCAGTTAAGCTAGAGATTGGTTACCTTGCTAAGTGACGGCGACAGGGGCAAATAGCAGCAGTAAAACCAAGAACGCCAGCGCCATATTAATGGTCATGAGCTAGTAGGAACGACGATCATCGCAGCACTACTAAGACTCTTAAGAGTAAGAGGGGCACTCTGTCTTCATAGTATTTATAGAGTTGTTAATATATATATTTTTATATAAAACAGTATAATGTAGACGGCTATAACACGTATATACACTCACCCCTATGAACATATGCATACACAAACCTTACCCTATATGCACCTTCAAAGGACTTCTCTAACAAATTTCGAGATTCACGAAGTCACCGTTAGCACCTTGCTATCGACGTGTGGCTACCACTTGAAATTATAGTGCCGTTATGTCAACACTCCATCTATAGAGATTGTCGAGTGTGCTGAGCCAACATTAAGCCGACTTTATCGTCAGATTGTAAGCCTAAAATCTAGAACATGATTGATTATCTTGTTAACTTGTAAGTGAATCTCTCTGTTAGGTGAAGACATGAACTGACAATGATATATAATCGTCGGGTATATCCATGAGTCAACAATGATATGGGGAATATCACTGTTAGGTTTGTGTATTGACTTGGCAGTGTCCTAACCATCTGTTGCATTCACTTACCCCAAATACTCGATTTTCTTCACCATTAGATCTAGCTATCTACCCATTGCTTATGGTTATAAATAGGGCACAATTGGTTTTTTCTTTCTTCCAAATCCTTAGATAACAATGGATAGGTTCCTTCAATGTGCTCTATGTAGTCACATAGAGGTCCTCCATGTCTAGTTCTGCATTTATCCTAAGTTCTTCCTTCGAGCTTCTCTAGGAGGGCCCTTCTTTTTGGAAGGGAGCACTCTATGTACACTTCCCCTTCATATTCAAGATGGTGCACAAGAGATACCAAAAAAAGGTTCATGAAGACATAACCATATCAGAACAAAGATGTTCTACAAGCAATGATATCATGATTTGGTCGGTTGTTGGGCTGCATTTTGACTAAGGAGCCCTGCGACCAATAGTAGTGTAAAATCAAACTAGAAAATTGTTTTAAAAATCATTTGAAGGTGCTATATCTCGGAGTTTCCTAGTCATAGTTTCCATGATGCCTCATAGTATTGACCAATTACAAACTGTCACTAAGTCCACGATTTGTGACCTATTGCTGTCTCGAAGAGGTGTTATGTATGATTTTGTCTAACACGGAAGGAAGAGAAAGTGGATATATATAGAAAGATGTCGTCTAGTGATTAATAGTTGTAAGGATGATATATATATCTTATACATTATGTTTATGAGCTATCTCTTTTTAGACTACTACCAGGCAATTCATTTGGTAATGGCTTGTCTATTGTATTGTTAGATAGACATGCCGAGAGCGACGATAATATCATGAATCAACACCAACACCATGCCACGGTTCATAGAAGGCATGTTGTCAGTGGCTAGAGTATACTATGCCTAGTCTCTATCGTCTTTCCATCACGTGTTGTATACTTTGGTTGATAAAAACACATATGCCATCAAACTATTGGTTGAGAAAAGTTGTAATAGGTCGATACAAACTAATAGTGTCTTTATACTATGCCCCTTACAACGTCTAATGCCATTGGTTGGTGAAGAGTTTTACTAATTGATCCGCGATCACTATAACGACTTATGTGACACTTACTGTTGGGGGAACAACCTCCGCCAGGAGCCCCCATGCAGCTCCGTGGCCCAGTCAAGGACCAAGACCCCCTGGCGCATAGGAAGTAGCGAAGGTGCAAACCCCCCGCCATTCACGCCTTTCCCTATCGGAGGTATTGACCACCTCCGACGAGGCTCCAACAGCGGAGGTATCGACCTCCGCCAGTGCCCTTCACCGCGGTGGAAGTATGTACAGCATGCCAGCCCCGTCGCGGGTGCTTGTGTTCGGTCTCAAGTTTTGCAGGTACCGGAGGTCCAGCCAGGGGTCCGAGCGGCGTAGCGAGGCTGCGGGAATTGGCCCCAACGTGGACTCACAGCGGCTCGATGCGTGGCGCGCTGAGAAGCCGACGTGTGGCGCAACGAGGGACCGACACGTGGTGCGCAGGCAGGGCAAAGGAATAGCTAGACGGTCCAGTCTTTGTACCAAAATAGCCTTGCGCTGGGCCCATTCGTAGTGTAACATGGAGTGAAACCTTAGTGTAAAAAGCCCTTGACCCTTGGTATGGCCTATAAATACTGAGGGTGAGGCACCTTGTAAGGGGGAGCACTGTGCCATTTCCAGTGCCAACAAATGCAAGCCGTGCTATGGGCCCGCTTGTTTGTCCCACCGACCTTCGCGCACCGTTCCCTTCCCTGTATGGTAAGACCCTCGCACTCCCTCCTCCGGTTCACCTAGTGAAGGCAGGGAGGCAGGTGCATACACCAATAGTTGGCGCCGACCGTGGGGATTGAACGAAACTAGAGCCATGGCCTCGAACATCAGCGATAAGCCCCATGCGGTGGGAGCTTCGACCAACCCATCTCCAGCCAGAGACGCCAACGCCCCAACCGCACCTTCGGCGACCGACCTGACAGCAGAGCAGCGGAGGAACAGGCAGCCAAAGAGGGGCTCGACAGCGGAGCTCAGTGGTCCAGAACACCATCAGGCAGTCCCACCCCCACACCTCCGGCAGCGGTAGTGACCATTGATGGTGAAGATGGTCAAGACGAAGAAGAGCTGGTCAGGCAGCTCAACGAACTCAACGAGCGCATCACAGCAAGAAAGCGGCAGTTGGATCAAATCAATAGGTAGAACCAGACAGTAGCCACCAGATACAGAACTGAGAAGGTGGCAGCAGAGCTCCGCAAGATGCAGCAAAGCATCACGGTGACAGATGCCGAAGCCAACGTCAGCAACGGGGGTTTCCAAGCTCCACCTCCCCCCACCAATCCAACCCCTGCTTGTCCAACAGCATGAGGATCAGCGTCAAGATCCCCACCACTGCTCCCAGATCCGTAGCTTCGCGCCAATGTTTTGTACCTGGGCGCAGGTCAAGCTCAGCACGACCAACCTCCGGGGTTCAGAGCCAATCACCGCCCACCAACCTACGACTCCAAGTCCCCCTTGTCGTATGACCTCCAGACAACAGACTAGCCATCGGGGTTCAATTTGCAGCACCTACCGTGGTACAACAGACACACTGAGCAAAGACAGTACCTCATGAGTTACGAAGCCGTAGTTTCGACAGCTGGCAGAGACGAGGACACCATGGCCAAAGCCTTCTTCATCGTAGCCAGAGACATCACTCAGTCATGGT
This sequence comes from Bothriochloa decipiens, assembly GCA_023333625.1. Taxonomy (NCBI): domain Eukaryota; kingdom Viridiplantae; phylum Streptophyta; class Magnoliopsida; order Poales; family Poaceae; genus Bothriochloa; species Bothriochloa decipiens. Next base: position 28,750,291 of record CM041631.1, on the reverse strand, counting down.
ACAACCACCTTCGCCTAGGATCCATCCGCTGTTGGGATGACCTTCACGAGAGATTGTGCATGAACTTCAAGGAGGTCAGCAAGTCCATGGCCAAAGCCACGACACTCCTCAGCTGCAGGAAAGGATTCGATGAGCCGCTACAGGACTGGTGGCAAAGGTTTGTCCAAACCAAGAACCACACTCCCGGCATCACAGATGAAATCATGATCATCGCCGCCATCAATTGCATCCAGTCGGGGTCATGTTTGGCCAAGCTATCAAGGAGAGAGCCTAAGACCCTCGCCGAGTTGTACGACATCATGGAAATGCAGATCCGAGCAGACAACAACGACCACGTCAAGACCTAGTCATACCAAGCTCTACGCCAACCACCGCGACGTCAGCAAAGAGACCGCGGCTACAACCAATGCAACGACAACCCTCGCGTGGGGCCTAGCAACGTCAACGCGATGGACAACACACCACCATAGCAAGCAAGGCAAAACCCGCGTTAGGTAAGATTACCTGCGCTGCACGCAGATCGCAAGCCAGCCAACCCCAACCCTCAGAAGCAGTAGGGACAGCAGGGGCATTACTGCCACTTCTGTAGCACCGAAAGCGACATTACACCAAGCAATGCATTTACTTCGCCAAGGGGGTCGAGTATAGGGACAATCAAGCCAATGCCACTCCTCCAAAGGGCATAGTTAACCACACCAGGAGAGGACCCCCAACCCTCAGAATCGGCATCAGGGCCACAATTCCAACAACCGAGCTCCCCCAATGTATCACCAACCATTCTACTACCCCAACCAACTTTCGCTCGCCACCAATATGGACAAGCTCAGCATGCTCAGGCCTACTATCCTTGCCAGGAGCAGCAACACCATGCAGTCGCCCACCCTACATCACCTCCACAACCAGCTCTAGTCCAGGCTCTGCCGCCACCACCACCACTACCCGCCCTATCGGCCCCACAACCAGTCAAGGCCGAAGCAGAAGCCTAGGTAACCCTGACAGCAGTCAACGACCCGACTTCGACCTACAGAGTCATCCTAGCCATCTCCGGAGGATCTAACAAAGATCACAACAATAAGAGGCAGCGAAGAGAGCACTTCAGATGGGTTCATCATGTAGCCATTGAAGGCCCGCGCAGGAACACACACTGGTCACACATACCCATCACCTTCGACGGGTCTGACCTCAAGTTGAAAGAATACCCGCACACCGACGTGATGGTAATCGAAACCAATGTTGGCGGTTGGACCGTCATGAAGATCCTGGTCAACAACGATAGCTCAACCGACATCCTGTTCGCGTCAACCTTCGATGGTATGAAACTCAAGAGAAATCAACTACAATTGGTGGGGCACCCCCTCTTCGGGTTTAGAGGTTAGCAAGTCAAAGCGATCGGCAAGATCACCCTGCCAGTCTCTTTTGATGACAAGCGCATCTCCAGAACCGAGCACATAACCTTCGACGTGGTCGACATGCCCTATAACTACAACGCTATCTTCGGCAGGGGGTCATCAATAAGTTCAGCGCAGCCATCCACCCGGGCTACCTTTGCATGAAGTTGCCCACTCCCGGAGGTATCATCGCCATCTATGGAGATCAAACCGCCGCTAGAATGGCGGAGGAAATGACAACCCCGGGGAAGAAGAACGTCCACTGCCTGCAAGAGAAGGAACAAAGAAAAGCACAAGAAGAGGCCAGAAAGGAGCAACGCGAAGCCGAGCCGAAGGTGGATGCATCATGGTTACCCTCGCGTGCCCAGCTCGAGGAAGAAACAAAGAAAGTCCAGTTGTTTCCCAATGATCCAGAAAAGAACGTCATCATCTCCACCCTACTAGACAGCGAGACGAGGCTCAACTAATCCAGTTTCTCCACGACAACAGCGATACCTTCGCCTGGTCCACCTCCGACCTCACGGGCATAGACAGAGGCCTCATCGAGCATAGCCTGCATGTCAAAGAGAACTAACCCCCAGTAAAGAAAAAGCTCCACAAGATGTCCGAGGAAAGAAAGCAAGCCGCCAGGGCAGAGGTCAATCGATTGTTGGACGCGGGGGTCATACGCCCAGTCAAGTACCCAACCTGTATGTCCAACATCGTGCTAATCCAGAAAAAGAACCTCATATGGTGGATGTGCGTCGACTTCACCAGCCTAAACAAAGCTTGCCCGAAGGACGATTTTCCTCTGCCAAGAATAAGCACCCTCGTCGACGTAGCAATAGGGTGCGAGCTCCTTTCCTTGCTCGATTGCTTCTTCAGATATCACCAGATATGGATGAACAAGGAAGATGAGGAGAAAACAAGCTTCATCACGTCCTTCGGCACATACTGTTTTCGCAGAATGGCCGAAGGCCTTCGCAACGCAGGCCCAACCTTCGCACACATGATGATGGTGGTGTTCAAGGATGATCCTTCAGTCTCAGCTTACGTCGACGACATTGTAGTGCAGAGCAAGCTCAAATCAGACCACATCGATGACCTGGCCAGAACCTTCGCCAACCTCAAACAAGCGAAGCTCAAACTAAACCCAGAGAAAAGCGTATTCGGAGTCAGCAAGGGAAAACTACTAGGTTGCCTAGTTTCAGCCAGAGGCATCAAAGCCAACCCAACCAAGATCGATGCCATCCTGACCTTGCAACCTCCAACCTCGAGAAAAGCAGCCCAACGTCTCATCGACAGACTAGCTTTGCTCAGCAGGTTCATATCACGATCAGCAAAGCGAGGGTTGCCATTCTTCGAATCTCTCAAGGGTTCCGAGCCATTTAAGCAGACCACCTTCGAAGACCTCAAGACCTAACTGTCAAGTTATCAACCCTCACCAGTCCAACCCCCGGGGAGCCGCTACTCCTTTACGTAGCCGCTTCGCCGCATGCCGTCAGCACAGTATTGGTAAAGGAGACCCCCGACGAACACCAAAAGCGTCAGATCCCAATCTACTACGTCTCTAAGATCCTCGAAGGCCCCAAGAATCACTACTCCAAGCTAGAGAAGGTAGCATACGCAGTAGTTATGGCTGCCAAGAAACTGAAGCACTACTTCTAGTCTCACCCAATCACAGTACCCTCGCTGTTCCCCTCGACAACATTTTCAGAAACCCCAAGGCATTTGGAAGGATCGCCAAGTGGGCCACTCAACTGAGTGACTATGTCATCACCATCATCGGCAGAAGCGCAATGAAGTCCCAGGCACTCGTAGACTTCGTCGCAGATTGGAACCCCAACCGGCACAACAAGGCAGACAAGGTAGAGCCCCCATGGACAATGCATGTTGACTGAGCTTGGGGAGACTCAGGCGCCGGCGCCGCGGCCGTCCTAACCTCACCCTCGGGCAAGAAGCTCAGATATGCAGCGAGGCTAAAGTTTCCCTGCACCAACAACTTCGCTGAATATGAGGCAGTCCTCCTGGCCCTCACCAAGCTTCGCGCCATGTCAGCGCGCAGCGCAATCATCAAGACAGACTCCCAGGTCATAGCAGGCCACATTGAGAAATCATTCAAGGCAAAGGACCCGGAGCTCCAGAAGTACTTGCAGCTCATTGAGAAAATGGAAACTTTCTTCCTAGGCATCACTACCAGATCCATTCCCCGCTATGAAAACAGAGAAGCCGACGAGCTAGCGAAGGCCGCAACACAAGCAACCCCATTACCTCTGGATGTTTTCTATGAGACCCTCGCCTTTCCTGCAACCGAAGGTCACATACCACCGGCGAAGCAAATCAACACTGTCCATAGCGAAGATTGGAGAGCTCTAATCACAGGCTACATCAAGGGCTACCTTGAGCCCGAATCCAAGAAGGAAGAAAAGCGAATCACGTAGAGGGCACGAGGGTACTAGATCGTAAACTAGCAACTCTACAAAGCTTCGGTCAGAGCTCCGTGGCTAAAGTGCATTAGAACCAGCAAAGGCATTCTAAACCTCAAATAAATACACCAAGGCATCTGCAGGTCACACAATGGCCCTCGAGCCCTGGTTAGAAAAGTATTCAGGCAAGGCTTCTACTAGCCAACAACCCTAGCCGATGCAACCTCCATTATACGCCACGCGAGGGTTGCCAGATGGCCGCACATCACTCAAACAGACCAGGAGCTCCGACGATAATGATCTGCCCGACTTGGCCCCTTCAACGATGGGCGATGGATCTAGTTGGCCCATTGCCAACCGCCCAGGGAAACCTCCGTTACGCGGTGGTCGCAGTGGAGTACTTCACAAAATGGATCAAAGCCAGGGCCCTCGCCACAATCACCTCTACCACAGTTCAGAAGTTCTTCTGGCAACAAGTCATCTGCCGCTTTGGTGTCCCTAGAAACCTGACCGTTGATAATGGAACCCAATTGGATAGCTTCGCATTCAGAGAATTCTGCTTCTAGATCAACACCAAGATTTGCTTCATGTCAGTCGAACACCCGCAGTCCAACGACCTCGTCGAAAGAGCCAACACCATCATTTTGGAAGGAATTAAGAAAAAACTCAAAGATAAACCCCTTGGCAAGTGGGCCAAGGAGCTCACACCAGTCATCTGGTCACACAACACCTCCGACTGTAGAGCCATGGGCATCACGCCCTCCAAGCTGCTCTTCAGTGAGGAAGCCGTCCTCCCAGAAGAACTCCGTCACGGATCTCCAAGAACGACCTCCGAAGACGCCACACAAGACGAAGCTCTCGATAAAGATTTCCTCGAAGAAACAAGATGCCTTGCCGTCAACAACCTTCATCGCTACCAAGCAGAAACCTAGAAGTGGAGGGACAAGAAGGTAAACCTCGCAACCTCCGCGAGGGCGACATGGTGCTGATTAGGAAGCCAAACGCGAAGATGGAGGGCAAGCTCCAGCACAAGTGGCTCGGTCCCTTCGTCATCACCAAAACCATCAGGCAAGGACCGTTCCACCTACAAGATGACAAAGGCAATGATCTGCCCCATGCATGGAATATCGACGACCTTCGTAAGTATAATCCATAGTACCATTCTCAAGATGTAACTCTTTATTTCACAATTTTACATTTCGCTCCAGAACTCTGCTGCACTCTTTTTCCTCATGTTGGGCCGTGAGGTTTTTTAATGAGGCAAGCAAAATATGTATCATGCAATAAAAGTTCAGTTTTCCCCCGTTGCCTCCGCTGTGTCTTTGACGCTGAAACGGGTGAAGCCCAAGACTCACCCTCATCAGCAGCCGTCTCTAAAGGCAAGGATTGCTCTAGGCCAACGATCAACACCGTTCGAGGGCCGCCCTAGCGCAAACCTCCGAGGGGCTGCCCCCAAAAGCAAACTCCACCTCGACCCTTGGAAAGGGCGAGGCACGGAGGTCAAACCAAAAATCGCACCCCCACCTACTCGGCCGTGGGCTTCCCTCAAAAGAAAACTCCACCTCGACCCTCGGAAAGGGCGAGGCCCGGAGGTCAATCAAATGGCGCACCCTCGCCTACTTGGCCAGGGGCCACCCCCAAAGCAGACTCCACCTCCACTCGTAGAAAAGAGGGGATGCGGAGGTCAGAACCCGAACCACACCTCCGTCGTACAACCCCTAGCAAACAATTACTCAGCCCACTGACCCCAATCACCATTGTACCCTCGCCGTGCAATCCCAATTATTCACATTAACCACCACCCCCAACCCTTAGCCCATAAAAACCAGTCGCCCTAAACCTCACTCTACCAAAAGGATTCAGACAACACAACCCCGAACCAGCCATGCTTAACCAAAACAACACTAGGCCCAAGCTAACTAAGTATGCGAGGCATCAGGATAGCATGCAAGAGAGAGCCCGACAGCCAAAGATACCGAACTGCAAGCCCAGCCACCATGATCCATAGGACCCCAACAGCTACCCACCCACCAACCTCAAAGCGTGTAGGAACCGTACATTCAACCAAGACCGCTGCGACCTCCGCAACAGCCGCCAGTGAGGGTCTAAGCCAAGAAGCGCAAAACCTCTCTGTACCTCCGCCCCCACCTATCTATCACTCACCACCGCCCCCAAACAACCTAGCAGCTTTATACATTCACGTGGCACCTCAAGCTAGTGGGTCAATGGGTGGAGAAGCAAAAGCGCAGAATCATATCTTGGTGGTTGCTGCATGGTATATCTTCGGCGAGAATCCAGGAAAAGCAGCGCTTGAACCAATATTCAAGCATCAATAAGGGGCTCAGCATGTGCATGGTTCTAAATTCAAACCGCTGACGGATGCCGCGAAGCCACCAAGTCCCTCCGCACAACTGTCGCCTGCTCGCCCCAGTCAACTGAGGTGCGTCACCGGACAGAGCCGGAGCACTCCAACATCGCAAGTAACCAAGCAGAAGGTCGCGGCAAAGGGGAACCAAGTGCAATGCAAGCAAACTCGACTCCACCTCTTTGTAAAAAGCCCAATGGGCTAAATAGATTGGAGGACTTGTATGTAAATTCATCATTTAAAGGGGGATGGATAGCCATGCCCCACCCTCGTTAAAAACTTACGCGAGCCTCGCTTAAGGATAAGCGGGGCGTCGCTGCACTCAACCTTCGACTAAAAACACGAGCCTCGCTTAAGGAAAAGCGGGGCATCACTGCGCTCAACCTCCGACTAAAAGCATGAGCCTCGCTTAAGGATAAGCGGGGCATCGCTGCGCTCAAACTTCGAATAAAAACACGAGCCTCGCTTAAGGAAAAGCAGGGCGTCGCTACGCTCTACCTCCGACTAAAACGCAAGCCTCGCTTAAGGAAACCGGGTGCCGCCATGCCATACCCTCTACCAAAGTCACAGGCCTCGCTTGAAAAAAGGCGGGGCACCCACAATGAAACAACTCAAAGCACTCACAATGAACAGCCTTAGAAACATGATAGTTCATTACAACTGTTACACGGGTCTACAATCATACACCCACCGGCCCACTAAATGGGTTTCATGAAACCCCCGCCAACTTCCCAATGCGAACAAGGTCGGGCCACATCAATCGCCTCCGACCACACTTTATCTTCAAGGATGACGTCCACTAGCTCATTAACAACCAGCTCTACAAACTCCCCCACCTCCGTCACCACAACCTCACAGGTGGCACGAGACCTCCGCCCAGCGACATCATCGTCATCAATAATATCAGTGGGCCCCCAGCACCCCCGCCAACTCTTGCACACCAAGGGGAGGTCGCCCTCCAGCACCCTCGTGTGAAAGCTTCGACGCAAATCCTTCGGCTCTAGATCCATCAGCTCCAGCTTCGAAACCCTCAACCTGCCACCTTCTTCCACCACTGAAGTACCCTCACCAAAAAGATAATCCATTGCCATGTCCTCATCAATGTCGCTATCATCCTATACCTCGCCGCTAGCAGAACCAAATAGCCAGCGCATGCTTTGCCTGTCGGTCAAATCTACACTATTCCAAAAAGCCTTCGCCCCACCTGATTGGATCGATCATACTTCCGAAGCTTTCACCACCAAAAGTCGTCAAAACCCGTCTGTGGATGTTTAAGCCTAAAACGAACCCAGCTTTCCCTCGACACAAAAAATCTTACCGATTCATCATCAACGGGACAACATTAACCACTTCGCGCGCAGGCTCCGGATCAACCTACGCAGCAAATGCATACAGTCAGACTCCGACAAAAAGCCAAAGCTTCGATCAAGCAAGAATAACGAAAACTCCCACATTTCGGGAGGTCACCAAGAAAGCATTGAAAGCAACAGCAGAAACAATATCAACTCCCGCAAAAGTTCAAGCCACCCAAACCATCGCCAAAGTATTAAAACGTCTTACAATCATCCACTTAGTTAGCTTGGGCCCAGTGTTGTTTTGGTTAAGCATGGCTGGTTCGGGGTTGTGCTGTCTGGATCCTTTTGGTAGAGTGAGGTTTAGGGCGACTGGTTTTTATGGGCTAAGGGTTGGGGGGTGGCGGTTAATGTGAATAATTGGGATTGCACGACGAGGGTACAATGGTGATTAGGGTCGGTGGGCTGAGTAATTGTTTGCTAGGGGTTGTACGACGGAGGTGTGGTTCGGGTTCTGACCTCCGCATCCCCTCTTTTCTACGAGTGGAGGTGGAGTTTGCTTTGGGGGTGGCCCCTGGCCAAGTGGGCGAGGGTGCGCCATTTGATTGACCTCTGGGCCTCGCCCTTTCCGAGGGTCGAGGTGGAGTTTTATTTTGAGGGAAGCCCACGGTTGAGTAGGCGGGGGTGCGATTTTTGGTTTGACCTCCGTGCCTCGCCCTTTCCAAGGGTCGAGGTGGAGTTTGCTTTTGGGGGCAGCCCCTCGAAGGTTTGCACTAGGGCGACCCTCGAACGGTGTTGATCGTTGGCCTAGAGCAATCCTTGCCTTTAGAGACGGCTGCTGATGAGGGTGAGTCTTGGGCTTCACCCGTTTCAGCGTCAAAGACATAGCGGAGGCAACGGGGGAAAACTGAACTTTTATTGCATGATACATATTTTGCTTGCCTCATTAAAAAACCTCACAGCCCAACATGAGGGAAAAGAGTGCAACAGAGTTCTGGAGCGAAATGTAAAATTGTGAAATGAAGAGTTACATCTTGAGAATGGTACTATGGATAATCTTACGAAGCCACCGCCAGAGCCACCAACAGAGCCAGGAACCGATCCTTTCTCAGCCACCGTCGCCGTGGTGGTCATCGTTGCATTCGTAGCATCGTCCTCAGGCACAATCTCCTTCCTAGCAGCAACACCCATGCGAAGCTGCACTCAACAACAAAAAGGAACCTTCGACAGTACCTAACGTAAAAAATAGGAAAAACCATGACAAAAGAAAAAGCTCAAACATGACACCTCCGCATCACTCACCCTGGCAGTCACCGCAACAGCCTCTTCATAAGCCAGCACACTGCCACCCTCATACCAAAACTTTGACAGGATGCATACAGCGGTATTACCACATACCGCGTCCTTCTTCGAAGCCCAGACCTCTTCGACCGAGGGTACTTGAAGTCGTTCGATGAGAGCTTCTTTAGATGCTTGCAATGCAACATCTTATGTGCACTCGCAGTCGCCAGACCTCCGCAATAAGCCCCGTACTTTGTCAAGCTGTCGAAGACCTAAGGCAGCAAGCTAAGCTCCGCCTGTAGCCACCCTTTGTAATTGCCAACCGAAGGTTCCGCAGGTAAATCACCACTGGGAGTACCGCTGGCTTTTACCAGCACATTGTCAAGCCCAGCCTTCACCTCCGCCATCTAGCTGGCCAGCGAAGCAAACAACTCAACCTCTCTGCCTTCAGCACTTTCCGCCCTCCTCTTCATTTCGGCCTCACGGCCTTCAACATCCTTCGCCCGTTTCTTCATCTCCTTAAGCTCCGACTTCTGATGCCTCAGCGACTGCGTCAAATTCACGTTACGATTCATGGTATCCTACAAATTGTCATTCACCTTCGTGATGTTCGCCCTAAGCTTCATCAGGTCAAACTCACAGCCAGTAACCTCCGCTGTGAGTTCATGATTTTTCTGAGACAGTTCCTGGTTCTCGGTGTCAAGGTCTGACAGCTTTTTGCAGAACTCTTCCTCCTGAGCTTTGTTTTGATGGCACACGGTGCACGACAGCAATAGACCTTCAACCAGCTTCACCTCCGTGTCAAGCATGTTGTCCCGCAATGGCTGGTTATCCAGGAACAGCTCTGCCTCAGGCAAGCTAACCCGCTCGAACACCAGGACCAGGAACCTCTGCTCCTCCTTGGTGCCAGTCAGCTGATAGCTCCGCAGATCCGCACTCGTGTACAAGTGCACCTTCGGATCCTTAACACCAGCACATTGAGCATAATACAGCAACGTGCTTGGCGCAACTTCACCAAGGGGGCGTTTTCCTCCCACATCCCTAGCGGCGGTGGGGTCTAGTTGGATCTCATCACCCCCAGCCCAAATATGAAGCCCAGCATAGTCTGGCGGCTCTGCCCTCCCGAGGGTCATCGGCTCCGCCACCGGGACACCCACTTGCGAGGCAGTCCCAGAGGTCACCGTACTATGGGGCACCACAACGGCGTCCCATGACGACACATCCGCATGAACCTCCGCCACCTCCCGATCATCGGACGGGGACGAGCTCTCGGATGACCTCGCGTCACCGCTCTCCCCCGACTTGTCCTCATCATCGCTCAGGGGGATAGGCACTAGCTTCCGCTGCACCCCGCTAGCCATCCGGATAGGAGCCGAGCGACCACCAGCGACCCCCCGACCCCCACCAAGCCCGCCTCTCACAGGCATTGGAGGTCGACCTGCCCTCGGAGCCTAAACCGTCGGCGCCGCTGAAGAAACCGCCGCAACAAGAGCCGATGCGGCAGCAGCGGCCGTAGCTCTGAGATCAGCATCGCAGCCACCTCCACCAGCAACCTTGTGAAGCTTTGTCGCCGACACATTCGATTGACCTCTGCGCCCTCCGCGACCACCGCGACCCGCACTCTCTCCAGCCGACGTCTCCTCCAATACCACTGCCGTCGGCTGCCTCTTCCTCTTCCCAACTTCTTTTTCTACTGTGTGTACTCCTTACTTCACCCCAAGAATGTCAAACACCCGGTTCACCCGGGCTCGATCCAACAGCTTCCCGCGTATTTTCCCCAGCTTCTTCTCATCCAGCTTATCCACTAACTCGTTCACCTCCACAACCATAATAGCATAAACCTTCTTCCGGCCCTCCGCTTCAGTATGTGCAACACCCAACACCTCCGCCCAGGCCACACATACATCAATATTCAGGGCCCTTAGCCCCTCATACCCTCGCTTCCTGTATGAATTGTCTCCCTCCTTTACAATAGACCAAGCCTGGCCAGTCGAAAGGGGAACAAATCTCGCATAGTGGTCCTCCTCAAACAAGTCTTGAGCCGTCATGCCACGAGACAAGGTTGACATCGCATCCTCGCACTGGCACGACCCTGCGTCTTCCACTGCCTCCACAGTCACCTCCGCCAGCAGAGCCAATCCACCCACCAAATCGTCACCTTCGGCCAACCTGTTGTAAAACCAGTGTTCGTGCTAGCCGCTCGTCCATTTATTCTTCTGCGTCGGCACAGGAACCATCGCAGAAGTCTGGCAACAAAAGGTGTAAACCCCAAACTGGCCTTCCTCAATGACTTCACCTGCGTCCCTGGTCACCTTCCTCGTGCGTTTCTGGGTGTGCATCCGATGCAGCTTGACAAAACCTTCGACCGTTGGCTCCACCTCTTGCGAGTGATAGCCCCAGACGAACACACACAGCTTCAGAAAGTTGTTTGGCATCAGTTGATGAAATTGAACGCCGAACCTCTGCAACACCTTCACCACCAAGGAAAGCGGGGGAAACCGCAGCCTTGCCTCGAAGAAACCCTCGAACACCACCACCTCATCGACATGAGGAACCGACGTCGCCTCACCTTCGCAAGACCTCGCCCGGCTCCGATCCAACCAGCCACGATTAGCGAAGGTATCCAGATCCCCGTCCTTCACACGGCTCACCCCAAACTCGTACACAGGGACTGTGCTCACCGCACCCATTGCCGCCTTAACCATCGCCGCTCAACCTCCAACCAACAAGCTCCGCCAAACCTCTGCACACAACGTTCAACAACCTTCGCTCTCAAGAGAATTAAGGCCATAGCTCTCCCAGGGCAAATGCGCAAAGGCCAATAGAAGTCTCTTTCACCTACCCCCCTATTTATAGTCCAAGGCCGCTCACCGCAGTAACAACCCAACCCGCATCTCGAGGAAGTCCAGATCGACGGTGAATCGTGAGCGGCGCAAACCCTAACAGTCACATCAATCAACAGCACACAGACCTGCCCTAAGCCCAGCAAGCAAATTCATCGTCTCTAGGGCCCAACTCTCACGGGCCGCGAGCAACACCGGGGCGTCGCTGCCGTAGGTCGCCCTGGCGCAGTACGCCCAGCGGCCGAGCCCCCTTCTTGTTCTAAAGGCGTTGCTACGACCCTACCAGCCGGGCCGAACCATCGAGGGGCTGTTGTTGGGGGAGCAACCTCCGCCAGGAGCCCCCATGCAGCTCCGCGGCCCAGTCAAGGGCCAAGACTCCCGGCGCATAGGAAGTAGCAAAGGTGCAAACCCCCTGCCATTCACGCCTTTCCCTATCGGAGGTATTGACCACCTCCGACGAGGCTCCAACAGCAAAGGTATCGACCTCCGCCAATGCCCTTCACCGGCGGAAGTACGTATAGCATGCCAGCCCCCGTCGCGGGTGCTCATGTTCGGTCTCAATTTTTGTAGGTACAGGAGGTCCAGCCAGAGGTCCGAGCGGTGCAGCGAGGCTGCGGGAATCGGCCCCAACCTGGACTCACGGCGGCTCGACGCGTGGCGCGCCGAGAAGTCGACGTGTGGTGCAACGAGGGACCGACGCGTGGCGCGCGGGCAGGGCAAAGGAATAACTAGACGATGCAGTCTTCGTACGAAAATAGCCCTGCGTTGGGCCCATTCGCAGTGTAACATGGAGTGAAACCTTAGTGGTAAAATCCCTTGACCCTTGGTATGCCCTATAAATACTGAGGGTGAGGCACCTTATAAGGGGGAGTACTATGCCATTTCCAGTGCCAACTAATGCAAGCCGTGTTGTGGGCCCGCTTGTTTGTCCCACTGACCTTCACGCACCGTTCCCTTCCCCGTGTGGTAAGACCCTCGCACTCCTTCCTCCGGTTCACCCAGCGAAGGTAGAGAGGCATGTGCATACACCAACACTTACGGAGCTAGTGTAGATAGTGTGTGGTATAGTCAGCAACTGCGTAGTTGGTGTAGATAGTGTGTGGTATAGTTATTGTGTCAGCGACTTAGATATAAAATATGGAGGTGATGTAAACGAAGGTTGCGGTAGATATAGCAAATTTTGGTACCCTACTAATTGGGAAATAAGTTGACTTGTTATTATGTTAAATTGGGCATTTTATGTCATACCCAAAAATGTAACATGAGAAATTATCGTTAATAAAATAATAATAATGTTTCCCGTGGGCTGAAAGTGTCAAATAGGACCGGGTACATACTTTGTGTCGAAATGAGCCACAAGTGGTTCTTGCTTCCGTATCGATGAAAGGTATATATTTGTATTATCATAGTATCTCCCTGTTGACCTCTGTAACCCAAATACTGTATGTAGAAATTGAGACGGAGGGAGTATGTATGTGCATAGAAGTACAATGCGATAGTCAATTAGTGAATAGGCGAACCGATAAATGAGGAATGTTGTCCAAACACCAGCCTTGAGGGTTGATGCGTTGACTGACCTGTTCTCCTACAGTCCCAAGCGGCTGATGTACATCGGTTGCGTCACTTCTAATCTAATACCAAAAGAAATGCACTACTACTTATTATTCTGATTGAGTTGACATTGGTGAACTCTGAATCTTTCTTGATGCGAACTAAAACTCTTTGGGAGTACCAACATGCAGAACCACAGCTGGCGGCAGCTCAAGAAAGCAAGCTGGTGGCGAAAGGAAAGGGTCGACCATAACCACTTCACTCGAACAACAGCAAACATATGTAAGTTCATCACAGACTCGTGTCCATGAAGGGCGACGACCGTTCTTCAACAAGTACAGCAAATTAAGATTAGAAACTACGCGATGTATGTAATAACTTTAATGATGTTGTTTTAATTACTAGTGCAGTCGGCGTCTGTGCTGGCGGCGGGCCGTACCGCCAGTGGCAAAGGCTAGTACAGACAAACAAATATTGATATGTTTGTGCTCGTTATCCGTATTCTTCAGTTTCTACATGTGTTTCATTTGCAAAAATTGAATTCGATTCAAATTCAAATAAATTTACGAATGCTATTTTATTTTTAATGGAAAAACATTAACAGAGGCAGATAGGTAACAAAGGGCCCGCTAACAGAGACGGTTTCTCTAATAAGCCCGTCTCGGTTAAATTTTTAACGAAGTGGGGCATATTAGGACCGTCTCGGTTAAATTTTTAACGAAGTGGGGCATACTAGGACGACCACCTCGTTAATCACCATCCGTTAAGCCGTCAATAACAGTGATCTTTGATTGTAGGCGGTTGCAATGCTCACCTCCATTAACTCATTTTGCTCACCTCCATTAAGATTTCTGTACTAGTGTACGGACTCAGAAAAAATGAAAGCATTTGGCCGTTTCCTAAAATTTCGTGGTTACATTTTCTTACAGCAGAACTTGCTGATTTTATCGTCATAAATAATTGGCAAATACAATGTACTAGGATTCGGAAACTGTTGGCACTAAGCAGCAAATCGTTTTCAAAGTTTTGGAAACTGCTGTAAGAAAATCCGCACATTTTCCGATCCAACTTATCCCTCATCTGTCAAAATAGGATAAAATGCTCTCTTGACCATTTCAAAGTGGTATAATGGGTGGTTTTGCTGCTATGGCGATATGACCCACATATCAGGTGGTCTTACTCTTTCTGTTATATCAATATAAAAAATCATAGTTTTTATATTAAGTTAGTTGAATACAAACATTATGTCAAAATTGTAGTTCTTTATATGATCTAAAAAATTGTAGCTGTGAACATTTTATTTGAGAATCTCTTAGAGGCTTAGATTTTCAATTCATTTTTTAAATTAATAACCTATGATGTTGACATAATAAGTTATAGCTCCAAATGCGATTTACTGCTTTGCAGCTGTCACATTTCTATATGGGATCGTTTGGAGGCCTAAGTATCCATTTTTAGTTTCTCATTTTAAATTAAACTTTTTTTTGAAATTTTCAAAATGAGCTCAGACATTGACATGGTAAATTACATATAGTTATAGCTCTCAATGCAATATATAACTTTGTGATTGAAAATATTTTTATTCGAGATTGTTTAAAGGGCTAAATTTTCATTCTAAGTTATCTAGTTATTAAATTCAATTTTAAGTTCTTCCTTTAATTTATAAACCAGGGATTTGGGGGAGATTTAGGTTTGCCATTGCAAATTTAATTTGGAGAAAAAAATAAAAGATTCAACGTAAGGGTTCTTAGGATTGTTTTGGAACACATGAATTCCATAAGAATAGTTTCAATTTTATAAGAAAAACACAGAACAGGAAAATTTTCTTGTGTTCCAAACAGAACCTAAAAATTCAAATAAAACTGTAACTTTAATTTTAGGGAGGTTGATCTAAGCAGATCGATAATATTGTGATATTTCAACCAGTAAAATACACGAAAATGCAAATGAACAACGAATAAAAGTGTAATCAGGGTGGCAATAGGAAATGTAAGGAAAACTGTTTGAAATTGGACAGAGCTATGCATGGTGGAATGGAAAGGCTCACGCTCAATTTCTCAACCCCTCCCGTTCAAAAAAAATTCTCAACCCCTTGCTTCAAAATACAATTACATAAAAACATAGGAAATATTTGTCAAATACTTACAGAGCATGGGGAGCTCCTAATATCTGGATTCTGGAGAAGCTGCAAGCTCACACCAAACCTTATTACTCGCACATGGCACATAAAAGCACTTACTCTCAGAGTCACACACAAGCAATTGCAGATTCAAAACAGCGCATAATTATACACTAGTTGTCTTCATATGGCAAGGAGTACACTAAAAACCCATTGCAGACTTTTAGTAGAGACGCATCAACCATGAACTGAATCCAGGTTCAGGCACAGCTTCATCTTGCCAATGGACGAAATGTGGACACCATGGCATCTATATCACTCCCTCGGCTTGCCCTGATGCTACTGTCCTTCTCACGAGTTTCCTCCAACGCCAGGCTCTCCTTCAACTGTATCACAACTGTGGCCATCGTTGGCCTTTGAGCAGCAGAATCCGCGGTGCACACCATAGCGGTGTCAATAACCTTCCACATGGAGCTGATGTCATAAGCATTTCCAAGTCGCAAATCAGCAATTGAGCTGGTGTCGCCAGCGGCAATCTTGTGTTTAATACGCTGAATGATGTGGCCATGGCCTGGCACTATTGGGGGCTCGCCGGTGGCTACCTCGAGCAGAACAACTCCGAAGCTGTACACATCACTGCTCTCAGTGAGCCTACCAGTGTGGTAGTACCTGAAGAAACAGAAACAAAAAGTTCAAGAGAAACGCTCCGTACCAGCAGCTGGCAACAACGCCAAACTACAGTTACTCTACATGCGTGTCCGCAAAACACAGCATCAAACGAGCCCAATTTTATTTAATAATAAAACTGCGAGAAAAGGAAACAATTTTGCCTGTATTAAGTCGATTTTTACTAGTTTTCTTTCATCTAGTACTCATTCAAAAATAAGCTACGTGGAAAAAATACCAAAATGTTAATAGAATACGTAGGGAAAGATAAGACATACTCAGGGTCCATATAACCAGCTGTGCCAGCTGCAGTGGCTGATATGTGAGTTTGTGCATCACTAAGATATGTCTTGAAAAGTCCAAAATCTGCTATTTTAACTTGCAGATTTTGAGCCAAGAGAATGTTGTTGGTCTTTACATCACGGTGAACTATTGGCAAACTGCAACCTTTGTGCAGATAATCCAGGCCTTTATATATCACAAGAAATGCCAAAAAATGAGAATAACAGTAATGATCATATGAAGGATTTACTTAACTCCAGTGTCCTTCATGTGGTTTTGTTGTGGCATACCTTGTGCAGCTTCAAGCACTACTTGTACACGTTTCCTCCAAATCAAGGCTTCAGAAACACCACTTTTGCCTTCAATGTTTTAACATAACAGAACAGTTTAAAAGCTTTCACGTGTCAATTTGAACAAATTGATGTAATGTTCCCTTTTCCTAGTTTGTTATGATATTCTATAGTGGAATTAAAATATATAGTTAATAGCCAAAATAAATCTAATCGTTTCAGTTTCACATACACATTAGCTGAAGTCATAAAGTAAAATAAAATAAAGCGTAGGCAGGTGGTGGGGTTTATGGTAACTGTGTAGCTCACAGCATCAAGTCACCCATCATTCCAATGTTAAGATGGATTGACGATATATGAAGGATGCTGGCAAATATTTTCTCAACCAATCTATCACCAAGGATTAGGCACTTCAGTAGGAAGACATGTCCAAAAAAGGCTTCTGATTTTTCAGATACCAGAACTATATATAAGTCAGTCAAGATAGTTTCTCAGGTCCAAACCATGCATAGGTTAGGCTTTCCATTGACAAACCTCTCAGATGATCAAAAAGACTGCCCTGAGACATGTACTCATAAACCAGTGCCAAATGATCTTTCTCCCAGCAGTAACCAATCAAAGACACTAGATTCCTGTGATGCACCTTTGTCAAGCTCTGGACCTATGTAACAAGGTATGGAACATATTTTATTTACAATATTGAACTGATAGTACGCCTTGAACTTTTGTAGCCACTGAAATTTGGTACCTCAACTAAAAATTCATTAAGCCCATGTGATGATGATTCAGAACGTATCTTGACGGCAACCTCAGTGTTGTCATCCGAACGGCCATAGTAGACGGGCCCAAAACCTCCTTGTCCTATGAATTTCTTGAAATTGTTAGTGATCTTCTCCAGCTCTTTGTATGTGACCTGCCGATTCTCAGTTTTAATCAGGTTGTACTCATGACTGTTTTTGCCTGCTGGAGCATTATCAGGTTCTGGATCCCTTCTTGGGCTATGTATGGGGACTGGTTGCACTAGAATCAGATAGGAAAGGTTGAATATTATAAATTGAGAGCATTAGTACATGTTAGTTAAGATTTGAGCAACAGGATCATACCATTAGGCTTTCTTTTCTTCCACCAGATGAAATATGCAAGAAGCAAAATTACTACCAACATAGGAACCACTACTGAAATAGCTATGATAGCTACTTTATTTCTTGGCAAGATTCGTGAAGATTTGTTGCATACAGAGCCATAAAATTCATCTGAAAGTATATATATATATATATATATATATATATATATAACAAAATCAGATATGGGCTTATTTTCAAGGAGAAAACGTCTTAAACAGTCACTTGTTTGAAGGCCACAGCAAGAGAGACAATATGAAACTCAGAAGCATATTAACGGAATGGATACAGAGAAGAGAATCAAAACCTGAACGTAAGTGGTCCAGTATAATTTTTACAAAGGGACTCGTCACTCAGCTGGTTGCCAGATACATTTCTGTAGAAAGTGAAACGTGATTAGTAACGTCCTTGGGTTGGTAATAATTTGCAACAAACATACACTTACAAAACTCGTAAGTCGTAAGGAAGGCAAACTTGGTAGGGAATCAGGTATTGCCCCGCTCAAATTGTTGTAAGATAAATCTCTGAAACATTTGCAAAACTATAGTAAGGAAAAAGGTACATAGATAATCAATTCAAACTCTGCAGGAAAGGAATTTGACAAAATCTAGGCTACGATTTACGCCATACCAAGCTAGTAGTACGAAATAAAAGCTTTATAGTTCAATCATTGGGAACATAGTCCTGACTACATCAATTAATTTTGCAATAGCACAGATGTGCATTTAAACTTGCTGGAGCCCTTTGATCAAAAGTTCAAAACTAAAGAGCAAGATACATTAAATATTGAAAAATTTAAACATAAAAGAGCGATTTAATTTATTAATTCGAAAGGTCACAATGCAGTTATGGAAAACATGGTGTCACATAGAAGGATCTACATTTAATTTTGCTGGATCCCTTAGATCAGAACTAAAGAGCAAGGTATATTAAATATTGATAAATTTAAACATAAAAGAGTGATTTTGTTAATTTGAAAAGATGACGATGCAGTTATGCCAAATCCAGACATGGTGTCAGAAAAACCACTATCATACTATGGCCTCGCTCATCCGTTCGATTGGCAACTACAAATTTGAAACAGAACAATATATGCGTGAAAATGAGGTTCAATGCATGCTACAACAGTAGAACCGAGCATATGTCAATAAGTCCTCTCTCTTCAGTATAGAGGCTGGAGCTTGGGAGAGTGGTTTATGGTATTGTAGTTTTACAGAGGCCTCTAATCTAGATTCACTCTAAAAAAAACTCTATAGACTGATCCAACAAACAAAGTTATTAGCACAGAATATAAGACAAAGAAACTGACTTATCATAATCACAGGTGAAGTCTTGAGACATAAATAATGAAAGCAGAGGACATTAACCTACAGTTATATAGCACTTACAAATTCTTGAGCGCTGTGAGCAGTGTAAAATTTTTAGATATTGTGCCATGCAAAGAGCTGTTGGAGAGATCACTGCATGAGAATTTGCAATTGAACATAAATGTCACAGAATGCACCAATAATGTACTAGCACACATGAGATCAGGATATAGGACCTCCTCAATAATGTATCAGATACAGTGATGTTATCCTCGATATGTTACCATTTGGATTGCTGCATCTCACGCCATCCCAAGCATATTTGGCTGGAAAACATGGATCACCCATCCAGTTTTTCTTCACTCCATACTCGATTTTGATAGCCATGATGGCGTCAACTAGCATGAAAAAATATGGTCTTGACTATGTTGTGGAGCTGGGTGTAATCACAAAATAATTGAATATATAAGAGAGGAAAAGGGAAAAGAAATCAATTTAAAGTAGAATATTTGACAAACCATTTTAGCATCCTGGGTTCAGACCTTGTTCAGTCCGTAACTTCTTAAAAGCAACTCCAACAGATTATCTATCCTACCCCATTTAGACAAAACAAGAGAAAATGAGGCTCCAACAGCCTCGTCAACCACTTGTCTAAAATACAAAACTGGCTATTCCGCTTTTGCCGCTCGGGAGAAGCGAGCGGCCTTGGCTCGCCATCGCATTCATTGTGGGCCCTGCCCCACCAAGCGCCGCGCCTGTCCCAGCCCCTACCCCCACCCCCACCCCCACCGAATGCCGACACCGATCCATCCCTGCCCTGCCGTCCTGCCTAGCGCCGCGGCTATTGTCATGGCAACAAGTTGCGAGCAGCAACAATTAACATTCATTCGTGGGCTCCGGCAGTTTGTGCAGGCGCGATCGTCAAGAGCAACACCACCAAAGTCAAGCAAGCTCTGCTACTCCTGAGATGAAGGCCAAAGAAAAATTGGCCGCCGCCACAATGGCAGCAACGATGAGACAAGTCGAGGAGACACGTTGATGAGCTGTGGCTGCTCCGTTCAACACCTTCAGCACCAACAGCAGGACGAGCGCCGCCGGTATCCACGTCCCCGAGGTGTTCGATGATAGTATGCTTCAAAGTGAGGTCATTTCAATTTAATTTAAGCCTAATGACGTGGCAACGTGTTGAAGAAATAGAAAGCCAGTTTAGACAAGCTGTTGTGGAACTTCTCTATTATGAATGGCTAAATTATTTTAGAGAGCCAATTTCCATATCCAAATTTAGCTATGCTCTTGGAGTTGCTCTAAGCGACATTTAAACAAGCGCATTGGTTACAAGGGTGGCGTAACGTATATCACTTGGCAGTTGCCACATCAGGTCGGTGTTGCGATGGGATGCTAAGACGAAGGGCGCGGGGAAGGATGCTCAATGGCATAGCTCGTCGTCGCCGCCGCCGCCGCGTTCTAGAGCCTGAGGCCCTTGCCACCCCTCATTATTGCTGGAGACTCCGCCGCCATCACAGCAGGAAGGAGATGGCAGCGAAATGAAACATGGAAGGTTATTCCATGAATATGCATATGCTCAACAGCAGGGGAGCAGCACAGTGTCACGCAATGTGGTCGCCCTTGATCGCCATCAATGTGAGATATGTTTTCCAGAAATGGAACGATTCTGTCTTCCGAACGCTTAGTACACCCTTTCCGAAAAAAAGAACCCTTAAGTACACCCAAATTGTGGCCATTGACCCACTAGTCATTGAATCTAAAGAAAGTAAATAGTAAATGTCTCTTTCTTCGCTGAGAAGCGTATTCTTCGCGTGCGCCTTCTTTACTCTGATGTGGTGGTGAGTAGGGGTGCAAAGGGGGTAACCTTTAGATGCACCTCTGAACCTCTTTAGTTTAAATATTTGTACTACTTCTTCAATGAAGAAGTAGTACAAATATTTGATCTAAAGAGGTTCGGAGGTGCACCTAAAGGTCGCTCCTTTGCACCCCTAGTGGTGAGCTTGAGACGTAGCATGACAGCTGCTGTGGGGGCCATGGCGCGCAGCAGTGACATGGCGAATGCATGGTGCGTGCAAGGGAGGCATGGTCAAAATGGTGGAATTATGGGCCGTTTGACATAGTTTTTCTCATAGATTCTCAAGTTCCGGTAGTGCTTCTTTCTTTGAAGGAGCGATTCTATTTGATTTTGGCGGGAGAATAGAGTTGGTAATGTGAGAATCGATTCTAGAGTTGGAAAGATATATATAGTATGTAGAGCTAGAGTATTTTTTAGTAAAGATGTAAAGCTAGAGTATGTGTATATAGTAACGTATATCTGATTATCTGAAGGTGTGAGTATAATAAGGGAAGAAATGGTCTAGGTAGCTTACAGTCTTGAGGGAGTGTCGTCGGAGTCTCATACGGGACGCGAATGTAAATCTCCAGCGCGTTGACCATCGGTGGCAGCACGGACGAGGCGTTGGTGCAAACAAGAGTGACGTTGTACTTGCCGTCGGTAGCCCTGTAGTCTTTCAAATACACATAGCCCTGTAGTCTTTCAAATACACGAAGCTGGGAGTTCTGGAAGTCCGCGAAGTGCAACAGCACCATGAACGAGTGGTTGCTGTCGTATTGCCACGTTCTGACGGTGAGCGCCGTTTTGTTTGCCCCCGCTTCGACGGCCGTCTGCAGAACGGCCGACGGCACGGGCGAAGTGATGTCCAGCTCAGTGGGCCCTGGGGCCGACGAGTTCACCCACCCTGGGCTAATATTGTCCATGGGCCACCAAAAATGGACGTACGGATCAGCAGGATACCTTCATCGAGTTAGGAGAAAGTTATTAAGCAGTTTAAAAAGGAATGACCGCATGCGTATATTATTTTTTGAAAACATGGAACAAACATCACCGGCGCGCCTCTATATTTGTACACATCACTTTTTGTTATGTTATTATATATATATATAAAAATTCCATTATACTTTCACGAGTACGTACTCCCATCGTCAATAAACCAATAAAAAAACCATATTTGGTATGTGTCCATATTTGTTTATCGATTTGAGTATGTTTATATACTCATATTAAGATGCTCTAGATCTTTGAAGGAACCCATATTTTTTAATATATTACTAAAATGCCACTACTATACTATATAAAATAAGTATGACCACATACTCTATGTATGTATGCATACTTGACATATATACCACCCTAGGTGGTTTAGTATTATCATATACTTCGTATATATATACTTCGTATATATATATATACTTCGCTCGGTCATATATATATCCTAAATCTAGAGATATAGCGATGGAAGTACATACTCGTAAGAGTATGAAAAACATGTTATATATATATATATAAACAAAACGAATACTACTCATGCCTCCCACAAAAAAAGGCGGTCCGTTTGCAGCTTCCCCTCCCTCCCACCTCCTCTTCCAACGTCCTCTTCCACCTCCACCACTATTACCTACTTCTCTTGTGAGGAGGACTAGCCGCAGCCTACTTCGCAGTGGCTATATGGTCACCGGCGGTGTTACCTCGTGACTACGACCTGCTTGAGGTTCTGGCGATTACGACGTCTCCTTCGCAGTGGTGATTTTACCTCACGACTACTAGTCCCTTGAAGTTATGGTGGATGCTTGGCCATCGAGACCCCCTCGGTTGGCGACCTTTACGTGGATGAATCTATTATTACAAGCATAGTTTAGTTAGTTGGTTGGTGTTCGGATGTGAAGGCCTCCCCTCTCTTGTTTTCTGTTGTCCGTTTATGTCTTGGCGATTTCTTGGTAATCTTGGGTCCATAATTACTCGTGAGTGCTTTTGTTTTGGCTATACGTATATAGATCTACTAACCCGTTTAAAAAAAAGGTCTACTGACCACACCTATCAGTTTAATGAAACACAGGCTATATACCTATATACCTGATCTCAAAAATTTGCTATAATTCAGTTTCCATCATGATGGAGAGTCAATTGAGCTGCGTGTCCCGCGCAGGAAGACGTGACATACCGTATAATCCAAATGCTTGACCCCATGTTTTGCCGTCGGTACATGGATTAGATTAAGCGTGGTGCGGCCTGCGGATAGAGGCCGGCCCCAAGTTTCCTGATCTCCAGGACGGACACGAACGGCGTGCCACGGCCGGTGTTGACCAGGCACACCGGTGCCCACCCGGCCCATGCCACGAAGATCGCCTCGTGCACGTAGCTAATCGTCGCATCCGGGCGGACGGTGTCCCGGTAGTTGGCACCCACCTGCAGTTCGAACTCCAGCGATGAGCTGCTCCTGCCATCGTAGTTGCCGTACGCGAAGGTGCCCCGGACCAGGTACTTGGCCCCAGCCACGGTGGGGAGCGCGTAGCAGTTCCGCTGGCCGGACGGGAAGCTCCTGAGGGTTAGACCACCTCCGTCAAACAACCTCTCGAGGTCGGGGGCTACCCTGGGGTTCTCGCCGGCGTCGGTGTACGAGCCGTCGGGGATAGTGGCGGAGCCAGGAATTATATATGGGGGGGCCGAAGTGCCGAACAATCAAATACATATGGTCTACTATAGAATTTTGATATACATATATATATAT